>OZ007595.1:232142117-232674617 GCA_963931845.1 Maratus michaelseni
TTGTATAGTAATTATTTACACATGTGTTGAACTGTTAACTTAGTTTTGTTAAATTTAAGATTTTTCTTAGGAACCGAAAATAATATACCACTGGATGGAACCCGTCAAAACTTGACGACAAACAACTTGATAGTACCATTAAAATACAATTCATAGCTGCTTTAAAATGTTAGAAATATTTGCAGAATAATGCAAATAAATAAAAAAAAAACACCTCGAATTAAAACTAGGTTGGAGACCGGCAATTAGCTGAGTTACATTTGGACATGCATAACAGAATTTCTTTCGCCTGACACTTTTCCATTTACTGGCATAACAGCGATAAATCATATACAATTGTCATTATACAACGTCAGTGACTGCAGAATGCATTTATATACACTACACACTTTTCCATCTATTGATCCGAAAACCATTTTGTCATTATAGAGTATCTAAATACTGTATTTGTGATATAGGAAAAAATAGCACTCGCCAATCAGCGAGTAATACTGAAAACTGGTGATTGACTTTATTGCCACCTAAAGGTGAAAATAAGGACTCGCCAGTCACCAATCGGCGATACAACTTGAAAAACTGGATATTAAAAATATGGAAAAAACCGGCCAAATGCAGGATTTTCTGATTTTTTTTTTCGCGCTTTTCCGCGTCCGTTCAACAAAATTCATAGTTTTTCCTCACCAGATCGACGAAATTAATGATTTTTATGCGCTCACTTCACGAATTCGTGATTTTACACACCCACTTGACGAATTCGTGATTTTTACGTGCCCATTCTACAAAATTCATGATTTTTACGCGCCTGATTGACGATATTCATGATTTTTATGCCCCCGTTTAACGAAATTCATGATTTTTATGCGGCTACTTGATGAATTCATGATTTTTACGCACACACTTGATGAATTTTTGATTTTTACGCACTCACTTGATGAATTTTTGAATTTTTCGTGCCCACTTGACGAATTCGTAATTTTTACGCGTCCGATCGACGAAATTAATGATTTTTATGCACCCATTTGACGAAATTCGTGATTTTTATAGTCCCACTTGACGAATCCATGGGTCGCATAAAATTCAAGAAATTCGTTAAATGGGCGCATAAAAATCAAGAAATCCGTTGATCGGGGACGTAAAAACCATTAATTTTATCTATCGGGTGCATAAAAATCATTAATTTTATAGATAGAGCTCAGAAAAACAAATTTTGTCGATTGGGAGAGTAAAAATCGCGAATTCGTAAAGTGGGCGCATAAAAATCACAAATTTCGTCAAACGGGCACATAAAAATCAAGAAATTAGTTGATCGGCGGAGAAAAAAAAAACATCGATCAGGCACGTAAAAATCAGGATTCATTTTTCGGGCGCATAAAATTCACGAAATTTGTCAAACGGGCACATAAAAATCAAGAAATTAGATGATCGGCACGTAAAAATCATTAATTTCGTCGTTCGGTCACAGAAAAAAAAAACAAATTTCGTCAAGCGGTGCATAAAAATCATGGGTTTCATCGATCAGGCACGTAAAAATCACGATTTTATGTAAAATGGGCGCGTAAAAATCACGAATCCGTCAAGCGGGCACGTAAAAATCACAAATTCGTCAAGTGCGCGTGTAAAATCGCGAATTCGTCCAGTGAGCGTATAAAAATCCCGAATTTCGTCAAACGGGTGCATAAAAATCATTTATTTTGTCGATAGGGCGCTGAAAAAAAAAATTCGTGAATCAGCCGCGAAACAATAATGAATTTCGTCGATCAGGTGTGTAAAAATCATGAATTTTGTAGAACAGGCGCTTACAAATCATGAATTCGTCAAGTGGACATGTAAAAATCATGAATTCGTCAAGTAGACGCATAAAAATCACAAATTTCGTCAATTGGGTGCAAAAAAATCAATTTTCGTCCATCGGGTGCGGAAAAATCACCAATTTCATCGATCGGGTGCGAAAAAATCATTACCTTCGTTAATCGAGTGCAGAAAAATCATGAATTTTGTCGAACGGATGTGGAAAAAACGCGAAGGGAAAAAAGAAAATCAGAAAATCCTGCATTTGGCCATTTTTTCAATTTTTATCGCCGAGTGCTTATTTTGACCTTTAGGTGGCAATGAAGTCAATAGCCAATTTTCAGTATTACTGGCTGATTAGCGAGTGCTAATTTTATCCTATATCACAAATACTGTATTTAAGATATACTATAATGACAAAATGGTTATCGGATCAATAGGTGGAAAAGTGTGTAGTGTATATAAATGCATTCTGCATTCACTGACGTTGTATAATGACAATTGTGTATGATTTATTGCTGTTGTGCCAGTAAATGGTTTTCCATTTACTGGCACAACAGCGATAAATGTGTGTCAGATGAAAGAAATTCTGCGAGTGCATGAGCTAGTGTAACTCAGCCAATTGCGAGTCCCCAACCTAGCTTTAATTTGAGGTGGGATTTTTATTTATTTGAATTGTTCGGCAAAAATTTCAAACATTTTAAAGCAGCTATGAATTTTATTTAAATGGTACTATCAAGTTTTTTGCCGTTAAGTTTTGACGTGTTCAATCTAGTAGTGTACGTAAATACAGTTTGTGATATAGGACAAAATTAGCACTCGCCAATCGGCGAGTAATACTGAAAATTGACTGGCTAAATTTAGTAGTCACACTCGCCAATTGCGATGATTGAATGGAAAATGGGATTTTTTCCCGCTGTCGCTCAACGAGTTTCGAAACCATTTGGGGAAGATTTTCCTGAAACCATTTTGTGAATTTCCCTATTTTTGCTTCAAAATCATTTGACGAATTTTGCAAATTTTTTCTCGAAGGCATTTAACAATATTCATTTTTTTTTTTTTAACCCGAGACAATTTGACGATATTCTTGATTTTTTGCGCAATCCGTCAAACGTTCATGAAAAGAATCATGAAATTCGTTAATCAATAGTTCATAAATTGCGAAATTCAACAATCGATAGTGGTAAAATCGTAAAATTCGTCAATCGATAACGGAAAAATCATGAAATTCATCAAATGGTCTCCGGTAAAAAAAATTGTCCTGCACGCTGATGTGATTATCTAAAGGGTTTTGAAGGTATTTATTTTATTTGTTGTATTGCGTATAAATACCTAGGTGTCTATCGTTACGTCTCACTATGTGTCTATCGTTTTATGGTTAAAAAGAAATTTAGTCTCATTTAATGTTCGCCAAATTGATCCAATTGGAAATTGTCCTTTGGAAATTGTCCAATTGTCCTTTTGTTTGTATAGTACAGAAAATAATTCACATAATACAAAATTGGAACTCTTATAGTCCGTTTATAATTTATTCGTACGGTGTTCCAATTACTACAATAAAACTTATAATATGTGAGAAAATGAGTATTTTTTTAACCCGTCAGCACACGCGCTGGGATAAAATGTACCCCAGCTCACAACTATTACTTAAAAATGTGCGAAAATCATTTTGTGATGATTCTGAGCTTTATAGTACTTTCAGCGGTTGTGAGATTCTCCATTATTTTGTTAGAAAAATGTCACGTGGGAGGAAATTTACCCCGCGCGTGTTATAACGTAACCCATAACGATAGGAAAATGTTAATGCAAATGTTTATGTAAAAAATATAGTGTGCAAATAATAATATAATTGTTCTTTTAAACGTTAACAACTCTTGCACATACAGTTTCTATATATCAGTTTTATATTTTTTTTTCTATTTTCATGGCTGAATTTGGATTGTAAAGCTTTGTGTATAATGATATGCAGAAAAAAAATCTTAGTGCTATATATATATTTTTTTTTTGCTTTAAATATAAAATAAATTCTTTTTTTAAGTTAAATTATGTTCTTTATTGATTTACAGTTTATTTCAAAATATAAGTTTTTGTTTATAATCAAATAGGAGGGAAATTGACACAAGAAAACCCATTCGGGTAAAATTTATCCCGCGCGTGTAGTAACGTAATGGGAAGGGGCGCGTGTGTTGACGGGTTAAACTTATAACTTACAAATTATAGTTGTTTTGATGAAAGCATACATCTAACACGTCACTGAATGTTTTCCCTTCTTAGCAACCTCTTAATATTTAAGAAATATTTACATTATATGGTACTTTTCCGGTATGTGGACACCATTGTTGCCAAGCATACATTTACATACATTTTGGCATGGTGTCCTTATAATGGAAAAGTACCCATTATATTGTTTGTATGTATACAGATCTTGAATGTTGTTATTTATTATCATTGTTTTCATTATTTGGCGATGACAACATGCATTTCATACCAGATTGCATGTCTGTTCTTGGGCGATTTTTATAAAACTCATAATTTGTCACAAAATGGTGATTTTATTGAGTTCGTGCTTACAAACTAAAATGGTTTCATGACAATATAAATCTTTGCTAAAGAATGTGAAAAAAACTATTTTTGACTTCAGGCGAAATGAATGAGGTTATTTCAGTTTTGCTTTTGATAATCTTTTCGACACTTCGTCATATATTATCAGTTTCATAAGAAATCCCTATGAAAATATCAAACTCATTATATATAAAAAAAAAAACCTGGCCAGAAATCACACTGTTTTTTGTATAGATGTACGTTTTCATCAAAACAATTTAATTTGTAAGTATGAGGTAAAAAACAAAAAGTTTTCTCAGATATTATGAGTTTTATAGGAAAGTAAAACATTGAGTAAATATTAATGATTAGCGGAACTGGTTCTACCTATGAAGTATATTATTTCGCCTAATATCCCCCAACAAAAAATAATTACAAAGAATAAGTAATCGTCTTTAAATATACAAAAACCAACGTGATTTCTGGCCATGTTTTTTTTTTATATATAACATTTTTATATACAAAAGAAAAACCGAAATAACCTCATTCATTTCGTCTGAAGTCAAAAATAGTTTTTTTTTTCGCATTCTTGGGCAAAGATGCATATTGTCATGAAACCACTTTAATTTGTAAGCACGAAATCAATAAAATCACCATTTTGTGACACATTATGAGTTTTATAAGAATCGACCAAGAACGGACATGCAATCTGGTATAAAATGTATGTACTATAATGAAATATAAATAATGAAAACAATGATAATAAATCAAATCATTCAAGATTTGTATACATACAAACAATATAATTTAAATATTTCTTAAATATTAACCTGGTAGCAAAAACAGTGCAGCACGGCAGCAGGTACTGCAGATTATTTTAGACATTGCATATTAATCTCGCAGCTTAAAAAGAAATGCTGGGCTTATAAAAGTTGCTAAATTTTAGAGTAGCTCTAGATTTATTGTATATTTTTATTTTCTGTAAATGCAAATTTTGCTTATTTTATGGATTTACAAATAGTATTTCTTTTAATAGTAGATTTGTTCCTACACCATTGTGTTGCAGATAAATTTTGGCTTGCTGCAGACTGAATCAGAAAATTCTGCTTCTGGGGTTAAGAGTTTGCAAATTGAAATATTCAATATTTGTATACATACAAACAATATAATGTAATTTTTTCTTAAATATTAAGAGTTTGCTAAGAAATGAAATATTCAGTGAAGTGTAAGACGTATGCTTTCATCAAAACAATTGTAATTTGTAAGTATGAAGGAAAAAAATCACCGTTTTCTCTCATATTATGAGTTTTATTGCTGTAATCGGAACACAGTACGATTAAATATGAATTTTATCATTGGCCAATAATGAAAACAATGATAATAAATCAAAACATCATAGATCATAATATGTAAATATATACGTAAATACGTAATAGAGACGTAATAGATCAAGATCTGTATGCATACAGACAATATAATGTAAATATTTCTTAAATATTAAAAGTTTGCAAGATTTGTATACATACAAACAATATAATGTAAATATTTCTTAAATATTAAGAGTTTGCTAAGAAATGAAAACATCAGTGAAGTGTAAGACGTATGCTTTCATCAAAACAATTATAATTTGTAAGTATGAGGTAAACAAAAATACAATCACCGTTTTCTCACATATTAATGAGTTTTATTGAGGTAATCGGAACACCGTTCGAATAAATAATAAACGATAATAAACGGACTATAAGGGTTCCAATTTTGGATTACGTGTTCTACTATATTATAGGCATGAATAATGATTTTCTGTACAGAGCTCTAAAAAGTCAACTTCCGTCGGAATCGATTTTGCGAAGGTTAAATGAGCCTAAATTCATTTTAACTGTAAAATCGAATATGGACACCTAAGTATTTATGCAAATTATAAAAACTAAAATAATAAATAAAATAAATACCTTCAAAACCCTCCACAGTTTTATATAATTAAAATAAATACCTTCAAAACCCTCTAAGGTTTAACGCAGCGTGCAGGAAGCCATAATTAAAGTAATTCGAGCTGAATGAACGATTTTAAAGAATCCCAAATACGCTTCTAGACAGGAAAAATCCCTCACCTCATTGGCTGAATACACCCCGGAGCAATTTCTGACGCACGAGTATTGGACACGCTTTTATGTGGAATTTTACCAAAAAGGCCTTCCCTTTTAAATATATAGATGCCCTTGTTTATTTTATACACATTTAGTCCTTCACACACTGAAAACAAAATGTTAAGTACTCTTGTTTTAATGGTCGTAATATGAAATGTAAAATGTAAGACAATTGATTAAAGAGTAAATGTCAAATCGAGAGTATCATATACGTGAAACAAATATTTTTATGAAGGTACATAGGCCTTAGAATTTGAAAGGAGAATGGTATCATTATTTCATAGTATAATTCTTTGCGTAATATTGTTTCTTGAGATTAAAAATATTTCTGAGATTTATTGCAGGATTTCTAATATTTTTCTGCAACTAAATAAGGCCAAAATTCAATTCGAAATTGTAGTATAACTGCACGCACCCTGATCGATAAATTTATAATAATCAAGTAGTGATGGGTAAAATGAATGATTCTGATATTCGAATGGATCATTCGGGCTTGCGCAAAAGCATAACTTCCAACATTTTATCCTTGGTATTTTTCTAATCAAATACTACCACAAATTTACAAAAAAAACTTAATATTTTAATTAGAATTGGATTAAACCGCGTAAAATTATAATTTTTCATATTATATATGTCACAAGGAAAACCCGAAATCAGTCAAAACCCCAATTAACTAAGAATAATGCGTCCTCACTGAGAGCTCCTGTTAAAACGTGTTTTAACTGATTTATTCTTGTGAGAACGTTTTCTAATTTAGAGACGTCCGGAAAACCCGTTTTCTATAGTTAATTACGTTATAGACTAATTTCGGGTTTTCTCTGTAACACACACATACATATATATATATGTATATATACAAAATTTCTAGAGTTAATTGATTAAGAAAAATATACAAAGGTTGAAAATTATTCTTCCACTTCTTCTATCTGTTATAGAATTACTGGTGGCAATTGATAAAAAAAAAATATACGAAGGTTGGCAATTGTGCTTTTGCGCATGCCCGAATGACTCATTCTAATGATAAACCTTTCATTATGCCCATCACTATAACACAGGCTTCTCGGGCTACAGAACATTCTGAACCGCGTGTACAGAACATATGTAAAAATTATTTTTAATTAAACATTCTAATAGTTTTACATTTATATGCTTTTAATAGATTGCTCATTAACGACACTACCCGTAAGGCATGGTGACGTCACGGCGACGTCACTGTGAAGTCACACTGTGATTTTGTGACCGTCGTCGTGACGTCACGTGACGTCGATGTGAAGTCATTGTCACGTAAATGCGAGGTCGTTATGGCCGTTTTCAAGGCTTTCTGTGACCTCACAATGTGACTACTTTGTGAAGTCACCGTGCGACTTAAATGTGAAAAATGTGACGAATCTGCATCGGATAGGGTGACCAGATTTTACCCGAATCCTATACGGATTGTTCGGATCAAAATTTTTTTATGGTTCAAGTTTGTGACGTTTGTGACGACACTGCACCGGGTCGGGTGACCAGATTTTATCCGAATTCAATCCAGAAACTTCGGATCGATCTTTTTGGATTTGTTTGGTTGCAGAATAGATTTGGTTTGTTGTCGTGTGACCTGATTTTCGTGAACCCGATCTGACCCGAGTCGGGTATAATGTTTTTACTGTAAGTCTTGTTTGGAACAGAATCTTGCATACGACCGAGTAACCAGATTTTATCAGAAATTGTGTTACGATACAATTTCTGATGTCGTCTCGGATCTAGAGTCATACACGAATCCGGTTATATACTTCTTGAACATGATTGAATGTCAACTTGAACATGAATGATGGTTGACTGAAACTATATTTTGATTCAACCCGTATTCTTACCCTAACCCAGCAACAACAACAACAAAAAATCTGTAAGCCCACAACCCGACCGAACCTGATAAATGATTTCGCATGGATTCGGATAACAAGATTTCACCAAATACGGATAAGATCGACGATAAGGATTGGATCGGCAATCATTTTTATTGATGCAACTCGTATTCAAATTAAAACTTTGCATCTGATTGAGAAACCGGTTAACACGAAACTTTCTGACACATTTATGAACAAACTTTTAAACGCATGGCACTTGCATGCCTGATTATTAAAGCCATTTGGAATGAATAACGTTTTCCATTTTTAGATAAATGTAATACTTAAGATCAATGTCGGTCACGTTTTACCCGTTTCTGACGCTGCGCGTCGGAAATTTGGTTCAAAACACCGACTTTGATAGTTTTTTCTGAAACATCATCTGCCGTTACCAAAAAATTGATAACGCCATTCGATTATATATAGGCCAATTTCATGTATTTCCGAATAAAAATGAATTCAGAAATATGCCAGAAATTAGCTATTTTGTATTTGAGAACAACTTTAAAGAAAATATAAGTACACATTTTCAAATAAGCATTCTGAAAAATTTATATTAGGAATCAATTTAAATAATAGATATACCTATCGTGCGATATTATTAAATAATAAACATTGTATCCAGTAAAACAGTTTTCGTTGTAAATGAAATATAGAACTTAAGATCATAAATGCCAAAAAAAAAAATTATATATTTTTTTTCTTTACAAATTATTTTATTTATAGTTTTTGATAGAATACTAAATGCAGAACTTAATATAAATTTTTACAGTAAAAACATTCGATAACACAGCTGGAAAAATTACCTTAACTAAACAGTTATTTTATTGTTTCATCAATATTTATTATTTTTGTGCATCTAACATTGACATATCTCGACAAATAAATTATTCAATGCATTAAATTGTCACTTTTTTTTTCAAATATACCGGAAAAGTATTTCTGGAAACCTACACTAGCAACGAAATTATTAAATTGCAAATCAAATATTAATAGTTTTAAAAATTGCAATGTTTTTAATTATAATGAATAACTATGAAAATTGAACTAAGAAACGCAAAATATTAAATAAATTCCTCATTTTATATAACACTTTACATTTAGAATACATATTCTTAGTAAATACAGTTTTTCCAAACAACCTATTTTAAAAAATATAAAACATTAAAGATAAAATTTAATACAAGTGATTTTTTAAAAGAAAATTTAAACATCTTAACTTTTAAATAATTCACTATTAAATGTACTAGTACTAAACATGCACTATTAACAAAACTGCGAAGGCATTAAAAGTTACCTGCTGATCTATAGATAAAGGGGTTATGATGGAATGCTCCTTATCTGCTTCCCTTTCATTGAAAAATTAGAATGTAAATCCACTACAATAATTTTCAAATTATTCCAGCAGAAGCGATGTGTTCATAGATCTGAGAAATCAAATATCACCCAGGCCTTATGAACACACCCGGCTAGACACAATGAGATGTTAAAATGGATGGTTTACTTTAAAATGGAGATTTATCACTTTAAAACGTTAATTTACTTACACAGTATAAATCTACAAACTTCAAAGAACCCAACACACGCTAATCCTAGCTTCGAATGAGAAAAAGTCGTCTGCCTTCAATATGCGCGCGCAGTATTGTTTAAACACAACAAAATAACAGCTAGCAGATGTTTCCACCTTTTACCGCAAATGATATAGGAAGAAAATAATTTAAATAAAGACATTTCAAAACCTTTATAATTTATATGGCTGAAAAATGAACTTCTAATGATGCTATAATATTCTTTTTTTATATGAGAGAGTTTTGTATTCTTAGAAATAAGCTGTGAAAATTTACATTTTTATATACTTTTTAATCCATTGCATTTGCTTTAGTCGTCAAAAGTAAAGATGTATTTTAAATAATAATTAATTTAATAGGCTTTATAAAGTAATTTCGATATAAATTTAAATTGCAATCAAATTTCTACAAATTTGATCATTCAAAAATAATCAAATCCGTACAAATTTTTCATTTTTTACACTCTATCGAAAAGAGCAATATATTTAATAGAGGTGACATCTTACTAAGCACTGGCCAGTTTTGGATAAATTGCTATAGGAATGACATATACTTTATAACATGTTTTTAATTCATTTTTGCTCGGAAATACACGAAATTGGCTCGTGTTTTGTTCAGAAACTATGTTATTGAAAAACCTTTTCCATTTTTTGTTAAAAGCAGAAGATCTTTCAGAAAAAAATGTCAAAGTCGGCGTTTTGATTTGAATATCCGACGTGACAGTGAAAAACTGGTCGTCACGTGACACAAATTGCTTATAACTCGATAAATAACTAAATTTCTATTTAAGGATTTTTACCTTTGTATTATATAATATATTTTGTTAAATTTCATGAAAATGGTAATGAAAATTGTAAAAAATTCTCTGCCTCATATATGTAGACAGATATTTATTTATTATTTTATTTTGGAAATACTCAATATATTTAAATAGTGTGTGACAATATTTTTATTAATGATTTAGGTACATGACATAATTCAAATCTATATTTTATGAGTTTTTTTTTTCAAATTCACTCTCCGATGACACCGTGAAGTCACAGAGTGTTGGCATTTTGGTCATAGGTTTTACGTGACTTATGTGACTTGCAGTGACGTCATTGCAACGTCACAAAAATTTTTAAAACTGTCAAAAAGTAATTTTCTTTATGTTATAAGATGTTCTAAAGTTTATTTTAAGTTTTCTTTAGATCTCCAAGACGTTCACATTTTGGTCACAGTGTGACGTTACAAAGTGGTGGCATTTTGGTCACAGATGTGACGTGACGTACGTAACTCACATTGACGTCACTGTGACTGTGCACGCTATGCGGGTATAAAGCATTTTAATATGAAATCTAATAATTATGTAATTAAAAAAATAAAAATTTCTCCATATTAAACGTCCAATTCAACTTATTAATTTGAAATACCACAACGTAAATACATTGATATGTCACAATTCCTTAGCGCTTCCAGCTAAACAGTAGCCATCATCAGAGAATAATTTGAAAGGAGGCAATAATTCATATAATGTTGTACGAGGGTCATTTTTTTAAACCTCCGATCGAGCCGCTAAACAACCAGATGAGTGATAAGAGACAAAGATGCGTGGTGAGTAACTGCTCATCTCCTTAACTATAACCTCTGCTCTTACCTATGCCAGCTCATCATTTTAACTAAGCTGTAGGCACGTAAAAATTGCTGGTACGATTGATGCTCCCGCCAAGTGCGAGTTGTGTAGTGTTATCCTCTTTTTTTCAAGCAGAAAGCAATAGTGCAGTAGAAATTCACCGATGAACGATCCAAGTGTATGGGGAATATTGTCTGAGTGATGGTGTTGTGCGTGAATGATGTCAGAAACTGCCACTTACCGTAATTTCCGGCGTATAATCCGCAGCTCAAAGAGTCGTTTTTCGACCCAGAAATTTTATTCAATAATTGTAGTTAAATATTTACAGCGATCTTTTAAGTTACATTTTATAAAATAATATTTCTGGGTCGAAAAACGACTCTTTGAGCTGCGGATTATACGCCGGAAATTACGGTAAATAGGACGTGTTACATCATCTGCCGTATAGCCCTAACTAAGCGCCGAGTGATTTCCACCTCTTCCCCGCATTAAAGAAATGGCTAGGAGGTAAAAACTTCCAGATGAATTACGAACTTCAAGCCACCTTTCAGGCTCACCTCACATCACTGACGGCAGTGTTCTTCGAAGAGGAGATTTCGCCCACTGATATGACAATAGCCTCAATCTTCACGGCAATCACGTAGAAAAGTAACCTTGATTGTACATAACTTTTGGTAATACATTCATTTTGTTTTCTACTTTTGACTTTTTCTATGGTCCATCGGAAGTTATATATATATATATATATATATATATATATATATATATATATAAATGACCCTCGTATTATTTTATCAGATCCCGCATGTTTGGTATAATTTACTTATTATTCACTTAACATTAATTTACTTATTATTATTTATTATTCATGCAAAATTACTGCCATGACTAAGGAAAACATTTCTATTCCTTTTTTACTGGTGGAAGTGTGCCCCGTTAGTAATTAGGCTCCCAGGTATCACCTGTGTTTTTGGTTTTCACTGACCAACACTCCCCACCAGCTTTACCGTAATTTCCGGAGTATAATCCGCAGCTCAAAGAGTCGTTTTTCGACCCAGAAATATTATTTTATAAAATGTAACTTAAAAGATCGCTGTAAATATTTACCGTAATTTCCGGCGTATAATCCGCAGCTCAAAGAGTCGTTTTTAGACCCAGAAATTTTATTCAATAATTGTAGTTAAATATTTACAGCGATCTTTTAAGTTACATTTTATAAAATAATATTTCTGGGTCGAAAAACGACTCTTTGAGCTGCGGATTATACGCCGGAAATTACGGTAACTGCAATTATTGAATAAAATTTCTGGGTCGAAAAACGACTCTTTGAGCTGCGGATTATACGCCGGAAATTACGGTAAATGGAATCGCCTCATTTTCCTTCACACCCTCCATTTCATAGTTTGTTACTTTCGCCCGTTTACTACCCGTCGAGCTTACTTCTACAGAAATGTGATTTTCGACTTGTTTTATCTTTTAATGATGGCTAATATTAGAAAAGCGCTACGGAATTGTGACATCTGATTTTAACATCATAAATAGTTTTAATGTTTTAAAACTGCATTTTTGTATTTGTACCTAGTAGAGTAACAATTAAATTATATCAATGTATTTATGTTGTGTTATTAATTATGTATTCAAGAAAAAAATTTCTAAAAATTTTAAAAATTCATTAACATGTATACCAGCGGTTAGTAGCCAAACAAATCGTCAAATATTTCAACAATTATAGCAACCATTTGGATTGTGAATATTTCATTGTTTCACAGGTACTTGCGATTACAAAATAATTCCTCCTGCAACCATGTCAGAAAATTATAAAGACTTAATAGATTTAAGATCTGATACAGCGCATAAAACACCAAATAAAAAGTTAGTAATATTGTCGCTACCATGTCAATCTATCGAATGTGAAAAATACATTTTTCAACATTTGTAAAAATGGGCCGATTGTCACCACTAAATTTTATTAAAATTCTTCGACTAGTAAAAATATTATAAAATTTTTGTGATGAACAGGGTTGCTAGTTTTGTCTCCATTTTTTCAAAGATGCCGAATTCGCACCGGAAATTTTGAGATAAAAAAATTAAGTTACCGTAATTTCCGGCGTATAATCCGCAGCTCAAAGAGTCGTTTTTCAACCCAGAAATTTTATTCAATAATTGTAGTTAAATATTTACAGCGATCTTTTAAGTTACATTTTATAAAATAATATTTCTGGGTCGAAAAACGACTTTTTGAGCTGCGGATTATACGCCGGAAATTACGGTACGTAATTGCAAAATGGTCTTTCATTAAATAGAGCAAAAATTTCTATTTGTAAATTCTGAATGAAAAGGGGGATCAAACTAGAAACTCTGCTGAAGAATGCTGTTAAAATTTAGTGGTGACAATCAGCCCATTTTTAAAAGTAATGAAAAATGCATTTTTCCACATTCGACAGTTTGACATTGTAGCAACGATATCATGTATCACTAAATCTTCTATAGAGTTAAAGAAATAATGTTAGTTTCCCTTACACTGTAATATTTCCAGAACTTGCATACTTTCATAAACAAGAAACTTCACAGCGGACATGTAACACCAACAAATTTTAAATTACATTGTGTGGTGACACATGTTACACTGAATTTTTTTTCTTTTGGGCATTATTTGTCAATACCACTCGTCACAAATGAGCAAATTCATCAAATGAAAAATTAGTATAAATTAAAAATTTATATAATTTAGTTTTATAATGAAAAACTATTTCGACTGCACTTGCAATACTTGTATAAATCTTCCAGTGTCAGGGCTCCCGAATAGTGGTATTATGAATGCCAGTATTTACTAAAAAATTTTTTTTCGTGATAGGTTTCAGCAAACTTGTAATACAAATAATTTATTTAGTAGGTTTCTAGAAAATTTGCTAAAAATATAAAAATGTCCTACTTGTAATCAAGCTTTTTAATGCAGTAAATAAAAGAGGACAAATTTAAGAAAGATCATGACAAATAAGGTAATGTATTACTGAATTTGCTCGCGCATTTTGCACACATTTTTGCCAATTTTTGTGGCTAAAAATTGGGAGCGCGGATATACGCTTTTTTCGATCATTTATTTATCTCAAAAGAAAACTTGCAATAGAAAAATAAATATCTATCTATAATATGAATACAACTATATAGGGTGAAACTGCCAGTAACTGATACTTTAAGGATTCTTTCGTTTCAAATCACTATTACAAAAATTGAAATCTATTTTATACTTACCTTTGTTTTTGAATGGATACTGGAGATATGTTAAAACGATTGCGGAAAAAGTTTGAGAAATTATACATTTTATGTTAAAAATTTATTTCATTCATAAACATGGACAAAAACACCAGTAACTCAAACCATCCCTCTTTTGAAACAGCACTAACTGACACAAAGTGAACCAGTGAATTACACTTTATTTCAAAAGATTAAAATGCTTTCAAATTTTTTTAAATTCTTTATTATAAAAACAAACTACACGAATATTTATTTTAAAAAGTGAGTTCAAAATAGACAAACAGTTATAATTTTTAAGTGCCGTACTTTAAATATAAACAAAAAAAGAAATAAACATTTAATATTAGGTAATATAGTTTTTATTTTAACAGCTGTAGCCCTACAAAATTAATCCTTTTCTTTCAAGCAAGTACAATGCATTTCTTGGAAGGTTATTAAAAAAATATATATATCAATCATTGTTTTTTTTTAATTTGGCGATCTGCTGTTTTTATCTCCGTAATTATAGCGATATCAACAACAAGAAAGAGATCCGTACTTAAAATTCAAAGGCCTATAAAAAAAATAACAGTTATATACACAGCATTGTAAGTTTTCGATGACCATGAATAAGATTTTTTTGTAGGAATTTTACTGTGCAATATTCTTCATTGACTTCAACAGGGGTGTCAAGCTGTGGCCCGTCTGATACTACTAAATTTTAAAAGAAATAGTCTACTTCTGAAATCGCATAAATTCGATGATTAGATAAGGCAAAGTGTACCATAAAAAATTAGTGATATCCGGCGGACCACAGTTTGACACCCCTGTTGAAGTCAATGAAGAATATTGCACAGTAAAATTCCTACAAAAAAAATCTTATTCATGGTCATCGGAAACTTACAATGCTGTGTATATAACTGTTAATATTTTTATAGGCCTTTGACTTTTAAGTACGGATCTCTTTCTTGTTGTTGATATCGCTATAATTACGGAGATAAAGACAGCAGATCGCCAAATTAAAAAACAAAACAATGATTGATATCCAATGATTGATAACAATGACGTCCAATGTCCTTTTCTTCGTAATAACAGCGTAACAGCCTTCTTTCTTCACCTGAATGTTATATTTTATTTTAGTTCAATATTTTTTTTGTCTCCATCCAAATCTTGATTTGAATCCAGGTCCGAAGAGTCTTCATATACAATTTTTTTTTCAGTCTTATTCTCACTGGATTTTGATAAAGGAGATTTTTGTTTTCTCTTCATTGTCTTGGTAATAAACCCCGTGTTTTACTTTTATTAGGGGTCGAAAAATTACTTTTTTGTGTATCTACTTTTTTATATTTATCTACAACTACTTTATCGAATATGTAGTTGATTGAACCTACAACTACTTGTTTTAAGAAGTAGCGACTACAAACTACTTTTTAAAAGTGGTCACCACTACGCTACTTTCAGTTTTTGTCAAAGGGTTCAATTTATACCAGAAATTGAAGACACTAGAGCAGAGATGTCAAACTGTGCTCAGCCTGATACTACTGTATGTTAAAAGAAATAGCCGACTTCTTGCATTGCAAAATTCGATTATTAGATAAGGAAAAGTTTACTATAAAATTTTAGTGGAATCTGGCGGGCCACAGTTTGACACCCCCGCACTAGTGTAAATAATAAAGAAACCCGTCGTTATATTGCACCTTCCACGATAAAATTAAATAAATCAAATGCGACATAATCTAGGCAATTAAAAATTAATAACGATAACATACAAGAAAATGTTTAACGTTTATCTCCAAATTGTTAGTTTATACACACATTGAAAATTTCGTAGCAAAATTAAGTGATATATTATAATTTAGAAAATTACAGAAAATAACTCTAAATGTAAACAATAAATAATTCCGACTAATACGAAACCCAGCTTTAAAACATGAAGACCTAATAATGAGTAGACATGTGTTGCCAGCAAGTAAATTAATTTATTTGGTAGGTTAATACTTTATTTTAGCAGCAAGTGACAATGAGAAAAATCTATGGACCTCAAGCAGTGCGATACTATGCACTGCATTTTAGAGTCACAAATTGTGGAGCAGATACAATTTTTCACAGAAGCAAGTTTCGGCAACGCGATTTGCAGAATGGTACATTTTTTTTTAAAGTCTGAGATAGCATTAAAAGTAGCGCAGTTCTGACTACAAATGACTGATTTCATTTTATTGCACTACTCGCTACACTACATTTGTCCAAAATACAGCGTGGTACACTACAAACTAGTGTAAAAATTAGCGATCCCTGTTATTTCGGTACTTGTAGTGCGCTACTCCCGATCCCTGGTTTCAAGTTTTTCTTGCTTTTTTTTTTTTTTTTGCTGCTCAAGCTTTTTGTTTCCGCTCCTGTTCTTTCTTTCCCTTCTTCTTTCTGTTTATACTATTTTATGTATGATATGCTACAGATGCATTTGTCTTTTTACAGGTTTTACATTATTAGTAATGCAGATTATTAGTAATGCAGACTTATTGTATTCTCAAAAATTTCTTCCTCATTGAATATATTTTTTGTCTCCTAGTGGTAAATTAATTGACTCCAAAATAAGAATAAATGTCTAATGTATCACTAGATCACATTATATTGCAGACACAAAGTGCAATTTACAACAAAATGCTTATTTGAGTTAGATTTTTGCTCAAGTGTCAGTTGATGCTTAGGTGTTAATAACTGAATGTTTCACCCTAACATTTTATTGAAGGATTTGTTATCAATTAACAAGATGTATAACAGTTTCAAAAGATCGTAAATAGTTTTTGAACAGGTATACAACAATCCTGAAAAACTATTATATAATCTGAAAATAAGGCCCTCTAATATTGCAAACGAATACAGGGATGATTTTAAGTTATATCCCGAATGCAGGAACCACGATGAAGGCGATATATAACAAAGTATATTTGATTTTTAAGAAATATTATAAGGATCGAGGAAATATTTGCATCACAGTTGCAAACCCTACCTTTTATATACCGGGTGATTATAATTAAAGTTACGATTTCAAAAATCGATAATTTTAAAACTACTGGTCAGAATGACTTGATATTTTAGCAGAACAATCGTGAGGCAATGGAATTTTGTTTGGCGAAGGAAAAAATAGTTCCAAATTGTGCCGATAGATGGCGTTATCAGGGTAATGTCAGGGGAAAGACCAAATATGTATTCTTGAACCCTTTCCGGCGCGGAGTAAATTTGTTTGCAAAATGATGAAATAATACACTGACACCGGAATTTACAAACGAATCCATTAGTAAAAAAAAACTTGCTTATTTTTCTGGTTCTTAATGAAAGGAAAATTTTAATTAAATACCGGGTGATTATAATTAAAGTTACGATTTCATAAATCGATAAATTTAATTAAAACTACTGGTCAGATTGACTTGATATTTTAGCAGAATAATCGTGAGACAATGGAATTTTGTTTGGCGAAGGAAAAAGAAAAGTTTCAAAATGTGCCCATAGATGGCGCTGTCTGGGTTCACATTGTCTGAAGATATACAAATTACTAATACGTGACATGCGCACCGCAGACATAGCAACCATAAAAATGCAGAGCAGCAGCTCTTTGCCTGAATGCTTCATCATGACTCTGACTATGAAGGATCGCGCTCTGCTCTTGAAGCTTTTTTATAAGAACGATGACTGTGCACTTACAGCTATTAGGAAGTTTCGGACATTAAAATCCATAAAAAAAGGTCCAATAACAACAAATGGTCTGCAAAAAATGATTGCTAAATTCGAAGAGACCGGTTCATTTGACGTTAAACGGGGTAGAGGAAGGAAACCAGTTTCAGCTGCGGCTGTGGAAGATGTGGCTACCGCATTACAGGAACATACTGACAGTGATGCTGGAATCAGCAGTGCAAGGGGGATTGGCCGAATGCTGGATATGCCGAACAGCACGGTGCGTAAAGTCCTACGGAACGTCTTACGCTGTTATCCGTACAAAATAACTCATGTGCAGGAGTTGCTACCTGCTGACCTGGAAGCACGTCAATCTTTTGCACTACAATTTCTTGCCGGATGGAAGTGGACAACGGATGGCCATGGAACATTCTGTGGTCTGACGAAGCCCACTTTCATTTGCAAGGTTCTGTAAATACGCAAAATTGCAGGATATGGGCGACCGAGAATCCGTCCCAGCTACAGCCATTACCTCTTTAGTCTGAAAAGGTCACTGTGTGGTGCAGAATAACGGCAGCGTTTATCGTCGGTCCATTTTTCTTCGAGGAGATCACACCTGCGGGTCCCGTTACCTGCACAGTTACTGGCAAGCGGTATGAAGCACTTTTGCGTAACCATGTTCTTCCGGCACTTCAACAGCGTCAGTGTGTGGATCGCATGATATTCATGCAAGATGGCGCTCCTCCGCACATTGCTACTACTGTGAAGCAGCTACTGAGTGATAATTTCGGAGATGATAGGATCATAAGCCGCCATTTTCCAGCAACGTGGCCGCCACGTTCCCCCGACTTAAACCCGTGTGATTTCTGGCTTTGGGGGTACCTGAAGAATGTTGTTTATAGCGAGCGGATTCAGAATCTAGCCGACTTGAAGGCAAGCATCACACAACACACCCATTGCATTAGTACAGATACCGTCCGATCTGTTGTGGAGCATGCCGTTTTGCGCTTCCAATTAGTAGCGGAACAAGGCGGAGGGCATATTGAGCAACTTATGCCTTAATAATCAGTAAGGTGTTTGTTCCATGAAGCTCTTTTTTTTTTCTTTTTTTGTCATTATCGCTGTCGTCGCTGTAAGCACGAAGTCTTGTCTTTTCGCTAATAACTTTTTAGTAAATCTCTGAACTCTATTTTTTTTCCTTTTGGCAACATCATTCCTATGTTTAACCCTTTTACGGGCGGTGGTCACAAAAAAGGACACCCAATTTTAATTCTAAAACTGAGAAACGGCACCAATAATATTTAATTAAAATTTTCCTTTCATTAAGAGCCAGAAAATAAGCAAGTTTCTTTTTACTAATGGATTCGTTTGTAAATTCCGGTGTCAGTCTATTATTTCATCATTTTGCAAACAAATTTACACCGCACCGGAAAGGATTCAAGAATACATTTTTGGTCTTTCCCCTGACATTACCCTGACAACGCCATCTATCGGCACAATTTGGAACTATTTTTTTTCCTTCGCCAAACAAAATTCCATTGCCTCACGATTGTTCTGCTAAAATATCAAGTCATTCTGACCAGTAGTTTTAAAATTATCGATTTTTGAAAACGTAACTTTAATTATAATCACCCGGTATATATATATATACGCAGACAAGACAAGAAATATAAAATTAAAAGCATAAAAAAAATATCAATAACACCATAAAAATAAAGAATGCGCTAGGCCTTTCGAAATAACTTTATCTTTCTTCGTCAGGCGCAAAGAAGACGTGTAACCACTTTGAAGGCAGGAGGAATACTGAAATGAAATGGGAGGGAATGAGAGACAGGTTAAGAGAACAGCCAATAGGAAAGAAGAAGGCATTAGCCAATCACCGAAGGAAATTACCTAGAATGCAGAACATAAGGAAAATTGCGAAGAAAACTGAAAAAAAGTAATGTATGTTACCTTACAATTATGTATGTATGTGGCAGTCAAATCTTGTCATTCATTTTTCATCCAATACCTCTTGACATACAGCTTTGAAATTTGGAATATGTATGTATTACTTACGCCAATTCACGAATTGGGCATTGATTGTTTTTACTTCGATCCCTTGGGCAGGGAGGAGGGGGGCAACTTTGGCCCAAAACTTGTATTTTCGCCATAGAAATAACGTTGCGATTGTTCAATAATAATTGAAAAAAGTAGTTCCATTGTTGCAACATTCATCAATTTTAATCACAAAGTTGCCCGTATCATTATGACGTCAGCATTTATGAAATATTTATAAATGAGCATGTATTGATGAATAAACAGGAATTCAATGAGTATTTGTTGAAAAGTACTAATGATAGGATTAACACAATAACGTTAAATTTTGGAAACATAACAATATCCGAGTTTCGGCCCGTATTAAAATTATATTTATCAATTTCATAGGTGACATCCGACAGTTTATTAAGTATTTTATATGATCCTGAAAAGGTAGGTTCTAATTTTCTAGTATTTGGGGATTTAAATTCTTCGTAAATGACAAGATCTTGTACTTATAGTGGGGATTCAACATAATTTCTATCATATAATCTATACTCTTCATACGAAATTCACTAGTTCTCGCTTTTGCAATTTTAAGGGTTCAGATACAGGAGGATAGTAATTTTGGTTTCAAAGGGGATTTATAAGATAACTGATCATAAAATAAATAAGCAGGAGGAAATTTGATTCATGAATTGTTGGTATTGTACAGTAATTTCCGGCGTATAAGCCGCTGCTCAAAGAGTCATTTTTCGACCCAGAAATATTATTTTATAAAATGTAACTTAAAAGATCGCTGTAAATATTTAACTACAATTATTGAATAAAATTTCTGGGTCGAAAAACGACTCTTTGAGCTGCGGCTTATAAGCCGGAAATTACGGTAGGTATTCTTGGATAACTTGGTCTAATAATTTAGTCCAAGGAATTTCAGAGGGGGTGCAATTAACTTTATATTTTAATCTAGTTATAATGTCTGATTAACTCTCTCGGTTTTCCATTGATCCGGGGAAGATGTGCTAACGTAAAACACAGTTTAACATTATGCTTACTAAGAAATCTTTTGAATCTAGGGGAAGTAAATAATTTATGCCTAGCTAAGTATTTTTCTGAGGAGTCTGTATATTAAAAATTTGTTTCAATCAGTTTATATAAGTTTCAGTAGTGACGCGTTTTGATGGAAAAGCCCACGCATATGTAGTAATATGATCTATTATTATGTGTAGAAATTTTTTGTTGAATTATAATAGTTACATCAACCGACAGTATCAATATAGCGACATTCAAAAGGTTTATCTGTGGCTGGCATACCTTTTAATAAGCCAAATCATTTTTGCATTTTTTTGGCAGATTTCACAATGTTTAACACATTGAGTAATATCTTGAATCATACTAAGCCAATAATATGTTGGAGAAATTAAATTAAACATTTTTTGGATTCCAAGATGAACAAAATTGTCATGAGAAACATGAAGTAATTGCTCTCCTAAAGACTTGGGAATTACTATTTTTTAAATCCTTTCTTTCTAATTCTTTCTAATCCTTTCTTTCTAATTATTCCATTTTCCTTCTAAAAATTTTTATCACATACGTTATGCATTTCTTGCATCTCTATAAATTCTTGCCTATCTATAAATAAACTAGTATGTTGATTATAGTAAGTTATAGAATTTCTAGTCACCATGTAAGCTTCGACATTTGTGGAAACTTTTCATATTTTATCTCATAATCGAACGTATCAGCTATAATGACCATCTAAATAATCTTCAAATAATTGCAATGCAAGTATATTTATTGTACAAATTTTGATGTTGCTCGATGAAGATCTTAGTGAAGGTGTCACCAAAACATGTGTCTTTTTGAAAATAAAAGTTGTAAAATTATCTAATATCGTAATTTACTTTCAACTATATCATTTTAATTCGTTTTATGATAATTCTATATTGTAATAAACAACTAAGCAACATCCTACGTCTATATAATAATTCTAAATATACTATATTACTTTTTAAAATATTATACAAAAATAAACATAATTCAGAAGACCTTAACTCATATAAATATTTCACATTTAAATATATATATATATATATATATATATCGAAAAACCTTCTTAAAATATTGTATGTTTAAAATAGATTGAATACCCCAGATTTGTTTACATAAACCCTAATATATTTTAATAATACGTTACGAATGTAAATATTTGAATTATTAAAGATTCTCACAAACTATACACGAAGATTTAAAGAACATGAAAATATTCTTAATACTATAAATTTAAGATGACTCTAAAATTAAGACTTATGTTTAAGCTTGAAATGGTAGCAGCGTAGTTATTTTCAAATACCTTCTCTCAAAAATAAGACTGTCAGAATAAATAAAAGTTAATAAGATTGTAAATGAATATGAAATTAAATGAAAATTTAATTTTATTATAGTAATGCTATGTTTAAGCATTAATTAGAATTTAATATAAATCTTAAGAATGTATTAAAAATGAAATAAATCTCTTAAAAAATACTAGTTTTGATAAATAAATGAACTGTTTGTTGTTAAATGATTAAGCAGAGGTACCAAGCGCTCACAAATCTTCCGTAATATGGGGGGGGGTGCAATTTGACCCAGGTTTAATACGTTTTGAACCAGAATTTTTTTTTTAAGAAATGGAATTAACCCATTAAGTGCCATTGCTCCCATTTTGGGAACATTGCTTTAAGATTTTTTTCTAAAGTGCGTATTTTATAAATTGTTAAAAGGTTCACGTTATTTGCATTTTGAATATATTAGATGACATCTGAAATTTTTTTGTTAAGTTTCATTAGAAATTTCTATTTTTTAAAACATGTTAAAAAAGACGAAAAATAGCTTTTTGGCAGTATTCGAAAGAAATATTAAAAAAAAACTTTATAATAAAAATTATATATTTTAGTTAAAATATGTTTATAACAGTGTATTATGTTAAACAACTTCAATACGGAATTAATATGTATAATATCGTAATTTACTTTCAACTATATCATTTTAATTCGTTTTATGATAATTCTATATTGTAATAAACAACTAAGCAACATCCTACGTCTATATAATAATTCTAAATATACTATATTACTTTTTAAAATATTATACAAAAATAAACATAATTCAGAAGACCTTAACTCATATAAATATTTCACATTTAAATATATATATATATATATATATATCGAAAAACCTTCTTAAAATATTGTATGTTTAAAATAGATTGAATACCCCAGATTTGTTTACATAAACCCTAATATATTTTAATAATACGTTACGAATGTAAATATTTGAATTATTAAAGATTCTCACAAACTATACACGAAGATTTAAAGAACATGAAAATATTCTTAATACTATAAATTTAAGATGACTCTAAAATTAAGACTTATGTTTAAGCTTGAAATGGTAGCAGCGTAGTTATTTTCAAATACCTTCTCTCAAAAATAAGACTGTCAGAATAAATAAAAGTTAATAAGATTGTAAATGAATATGAAATTAAATGAAAATTTAATTTTATTATAGTAATGCTATGTTTAAGCATTAATTAGAATTTAATATAAATCTTAAGAATGTATTAAAAATGAAATAAATCTCTTAAAAAATACTAGTTTTGATAAATAAATGAACTGTTTGTTGTTAAATGATTAAGCAGAGGTACCAAGCGCTCACAAATCTTCCGTAATATGGGGGGGGGGGGGGGTGCAATTTGACCCAGGTTTAATACGTTTTGAACCAGAATTTTTTTTTTAAGAAATGGAATTAACCCATTAAGTGCCATTGCTCCCATTTTGGGAACATTGCTTTAAGATTTTTTTCTAAAGTGCGTATTTTATAAATTGTTAAAAGGTTCACGTTATTTGCATTTTGAATATATTAGATGACATCTGAAATTTTTTTTGTTAAGTTTCATTAGAAATTTCTATTTTTTAAAACATGTTAAAAAAGACGAAAAATAGCTTTTTGGCAGTATTCGAAAGAAATATTAAAAAAAAACTTTATAATAAAAATTATATATTTTAGTTAAAATATGTTTATAACAGTGTATTATGTTAAACAACTTCAATACGGAATTAATATGTATAATAGATCAATCACAATTACCGAAAGAATAAGTTGTTCCCAAAATGGGAGCAATGGCGCCTAATGGGGGTAAGGTTTTTGAAAACTTGTACATATGCCTCCGTGCATTTATGGCATTTATTTTTCAACTTATTAGCTATAGAAGGTATAATATCATTCTGAAACTAATATTTTCAGAAGATTTCATATAAATTAGTCCAACTTTTACATTTATAATAAAAAACAAACTGAAATTACCAGTTCCATAAGGATTTTCATTATCCATCTTTTTATTTTTCATCATTACATCATTTTTTCTGACTATTTTACATGGAAGACGATTGAACAATTTTTTAGATTTGGATGATTTTTTGGATGTTCCGAAAATCGTTTGTTTGCCACCTGATTGCAGTATTGTAACATATGAGGAAGATATCTTCCTCATATGTAAGTCGCATAAATTATTTTCTATTACATATGTAATAGAAAATAATTTATGCGATAATTTATCCCATGTTATATTTGGTGGTGTAGAACTTACTGTAAATTCTAAATCTAGAGACAATCAAGAAATATCTGATTTAGTGTTTAAAAAAGACAAAGTATTAAACACAGGCTTGATATTTTAGATGAAAGTTCAGACAAACTTCAAATTGGAATATGGAAAAAACTAAACAAAATGCAAAAACAAAAAAATTGTTAAAAAACTAATTTTAGAAAACGAAAAAAAATGTAACATAATGCTGCATAAAAAATGTTCAATCATTTTCATGTAAAATAGAAGCACAAAAGTGATGTAATGAAGAAAAATAAAGAGGTGGATAGTGAAAATGCTTATGGAATCGGTAATTTTAGTTTTTATTTTTATTATAAATGTAGATGTTGGACTAATTTATGTGGATTCTTCATAAAATATCAGTTTCAGAATGATATTATCCATTTTATAGCTAAAGAACTGAGAATTAACAAACATAAATGCACGGAGGCATAAGTAAAATTTGTGAAAAAATTTACCCCCATTAGGCGCCATTGCTCCCATTTTGGGAACATGCTATTTTTCCTAAATATTCGAACTTTTTTCATTTTTTTCTTCAGAAATACCTTAAAGGCGTTCTATTCATAAAGAAAAAACAACTTTTTCATTAAAAAATAGCTTAATATATATATAGCGGCGCTTAATGGATTAAATACATAGAAATCTTAAATTCGTATAAATTTTCTGGTTTGAAACATTGTATAACTGGGTCAAAATAATCCATATATTCTCTCGATTAACTATGTCTTCTAAAATCTACTTGTGATTAATTCATGTTCCTAATTCGTTCACTATCATTGCATATTTTCAACATGAATAAATTTTACAATGCAGTTTTCTCTCTTTATATTGCGCATTCCAGGGATCAAGAAAAAAAAACATTGTATTCTAAAGTACTAAATAATAGAGTGCATGTAAAATATATGAAAGATGATGACAAAGAAGGAAATGAATTACTGCATCTTCTCGTGTGTGTTCTGCACGTTTTGTTTTGCCCATTTTGGGTCTAAAAGTAATGGGCGCGAAAAATACAAGAGTTCTTGATCATTTTTTGGGTCAGGCGGCAAGTTCTGCGGCTTTATGATATATTTTGAATCCGGAAATTCCACATTCCCACCGGAAGCTATAATAATATAAGTGATTTTTAGGTGCGTTCGTAATTATATAAATACGTAGCACCTATAGTCGTCGTTTGGTCCGTCCGTCTGTCTGTCTGTCTGTCTGTCCGTCCGTCTGTCTGTCTGTCTGTCCGCATATAACAACGCAAAAACTACCCAACCAAATGGTTTGCAATTTAAAATATATTATCTTTGCAGAATTTTGTCAAGACATTTCAAATTTTATTAAAATCGAATCAAAACTTTAGGAGATATTAAGAAAAATATTTATTAAGAAATTTGAATTTTTTTTTTTTAAATCGGTGCTTTTTTGTTATAGGAGCTTCAGAAGTTTAATCGTCAAGCGACCGAGATACTTATTTTATGACAGAAATTAATCTGCAGACGATATAATTCATTTCACAGAATTAAAAATCATCAAGATCTGAATATTTATATAACTAGCTGATACATATATATCTGAATATTTATATAACTAGTTAAGATATTTGTATGAACAGTGTCATAAAATATATACTTAACTAGCTGTTTAACCCGTTCTACGCACGGGATATCATGAATTTAATTCTAAAACGTACGTACGAACGCACCTCGTTTGTAACGTTTGACGTACAATTTCCAACTTGTTTTTACATATTTCACCTGCTTTTCGAAGCAGCAGTTACATGATATGCTTTGTCGACTGTGTGGCAATTTATACGTTACAGTAACTTGAATATGGATTATTATCACAATTATACTCTTAAAAAATATTGGTTTGAATTATTAAATGAACTGTTTGTTATTAAATGTTTAAATATGCCTTCTAAAAATTACTTGTCATCAATTCTTAGGACAACACCCCCTGAATACTAGGCCTTCCCTCTCACCCAAAAATGGCTGCTAACGTAGGCGGATTTTTTTCAGCGTTTGTATGGTCCTTCGAATTTGAACACCAATAATTTCTAAAAGTTTTCTTCGACTTCCTTTTCTGAGATCAAATAAGTCAAAGAAATCTTTCAGAAATTACTGGTTTATGAATTCAGGAGAATGTACAATTGCTTAAATATATCCGCCTGCTACAGGCGCCATTTTTGTGTCAACGCTCAAGACTAGGATTTAGGGGGCGGAGCTTAGCAGTTGTATATTATTGTAATGTTATAAACTTTTTGGTAATTTGTGACCCTCTTCCCCTCTTCCCCCTTTCGATAACGTACGTTATCATTCATTGCCCCCCTCCTCTTTCCCTTAATGTTTATATATATATATATACACATATATATATATATTTTTTTCGCTGATGAACAGCTATGTTTATACATTTATTTTTCGCAAACTTTACTGATTCAAATGAAGAGAAGACGTTAATAAAATATTACTATTATACATCAAATAATTTTACATCAAATAATACTATTAAACAATTACTATTTAAAAGTATAGTATTTGATAATAGTGTTAAGAGATGGTAAATTAATATTTTTATTTAAACGTGTTGCTTTTGGATAATGCCGGTGATATAATTTATTTTTTTTCTTTGCTGTTATTTTCCTTTTATTTATCTTTTTATATGTTATTGTCTCACCAGAATGAGTAAAATTAAGAATAAAATGCTGGCATCGTTTTTGTTTATTAGTTCAATTTTTTTTTTTTTCGATGCTCATGTTTTGTAATCGTCAGCAGAGAATATGGTGTTTGAAAATCCGACACTGTAAATGGAAAGTATATGACGAGAATTAAATAGTGAAAGGTAATATAATTTACATTAAATAATACTTTCATTTAGAAACAGTATGGTGATCTATGTAAAATATAAAAAAGTTCAACTATGTTTTTGCATACAGGTACATAACTATTCATGTCAACATCTACCCTTGTATTGTCTTCCTGTTATTTCCAAGAATAGAAATAAATTCTATGATAGGAAAACAAAATGCGATCATTTATAATATTTACCTAATATATATAGTCTCACACACAAATGGATATTTGTTACATAATGCATTCAACAGTAATATGGAAAATACGGTAAAGTAGGTTTAACAGAATATCTCCTCATGTGGGAATTAACTGAATGAGGGGTTATCTTTTGTCAAATATTATGTGCCCGGTACTTCCATTTCACCCATACATTCTAGTTCATCGTGACTTAGGCAAGCCATAAAGTCATTATGCAGCAGTGTGCAGAGTCCTTATATTATGTGCACCAATAATGTCTCCATAAATTAATAAAAAAAACTTCGAAAGATTTAAAGTGCTATGGTAAATGCCACATTTTCTACAAACTATCTACACTTTGTTTTTACTAAAAACACAGGTATAATTTCAAACAAACCGCGGACCTGTGGTTTCTCCAATAGAAACGGTGATTATATGTGCATATGGCAGAACCAGAGAAATAACGAATGTTCCATAATTTTGGAAATAAATGATTTTATAATCATTTAATGGCTTTAATAATAACTGAGTATAAAACCAAAAAAAAAGTTAAAAGAAGACTATGATGTAGAGGAAAAGTTACAAAAACAAAATCAAATTATGGTTAGATAAAAATAATAACGAAATCAAAACACAAACACTTATAAGCTTATGATATGAAGTGCCAGATCCCCAACTGACTTAAAGTGATAACGTTATATTTCCACATCCCCTTATTTCTAATTTATTCATCCTCACTGCATCCTTTCAAAATGATGTCCATGTACAATCCTGTTTCCTCGCATTTTATAAACCATGCCATGGAACCTGAAAAAAAAAACATTGTAACCAAATGCGCTAAGTAAAAGTAAACATGTAAAATTTAAGAGAAATGATAACAAATATGAAAATGTATTACTGCATTTACTCGCGTATTTTTGATTTTTTTTTTTTTTTTGCTATTTTTAGGCTAAAAGTAGGGAGTCCGAAATATAGTAGACGATTTTTTTTCTGATCATTTATCTATCTCAAATGAAAAAATTGAAAAAGTTGAGTAAGAAACGAAATGACTATCTATAATATGAATACAGCAATGTAATGTTTTAGTGTATGTCTTTTTAAGAGTAAACATAATTTATAACAGTTTTAAAATATCGGAAATAGTTTGTGAACAGGAATAAAACAATTCTAAGAAAATTCGATAATCTGAAAGTTAGACCCTCTAAGATTGCAAACGATTACAGGAAAAATTGTAAATTATATGCTGGAGACACAATAAAAGCGAGATATTACAAAAAACATTTAAACTTTAAGAAAGCTGATAAACATCGATAAATATTTTTATCGTAGGTGCAAACATCACGTTTTTTTCTTTAAATAATGTTAAACCATAAACTTAATTAAATAAAAGTAACTAATTAAAATCAACAAATAAGATATTTTTATACAATATGTTTTCTGGCCAAATTTATTTTTATTTCACTTGGAGAAAAAAAAAAACGAAGGGTTTCTGTTCTGTTTTATAGTTACTTGGCTGAAAAACATTACTGTCCTTGAATGTTAAAATTTGCTTTATGAAACAACGATTAATAATTTGAATCATTAATTGTAAATTCTAAACAACGCTATTTCTGAACTGCTGTAACTAAATGTATCGCAAAGGGTAAATAAACAAAATCTATTGGATCGCTTGTATGCATATCACTTATTCATTCGAAATCCAACTGCCGCATGCAAATATTGCAAATTTCCTGCATTTAGTTTTTAACCGACTTCCAACAACAAATTAAGATATACAATCAGATTGTATACATTTTTATGTATTTATATGTATAACTTTTGGACTTATACTCAGTGTTGCCAGTGGGCTACATTTTAAAAATTAGATTGCTTCATTGGCACCACTTTTTTGAAATGGTATAATTTGCCTCGGTTTCACCTTATTTAATCTGTCATTATAAAAGCCGAGAATTACTCTTTCATTAGACTACTGCCAATCAAGAAAACTGAATTTAAAAAAAAAAAAAATGTTGTCCACTGGCAACACTGCATATTCTCCAATTTTCTTAATTTATTTTTGTTCGAAACAGCTCGTTCCGTTAGTGTTCTAGTTTCATTTAAAGTATCAGAAAATGATATGACTGCTTCATTTACTTAAAAAAAATGGTGCTGAAAAATGTTTTCCGTGTATCGCGTATATGTGCGAGTTCCCTGTCGCAGCCGTATGATGCATAGTTTTTAACAGGGACGCGTAAAAAATGTATTTTATGATAATCTGATATGTGTGAAAATGAGTGACATTGGCCACATCAGGATTTAAAATAAATGTGGATAAAAATAAAGGGCTACCACACATATTGTATCAAAAGACAATTTTATGTCCAATCACTCTCACCAAAATTATCAATTGGCGTTCTCTATAGTAGTAAAAATTCCCTTGTATTCGGTTTAATTATTTTGAAAATATCATAATTAACGTTTAATTTTGTTATAGCTGCTGGATAATTATAATTATCAAACTGGCAATCGGTAAAATTTAAAATTATTTACATATTTCAACTGCTTTTTAAAACAGTTGTTACTTGATATCTTTCTACTATCAACATTGAGAGAATATAGACGCTTGAAAAGGAAATATTAAACGAAATTATGCTCTTGAGAAATACTGGTGTAACATATTAAGCGAATTGTTTGTTATTATTTATTATTCTTCGACGGGGCAAACCTCTACCAGTAAATAGAATTAGAAAATTTTGGCTTAATTAATCGCCATATTCATGCAGAATTTCTGCCAAAAATTAGACAAAAACATCTACCCATTTTTACTGGTAGAAAGTTTGCTCAACTGGTAATCTGACTCTGCGAACGTGCGAAATAAAACAGAACATGTAAAATTTAAGAAGTATGATGACAAATGAGAAAATGTATTGCTGGATTTAATCGTGTATTTTCAGCACACTTTTTGCCATATTTGCAGACTAAAAAGAAGAGGTGCGAAAAATACGCGAGTTCTTTTTCTGATCATTTATTTATTTCAAAAGAAAATCTGTAAACAAAAAAGAGGTGACTATATATAATGTAAATACAACTATATAATAAATTAATGAATAACTTATTAAGATTAAACAAAATTTGTAACAATTTCAAAAGATCGTAAATATTTTCTGAACAGCAATAAAACAATACTAAGAATTCTATAATCTTACATTAAGGCTTTCTAAGTTTACAAACGAATACGGGGAGATTTTTAAGTTGTATCCCGCATGCCAGGAGGTACGATAAAAGCCTGATATAACAAAATATACAGCTGTCATTTAAATTTTAAGAAAGATAATAAGAATCGAAAAGAATTTTTATCATGCCTGAAAAGCTTGCGATTTTTTCTTCAAATAATGTTAAACCAGAAAATTATTTAAATAAAAGTATTCTTTAATTAACAATCAAAAAGAACATTTTATTAAAAAATGTTTACCCAAATTATTTTTTTACTTAAAAAACCGAAAGATGATTGTTTTGTAATATAGTTACTTATCTCGAATACATTACTTTATATGCGTATTCAGGGCTCCCACTCGGTCCGTTTTCTGAACACCACTTTTTTTTAACGAAAAATCTTCTTTATAATTTTTGTAGAAACAAACTTCGAAGCACGTTTTAGTGGAAATTGTTGCAAATACCTACCACAATTTTCTTTCTAAAAAAATACTGGTTTTCAAAAAACGGACCAGTGGGAGCCCTGCGTATTACAATTTCTTTGAAAAAACAAGGTAACATAATTCCAATTACCTATTGCATATCCTAAACGATACGATTTCTGAACTACTATAAGTGTTTAAATTTGTCCCGAAAGAGACGAAAAACTATATGATTGCTCCTATGCATATCATGAATTAATTCGAAATCCAACTGTTCCATGCAAATTGTGCATATTTCCGGCAATCAATTTTTTAACTGACTTCCTCCAACAAAAGAATTTATACAATTAGTTTATATGTATTTTTTAATGTGTTTCATAACGTTTGAAATTATGCTGGATAATATTACTTCGTTTTTGTTGGAAAAGAATCGTTCTGTTCTTCTTCAGTTTCAGATTCATCAGTATCTGAAAATGATATGTTTGTCCACTCACTGTTTATTTTTAAGTTTTTCGAATTTAATTTTCAAAAAATTTTGAATATAATGTTAAGTGACACTGTACAACTCTTTATTTAAAAAAAATAGTACCGTAATTTCCGGCGTATAATCCGCAGCTCAAAGAGTCGTTTTTCGACCCAGAAATATTATTTTATAAAATGTAACTTAAAAGATCGCTGTAAATATTTAACTACAATTATTGAATAAAATTTCTGGGTCGAAAAACGACTCTTTGAGCTGCGGATTATACGCCGGAAATTACGGTACTCGTATGATCCAAAGTTCTTTTTACAGGGACATGTAAAAGTGTATTTTATGGTAATATGATGTGTATGAAATTCATGAATTAATTCGTAATACAAAGTTCTGCAAGCAAATTGCGCAAATTTCCTGTAATCAGTTTTTAACGGATTTCCTTCAACAAAGGATGTTTTTATATGTATTTCTACGCATAGAGTTTGAACATATAACTTTTGAACACATAACTATTGAACTACACATTACTTTTGAACATTCATAATTAATTTTTGTTGGACAGACTTCGATGTGTTAGTGTTCCCGTTTTAGATTCATTAGTATCTGAAAATGATATGTTTGTATGCATCCCTGTTTATTTTAATTTTGGTGCTTTTTGACTTTAATTTTCGTAAATATTTTGAATAATTAGATAAGGGATTGTATTTTTAAAAATTGTAGTTGTTTAAAAATCACAGTTGTTTGTAGGGGCACGTAAATAATGTATTTTATAGTAATCTGATACATAGCTGCCAACTTTTACGCTTTTTTGTTACCACTAGAATGTAATAGTATTTTTTGTGTTATTTAATGAACTAATTGCGTCGATTTAATAAGATGAAATTCACTACTAAATTTTAGTGGTACAAAAAAAGTGTAAAAGTTGGCAGCTATGCTGATATGTAAAAATGGGCGACATTGGCAATAATTTGATTTAAAGTGAATGGGGATAAAAATAAAGGGCTGCTACAAATATTGTGTTACGTCAAACAACACTCGCCAAAATACGCCATTTGGCCTTTAACGCTTTAACTGCTGACGAAATCTGCCGTAGTATTCAATACCTTATTTAATCTTCTAATTTTGCAATTAAATAACGCGACGATTAGTTTTCTGATATAACAGTAAGAAAGTGCACTTGTTATACGTGTTCAAAACACGGCTCTGCTGGTGAAAAGTGGCTGGCAGTCATGCAAATTCGCCATTCATATAGTTTATAGTACATGCTGGGATTTTTCAGGGACGTATATATGCGTCCGGATCAGTTAAGGGGTTAATACTGTAGGAAACACTCTCTTGAAGTCTATGTAATTATTTTGCAAACATTATATGCAATGTTAAGTGAAAACGCTTACTCTATTTTTTTTCTTATAGCTGCAACAAAATCCCATTAATCAACTTGCTAAAAGAAAATGTTTAATTTTTTTACATATTTCAACTGCTTTTTAAAGCAGCCATTACTTGATAAGCTTTATTACTTATATCACTTTATAAATGATAAATTACTCCGAGAAGGAAAAATTAAAGAATATAATTATTTAAAAAAAATACTGGTGTGAAATATTAAGTAAACTATTTGTTATTAAATGATTAAATATGTCTTTTAAAAGGTACTTGTCATTCAGGATTATTACAAATTTATTCCCTCTCTTTGCATACTTTCAATCACAAAAAGTGCAAAAATATGCGGATAATTTTACAATAATATATTTTCTCATTTGTCATCACCTTTCTTAAATTTCATATGTTCTTTTTATTTATTAAAATTCTTTTTATTTATTAAATGTTTTTTCTTGATTCCTGGTATGCACAATGTAAAGAGAGGAACTGCAATGTAAAATGGATTGCAATTTATGATAGAATTACATTTATACCTCGATGGAATAAACTATTTGAACCTTCTACTTTGAAAAAAAGTCATTAGATGTGATCAACTTGGAAATAGTAAATGTTTAAGAATTTTATATTACACATTTAAACTGTTTTTTTTAAGTTTTTGAAAATTACACGTTCTTGAAAATGAATTCTTAAATACAATTTATCTCTTAAAAACATATTCTTTTGAAATATTAAGTGATTGTATTTAAATGATTAAATATATTTCCTAAAAAGTACTTGCCATTTATGTTTATTCCTAATTTATTCACTTTCATTGAATACTTTCAAAATTAATCCATTTTACAATGCAGTTTCCTCTCGTTATATAACGCATACAATGGAACAAGAAAGAAATATCGTATTTAAATGAACTAAATAAAAGTGAACCTGTGAAAATTAAGAAAGATGATGACAAATTACAAAATGCATTACTGCATTTACTAACGTATGTTGCACACATATTTTTGCCATTTGTTTTGGTTGAAATAAGGGTAAAATTAATAGGCCATATGGTCCCCATCCATAGTTGGATATTACCGGCCATATTTCCTGAAAATCCAGCCGTCGCAATAGTAACCCGGCCATGCGTACTAAAGGGGCCGGAACAGGTTCGGTTCATAGGGGGAAGATGGTGACATCATTATCCCCGGGTTTTCCGGGAAGTTCATAGGAACGACCGGGGCCCAGAGACTGGCCAAGGGCTCCCTCCTGAGATTTGCTTTTCTCTTGTTCGAGATCAAGGAGCACCTATGGGGGTTACCCCTAGTTCTCTTCCAGGGGTTGGACAACACAAACAAAAAATCTTAAAGCATAAAAGATAAAAAAAATAGGAAAGTTATCGCGCCCCCGTCACAAGTCCAGGTGACTGGGCTGGAAATGCCGTTGGGCGGGGAATAGGGAGAAAGCAAAAATGTGGTCCGGCCGGTCCTTGGTGACGGCCGAGCCCGTTTCCTCATCCGCTCTAGACATGGCCAGCAGCTTTCCAAGTCCTTAATCGGTGCCTCAACCGGGCCCGTACCAGAAACCAGCTCTGTCCGGCGTCCCCCGCCAGGGACCCTGAGCCCGGTCAAGAGAAGCACTCATCTTGGCTAGGCTCTGAAGTGCCAAGAGTCAGGTCGAATGAGACGCAGGCCTCTCGATGACATGCCCGGATTGGAATCCTCGGACGCTACTTGGAGCTGAGAAGTTGACCGACGAAACTCGACCAACCTGATGCTCTGGAAGTGGGCTGCGTTGAACACCTATCCCCTCCGGGACTCTGCTTTTACCAAATTTCGAAATTTAAACCGGCCGTCACAGCGTCCTCGTCCAGGCTCCCGGTCATCCGCACGAGCACGATGTGACCGGGATGATTTGGGTCCACCCGGAGGGGCACCCGTCCTGAAATTAGGGTAAGACTATTCGACGTGAAAATAAAAATTTTCGCGGCGCCCATCCAATTCAGGACTATGCCCTATGGAGGTGACCACTAGTCTCTCTTACAGGGAATGGACAACACAAATCTAAAAACTAAGTTAGTAAACACAAAGGATAGAAACAAAAAATAGGAAAGTTATTTCTGACCCCCGCCACACTGTCAAGTGACCAGGTTGGCAATGCCATTGGGCCAGGGGAAAAGTTAAGACAGCAAAAAGTGCGGTCCGGCCGGTACATGAAGTCGCCCGAGCCCGTTTGCTCACTCGCACTAGACATGAACACCAGCTTTCCAAATACTTAACCTGCCGGCTCCCGACTACAGGCCCCAAACCTGGCATTAGCTGTCTCCGGCGCCCCCGCCAGGGGCCCTGGACACGTCCAAGAGAAGCACTCATCTTGGCTATGCCCTGGAGTGTCGCAACCAGGAAGTAGTGAGATTCAGGCCACTCGAATCATGTCCGGTTTGAGATCCCCAGACGGTACTTAGAACTGATAAGCGCGACCGGGAAAAGCCGACCGGCCTTATGTACCGGGAGTGGCCCACGACAACTCCTGCTCCCTCAGGGATCCCGCTTTGACCCAAACTCAAAAATGAATCCGGCCACCACGGCGTCCTCGGCCGGGCTCCCGGTCATTCCTCCGCGCCACGAAGTGCCCGGATTGATTCGAAAACACCCGGAGGATCCCCGTCCTGAAATTAGTGTATTCAAAAGATACCCAATTTTATTTTCGGATCATTTATTTATCTGAAAAGAAAACTTGGAGTAAAGAAAAAAAAATGACTATCTGTAATACGAATGCAACTGTATAATATTTTAATGAATGATATATTAATATATCATTCATTAAAATGTAAATCTGTTTAACCCTTTCAGGGGCAAGCACTTGTGCTTCTGTAACGTTGAATTCCCACCGGAATTTAGGAAATAATTTAGTTCAAAATAAGAATAAGCAATTTTTCAACTTTTTCTCGTCAAAGTTAAAAAAGGTAAATTTAATTAAAAGTTTCTGGTTTGAGTCAGATTAAAATTAGGTGGTATATAATATATACCACCGCCCTTCAAAGGGTTAATCTTAATTAAGATTAAACAGAATGTATAACACTTTCGAAATTTGGTTAATAGTTTTTTAAAAGGAATAAAACGATCCTAAGAACTTTCTATAATCTCAAAATGACGCCCTATAAGTTCAAATTAATATATGGAGAATTTTAACGTGTTAGTTAGAAACAATCTATATTTTATGCTCTTTTGAGCCTGAAAACATTTTAGATCCTCCTATTGAGATGTATTCACCGGATTCGGAACCACAAAATACACATATACTTTAAATTGATTTATTTAGAGCATATTTTCTGTTTAGCTAAATATCAAATAAGCGCTTTATTCATTCCGAAATCTCTTTGATGTGCCCTATTGTTATTTTTTTTTTCAACTGAGCAAAATGAAGAATATTATATCTTCCGTGAACTTATTATTTTTCTAAACATTATGAATGTAAACAGATCTGCACGGATGTATCACAGGACTGGTGAAACCGCATTATACGTAGTTACAATACCTTTTGCACAACCATTTATTATATTAATTTAAATAATCTCACATTCTAAATGCGAACTAGACGAATATTTGTTTTCTACTGAAAGTTTCTTTGAAATGTAAGGTATCCGAAATATACGCGGTTGTGTAAACTACGCGACTAAATTCGTATATTTCTAAACGGACGTTACTTATATTTTCCCCCAAAATATTTTTATATCCGTATAACAATTTCGCTCTAACATAAACCATTTTAACACATTCTGGACGGGCGTCATTTAATGACATTTTAAATTTTAATGACCAGTAATTCCAAATAGTATTGCTCCTTTATCTAACCCAAGACTTCTACAATTAGTCAAGGCAAAGATTACGACTGGCGATGGGCATTATCGAGTTATTCTGACAGTAGAATGATGTTTGTAATCAGTTATATATGCAGTTGCTGCTAATGACGGATTGAAATTTGTTCATAAGCTTTAAATATTAATGCTGCTTCAACTTATAGCTTTTCACATGAGTAATTAAAAATGAAACTAAACTTGATATCAACGTTAAATGTTTATATTGAAAATAAAAACTGTAAAAAAGCTTTAGAACATCTGAACATGCGCTAATTGCAAATATAATAAATGTAATATTTCATAAAATGTTTTTAATTGCATGTGCGACACAGTTTTATATAAAAATGTGAGTTATATAAAAATGTGCGTTGCAGTTTTATATAAAAATACAAATATTTGACATAAAAATATTCATGGGCCCACCGTGGCTGAGTGGTGAAGGTTACACACTGCTAATCACCTGAGAGAGTAGGTGGGTTGCGGGTTCGACTCCCGCTGGCTCCGTTGTACACTCTTTGTGGATCCCTCGGTTGTAATTCTCTGGTGTTGTAAATTTCCTTGTGGCTATCTCGTCCTTGTATATTGACGATGACTTATAAGCCTGCACGTGTTATCAAGCACACAGGTCAGATGTATGTGTTAAAATAAATAAAAAGTATTCATATTATATTTTGTATTTTTCTCTTTTTTCAAACATTTGTTAAAATATTAAATAACTTGTTTGGCGTAAAACATGTTTTTTCTCAGTCCTTTATTACCTTTAGATCAAATGTATCTAAAATGAAAATATATACAAGAAGAAACTTTTCTGCGCTATACTTAACGCTTTGTATCCGGGGCTGGGTCACCATATATCCTAGCGACATTTTTTTATTATTTTCTTACCACTTTTTGAAAAAATATTCTCTTCAATACACTTCCATAATAGTTCTTCCATACTAGGTTATTTTCAATTGATATCTACCACAAAGGAAATCATTTGCAAATTGCGGTACGATTGAGTATAAAAATAGTCGCCGGTCATGGCCCTTAATCAAAAGTTTAAATAAATTTAAATATTTCCATTTCATTAAGCCAAACATTTTTGCAGACTATCCAAGTTTGAATATACATTATACACTTACTGCCAAAAGTTAAGCACGCAGATGAATCCTTTAATTTCCGTAAGCCAATCTGAATTGGATACATAGCAATTCGCTGCGAAGTTAGATGGAAGTATGCAAGTATGTTATGTAACAACCAATCATGGTTTCGTGTCGAGAAATACGCAAAAGAGGCAGTCGTACAAGAAGCCAGCATTGTGAAAGTTTACAGGAGTTGCATGTAAGTGCTGACAAAAAAGGTTTAGAATTTTCGAGCATTTTCTTTTTCTTTTGAAGAAAATAGCGTTTATATGGCTTCCATTAAGCAAAGAAAAAGATTTTGAGAGTTAGCGTGTCGAGGGATGCATTAAAGCGGGGCAATCAATCACACATGTTGCTATTTTCTTGGACGATCAACCTTTCGGGATTTCAAGATTATGCAAACAATTCCTAACCAGTCAAACAGTTGTCCGAAGACCTGTGGCCGGATGTCCAAGGGTTCCAAACCCTGCGGATAATCGACAGATTGCTTTATGACAAAGCAGAATCGAAGAGTAACCTCCACACGTGTGACATCTATCGTTGCAGCGCCCATTAATAACACGATGTCTGCAATTACAGTGCGCCGAAGGCTAAACATGAATGGGCTGTACGCGCAGGTACTCCGAGTTTGTGTTCCTATCTCTTTCGAATAAAGAAGGGCGCCATTAAAGTGGTGTCTGGAAAATATCAATTGGACTATATCTGATTCGGACAAAGCTATGTTCTCGGATGAATCGATATTTTCCCTGCAGCCACGTGAAAATCATGTAATAGTCTGGAGAGAAGTTGTCACACACAATCGGACCCTGAACATTACCAAACGTGACGCATTCCGAGGTGGAAGCATCATGGTATGGGTAGGGGATATCGCACCGACCTGCACATGTTTAGACGGAGTTCTGTGACGACTGTCCAGTATCCGGACGGAGTCTTAGACCCTACTGCAGGGCTGCCACTTGCGACTATTTTTCAATTCTACCTTGTACCACTTTTTCAGAACAAAATTTCTTCTTCTGACATGCTTTGACAACATGTGCAAGGGAAATTAACTACAAAATATTTTTTTTAAAATAGTGGTGCGAATAGAATATAAATATAGTCGCTAGTGGCAGCTATGCCACTGTGACATTTTACGCTGCAGTAGTTGGTCTTGTTTTTGTTGTAATGGATGATAATGCGCGTCAGCATAGAACGGTCTTCGTCGAAGGCTACCTGTAGAGTGGGGGGATTGTACGTATGGAGTAGCCGGCGTACTCGCCCGACCTTAATCCCATGAAAAATCTTTCGGATGCCCTCGGTCATGCTGTGTGAACACGATTCCCACCCCGCGCTACTCTCACAGAGTTCCAAACAGCTCTACAGCGGGAATGGCGATTACGTGACTCTACTTTAGTAAATGTTCATGATTCTGCAAATTTAAAATATAAGATATTTCGCTGAAAATCCTTTGATATAAGAAAGAAAACATGTTCACATCTTTTTTATAACATAAGCTTTAAGATTTGGTAATGATTGCCGGTGGCAGTCTAATTAAATATACTTCCACCAGTATATTTAATTAGAAAACTCCGGTTAGATATCAACTTCGGATATCTTACACCAAGTCTGTCTAACGTGGCGTCGACAGAATAGTAGTCATTTTATAAAGAAATATTCCCCTTATGCAACCGCAAAAGTCGGACAATAGCGAAGATTTCTTTAAGAAATTATTGGAATTCTGCAAGTTCATGGATGAAGGACTCTGTCCTATGCAACAAAATTTCATTTAAAAATACTGAAATGCAAGCGATAATATACTTTTTTAATTGCTAAAAGGCGTACAATAAAAACATTATAAACAGTAAAATAAGTTTTATTAGACTGTTGACATGTTTCGGCTATATCTGAGCCATTATCAAAACAAACAAGAATGTTCTTGATATAATCTTGCTGTGGATATAATCTTTTGTGATTAAACCTATTCTGGTAGTTTATTTGAAATATTGCAATTAACTGATTAATGCCTTTATTGAAATTTCTATTGAAAATTTTCACTCAGTTCTGTAAAGATGGTGGAAAGGCGTGTTTTATCGCTGTCGATATGATATGTGTGCTAAAGCTGACAAGTTAAAGGATTTATATCTGCACACCTGTCATAAAAAGAATCTTTATTGCGATTAAAAATAACTTGTTATTATTTAAAACTGAAACTAATTCTAATGGTATGACAGAGCATATAGATAAAGTTGCATTTATAAATATTTTCTTAATTCATTTAATGAAAGAATCAATTAACATTCTAGAGCAAGCAGTGATAATTTGGATTTGAGTGGAGAGGGGGGGGGGCAACGTTTTGGGAAAATAAACCAGTAAAAAATTAGAATCTAAAATGCACAAAACTATAAAATAAATAATTTTTAATATATTTTAATTAATAATATTAATAAATAAATGTATGTAGCTTTAAAAACCTTATTGTTTAGTAATATCATTTCCAAATAACAACTTCTCTTTCTAAAACATCAGGTATCATTGCGTGTTCTACTATGTCACAATAAGATATTGCATCTAGAATCTAGATGATCTCGCATGACAGAGATGCAATGCCCTGCGCCGACATGCAGTCCCACATCGAAATTGCAATTCTTCCGCTGCGTTTAATATTATTTGCAAACTGTGGCTGGAACCTAAATCCCAATAGACGGTACACTCGAACCGAAGAACTAGAGACTTACTAAATGGCGTTGAGTCGCTGGTTTTCGGTTAATGTTGTTTTTATAGTATATATATATATATATATATATATTCATAATACATTCTATCGTCTCTTAGTTATATATGCTTACTTGAAGTTGTAAATCATCTTTAATTTGATTAGAAGACATATAGTGATCTACTGTAGCCATTGCAACAACTTCTCGAGCTTGGCTGTTTGATAAGATCCTAGGCCAACCACTACTACAAAGACGGTTTATCGAATTTGTATTGCGAAACATAAAAATAATTAACAATAACGTAATTTTAATATAAATTTAAATAAATTGAATGTAAATGTAAAGTTTTTTTTCAATAAACTACCTATATAAAATTCACCTGTTAATCCATGTTGAAACAGTTTGAAGAGACACTTGAAAATGCCTAGCTATACAACGAAAACTTCTTCCAGCTTGCCACATGCCAATCATTTGGCCTTTCGTTCTCCTTTTCTTTCTTAATTGTGGGGCCATTTTGTTTCAGTAAATACACTACGCATATGTATTTATAAGAAACCTCACTTCATACATATATACTGTAGATAAAACAATATAGCTTTATTAGACAGGAAAAGAAGCTATAAATTCATTTAAAGATAACAAAAACGATTAATTTTTTTCTAAGGTAGAACTGTTCATATTTTTCAAAAATGAGCTTTATTAATTTATCAATAAAAGCGAAATTATTTTGCATAAATGACGTAAACATACATCTCATGCAAATACGTTTTACGTAATTTTAATGAAAATTTTAAAAGTAGACATGATATATACAGGGTGTAACTGAAATGCTTCAACAAACTTTGAGGGATGATAGTACGCATGAAGACGAACAAAAAATGCAACGGAACATGGGGTCGCAAATGACGTTTAACCCTTTCAGGGGCAGTGGTATGTTTATGAAAGCGCTTAATTTTAATTCCAAAACGCCATAATGGCACCAGAATTTTGCTAAAATCTTTTCCATTTAATATGTATGTGAAATATAGCCCTTTTTTTTCTTATTTACAAACAAATTTTTTTTATAAATTCCGGTGCCAGTCATTTATTTCAACATTTTAGTACTAAAACTAGTTTGCCCCTAAAAGGCTTAAAGGATAAAAATAGAGAAAATGCGTCTGAAAATGGACTGGCAACGGAATTTACAAAAAAAATTGTTTGTAAATAAGAAAAAGGCTATATTTCACATAAATATTAAGTGGAAAAGATTTTAGCAAAATTCTGGTGCCATTGTGGCGTTTTGGAATTAAAATTAAGTGGTTTTTTAGACATACCACTGTCCCTGAAAGGGTTAAATGTCATTTGAGACCCCGTGTTCTATTGCATTTTTTGTTCATCTTCATGAGTACTATCATCCGTCAAAGTTTGTTGAAGCATTTCAGTTACACCCTGTGTATATATATATATATATATATACTAATCAAGGCTGGGATGATTCAAGTGCCTCGCTATCTTACATCTTACTCCAATCATATGTCGTTGTCAGGTTTCTTGTGCTCGCGCGCGCATTAGTTACGCATCAGTCTAAGCTAGCTTTCAAATTAGCCTAAGATCGCGAAGCACTGAAATACGGTTTACACATTGTTTATATTGTAAGACAGACTTAATCTCTAAGTTTATCAAGTCACTGTAATCCCAGCCTATGAGTATAATATTTTTTCAAACAGGGATGAGAGCGCTCGGACCCGAATGTCCGATTTTTACCACTAAAGTTTAATAGTATTCTCCACCGTAATGAAATTCAGAAATTCCGTCCTTGAATAAGGTGACAAATACTATTAAAATTTAGTGGTGACAATCGGGCATTTGAGTGGGAGCGCTCTCATCCCTGTTCAAACTATGCTTTAATGCACATCACAGAAAGCCCCTTAAATCAGCATCTTGCCGTTTTTAAGCATAATTTGAAAATTACTTGGAAGAAAAATTTTAAATTTTGAATACGCATAAAGCAGGACATTATAAATATAAATCCATCCAAAAAATTGTAGGTTGCAATTCATAATTTTTTCCATTATGAATTTCCTATATCATAATTCATATTATAAAATTATAAAAATTACAAATTTTACGTAGTTATGTTTGGGTTTGTGAGTATTGTAACGAAACAAAACATTAGCACATTAGGATTATAATTTCGGGAGATATTAATAAAAATATGAAAACGTAATTTAGCATTAGAAGCTCTAAAATTTGAATGTTTATAATTCGAAAACGTATCATTCAAATGATTTATAATTTAGTATCTAGGCATAGTTTGAACCGAAGATTGAAAATATCATGTCAAAATCGGGTGTTGCCATTGACAAAAATAAAGTTTAGGCTGGCTTTGTTAAGTAGATGGCCCCCTAAGCAAATTTTATATACATAATTTAAATGTTTATATACATAATTTAAAAGACTTTATTTCCAATCGTTTGGTACCAGTCACAAAAATGGCGGCTGTCGCATGCGAATATTTTTCATCGTTTGGAAGGTCCCTTGAATTAGACTACCAATAATTCTGCGACTTATTTTTCTGAGATTACATAAGTCACAGGAAGCATCTAGAAAATACTGGTGCGTAAATTTAGGGAACCGTACCATAAAAAAATATTATACGTTTAAAAAATCTCATACGAGAGCCGGCATTTTTGTGTCAGCGGATAGTCCTAGTATTCAGGTGGCGGTGGATAGTAGAAAAAGGCTGAAACGAGAGGAGACTGATATGATACTTAATTTTGATCTCCTACATGACTAGGCCATGCTGATCTCAGGAAACTGCCGGCAGAATCAACAGGAGTTCAGTACCTGACAAGATTTTTAAAAAAGCAAGCAGCACCCAAAGTTCATTTATTAAGAAATATAATTTAAAATATTAGGATTATTTTTTCTTCTTCAGGGATACTCAGGGTTCTAAAACAATTTCTTTGTTTATTTTAAAGACATGCTTTTCAAAAAGAACGCTATATAAAAAAAAAAAAAAAAAAAAAAAAGGTTTCTAGTCTAAGAAAGCCTTTTTTAGTCACTTTACAGGTTTGAAACAGAAAATATCCTTATAAAAATATCTGTAACCAAAATCAAAAAATTAAAACATACACCCAATATATATTAAAATATCCTATCCCAAAAAAATCTGTTATTATAAATATTGAAATGCAAACTAGAAATTTGAAATGAACGCTATCATTAGTTTAACATTAGATTGCTAATGTCTTCGTATGACTAGCGTAGAATTTAATTGATCTGTTTCTTTTCTTTTTTTTTTCAGTTAAATAGATGTTTTAAAACACATGTCAAGAAAAAAATAAATATCTTAATATTTTTATATTATGGTGTTTCTATGGTTATTTATTTTATGAATGTGAAAAGGTGTATATTTAAGGTATTTTAGGTATATATTATTAAGTTCTAAAAGGTATATATATATTTTTTTATTATATTTATATTTTTTATTAATTTTTTAAGTATATAAAATGTAAAGTAATATAAGTATATAAATGTTTTAAGTATATAAACATTTAAAGAAACTTTATATTAATCATCAGTATCCTTTTGTATTCTGCATCTCTGCTCTGTTTTATGGTAATAACGCTTCTAATCTTCGTAAACCTGTCATTTATGAATGTTCAATGGGCATTGTAATCTTTGTTATGCATTATTTTCTTATGTAAGTACTTAATTTATTGCTATAACATGGCTGTAATAACAAACAAATAAGTAAAAATCTAAAAATATTATCAAATTAGCAGTACTTAAGCAACAAAAACTTCAAAATGTTTATTTTACAGAGAGCGTGTCAAAATAATCTTATCTCATGTACATGCACTTGCATATTATATTATTAATTTTATACCTAACAAATGTTACATTTACGTGTAATTTTGAATCGTTTCTAAAAGAAATAAAAACATCATGAATGAAAGAGCAGCGAGATATATTTTCCCAAAGGCAAAACTTCCCATTTCTTTGTGTTTAATTTTAAAGGGAAACCAAAGTAATATCTCAAGAGACATACAAGAACTTTAAAATGTTGTTTTTCCAGAGGAAAGGAACTCCTAAAGATAAGAAAGAGGAAAAGGGAAACGCAGAAATAGAAAGTATGGTTACTTTTTTAATTTAAATTAATTTTATCGAGCAACGCCTTTTATGGCAACAATTTTTAATTCGGTGCTTTAAATGTCGTTTAATTTTCATAATGTGTTGTTAGAAATTCAGATGCATTAGACTGGGCGATTCGAAATTGGTCAAAATATCTTTAGAGTCGAAAATTTTATTCAAATTTTATATTAAAAAATATTACACCAGAATTTTTATTTAAATCCATGTAACTTATGCTTAACACTTAACGAACCTGTCGCCTAAATTTACGTTATTCCATTCTCCTAGGACAGCCACGTAGAATTACGTGAAAACACGTCTTTTGAATGTATGTAAATCCGCCCACGAGCGGTAATTGTGCATTTCGTAAGTTGCATTATTTCTTAAAAAATATAATCAAAATTCGTATTTTTGCAATTAGAGTACTATGCATATAAATACACTTCGATTGGAAACAATGTCATTATTATATACATTCATTTATAATATAAACACGAACTGAGAAATTTTTTTTGTTAAATAATGTAATATACAAATGTAATGCCCGTAGGCGGAGCTTCCTGTTTTAAAGGTGAAAACTACTCTTCCACAATGTATTTAAAAAATGCTCGGAAACAGGGAAAGGAAGAGAAAAAAACTCGTCTGCTAAGTGTTAATTCTAAGATGCTTACCTCTTGAAGGGCGGTGGGATATTATATATCCCACTTAATTTTAATCCTCAAATTCCACGACGGCCGCAGACTTGTCGAATAAAATTATGCTTTTATTTTGTACATGAAGAAAATACTTTTCTTATTTTCAAATAAAGTTTTAAATCTCAATCATTTCATCATTTTAGAAACAGAAATACTTTACCCTTAAAGGGGTTAAGTAGTTTTATAATTGCAGTTAAACTATTTACCAATGACTACATCTCTCACCTGTAGAGTGGTGGTAAAGTAGGTGGCTATTCGGAAGCCCTTCAAAGCTGCTTACACTGTTCAGCACTCTATTTAACTTATTGCTGCTTTACCATAATTTTACCTTTATTTCTTCTCTATCCTTAAACTGTTCTTAGTACCGTAATTTCGCGCGTATACGCCGCATCTCAAATAATTCGATTTCCTACCAGAATTTATTTTAAATGAAATGTAACTTATTTCTGCTTAGCACTTATTTGACTTCTTATTTTCAATAAAATTTCCGGTTTGAAAAAGACTTAACTAAGCCGCAGCGCATACGCGCGAAATTACGGTAGTTTCATAACTACAGCTAAATATTTGCTAAATGGCTCCATCTGTTAGGAAGAGTTCTCGTTAAAAGATTGAGCGTAAACTTGACTTCATCTCGGGATTCCCTGGAAACTGTCCACAGTTTAAAGCACTGTTCAAGCAGCATTCAACTTATTTTATGAAAAAAATTCTGTTCCTGACAAAACGTATTTACTTCTCATCGATCAAAATGCTACTTTAGTCGTAATGTTAAATCGCTGTTGACAAACGCGTATTTTCAATTACACTGGTCAACAACGTTTTTGATACTGAGGAAAATATAGGTGGATTAATTTTAGTGTGCTGATTCTAAATCCGAACTCTAGATTTCTCTATCACGTCAGGATCTCGATTTATAGAAACTACCAATGATTAAATTTGACATTATGACACTGTTTTACACAACTGAAACTTGAGCAATATTTTTTGTTTCAGAGCAGATGCACAATCTGGATATGTTATTTTAGATTTATTTTTCTTTGAAAATCCGGATATATTTGTTATATAGAACTAATAGTCTAAGAGGTGATTTTTCGGTTCATGCCATATAGTTGCTACCATGTCAAACTATCGAATATGAAAAAATGCATTTTTCATTACTTTTAAAAATAGGCCAGTTGTCACCACTAAATTTTAAAAGAATTCTTCGGTTAGTTTTTTGGTTTACCTCTATCTTAAAAAATGGCTGAGATAGAAGAGTTTGAAATTCTAGGGTGGCTGACATTTTGAAACAAAACAGCACATTAACGCGATTACTAGCAAATTATTTTCTTTCATTGTTGTAATAATTTTCCCAATCATACGCATAAAACTATATATTCATATCCATTAGCGCCAAAATTGGCGACATTGGCGACAAAATTGGCGACGTTTGGAGAAATATCGCCACATTTGGCGACCAAAATAAGTCTTCATAAATGAAGCCAATTTGGCTATTGCTCAATAAATTTCAGTTTATTCAAATTCAGTACTAACGAATCTTTTGTAAACGTTTCTTTGCATTTTAACTTGCTGTTTTCGTGTAACATTAGCTAAAATTTTAAAACGAAGATATAGGAAAGCTACCTTTTCCTCCCGGTACAGGCCGGAAAGACTTTTTTTTATTGAAAGCTACCTAAAATCAGGGCCGAAAGGGTTAACTTTTAATAAATAAATAAACTTCTTCGCCACCACTATATTTATATAGAAATATTAATCCAGTAAATTTCCCGTGAACTATGTTGCTGGACAAATTTAAAAATATATCTTAAAATTTCTGGTGTCTAATATTTAATATATGTATAAAAAACCCAATTGTAAAAGAAAAACTCATGCAAAGAAGGGTTAAATAAAGCAAAAATTTATATTTGAAATTTCTGGTAAGGATCCGAAATTTCTGAGTATAACAGGATGTCAAACCGGCATCCCTGCTGAAGAATACTGTTAAAATTTAGTAGTGACAATAGGCCCTTTTTCAAAAGTAATGAAAAATGCATTTTTTTCACATTCGATAGTTTGACATAAAAAAAGACATTCCTTTAATTTTACATCTTAATCATTGTGTTAACCCTGTATTGCACACAGTACAGAATATATGTGGCGCCCACCATTTATCCTGATCTCCAACTTCCACACCAATGATGGTGAGCAGTTTTCACTTTTGAAACAGTAGGATGGCAGTAACTTTACACTGTGATGCGATAAAGAAATGTGGAGTTTAGATTTGGAATCAGGATACTCAAATTACTCTAAACCACCTATATTTAGGTGACAAAAATAATTTTGTTGTTGATTGCCGAATGTTTTTTTTTTTTTTTTTTTTTTTTTTTTTTTTGCGAGTGTTATAAAAAGTACTGAAATCAAGTATGGTCTTTAGATACGGAATTTGTTTTAAAATGGGGTTATTTCTCTATTAATCAGGTTCAAACTGGTCATAATTTTACATATTAGTATTTCTTAAGTACATTTTTGCGGTAGGTCTCGACAACAGTTGTGAAAGAAATAACATTCGTAGTCAGTATGCCCAGTTTTGTTAATTTTTCTATTATTCAGATTGCTTGATTTTTTGCGACTGGTCTTTTAAATACAATTTTTGTTTTATCTAATGACAAATTAAATAAGACAAATATTACAGTTTTAAAAATGCGTTGAATTACGCAGTCTGAATTCTAAAAGAAATGATTAGCCCAACTGGTTAGACTGCTCGGAGTATGTTTCTACAAAATTTACAAGAGAAATCTAGAAAGAAAATATGTGTTTTAAAAAGTGGTATTTAAAAAAACGGACCGAATAAAACTTCTGATTTATCTATTACATACTTGCAAACCTTCAACTATTCTTCCGTGGAACATGTGGATTAATTTCACCCAGGATAACCACATATTTAACCTGCTAATTTAGTAAATAAATCATTATTTATTTAATTTCATGGCGATAGCTATACTTAACACTATCCTATTTATATGTAGTGCACATTGGACTACGGCTAGACTATTCATATGGCTCTCTCAAGATTTGTTATACACGAACTCAAAGCCAGGTTGTGAAGTTGCCATGTAATTACTATGCCAATTGAACTTATCACAAGTTTTAGTAGATGTTGTAGAAACCTACAACGGAAATTTGCCTTAGAAAAGACTGGTATTCAAAAAGCAGAACATTTGGGATCCCTGAACTAAAATCGCGTTTTACCGTTTTTACCACTCCGATACATACATTTATTGTTTATTTATTTTTAATGAATTCAGACATAACCCTCTAATGCCCATGATAACATATATGCTACCACCACTGCACGGTGGGAGATTTGCCGATTCTAGCTGGCCAAAATTATTTTTCAACTTCTATTTGATGAAATCTATTTTTCGTTTATATAAACGATATATTAGGCTGATTTAAAGGAAATATATGAAATTTTAAACGGTAGTTTAATAAGAAATCATTATATTTAATTAAAAATTATTAATGTAGTACATTAGATGTGCATAGTGGCTAGTGGTCAGGGAAAAATACGGTCCAAAAAAGTTAAAACACTAGTATACTTTTATAGAAAAATTCATGTTAATTATTTGATCGAATAATCGACATGAATTTTTCTATGAGAATATATACTGGTGTTTATCACTTTTTTTACTGTATTTTACCCTGACCACTAGCTACCCTGATGTGAATCTTTTTATTATATTACTATGATGTACCATTCAGTTAAATATTTAAATTATTTAAAGCTTTAAAACATGTAATGAATGAGTTCATCGTTTACTTGATAACTAAAAAGGACAATATTTATGAACTTTTATAATATTATTAAGATTTAAGCGATAGAATTATATTTATTATATGATACCAAATTATAAATGTAATTTTTTATAATAATCTATTAGAATTTGGGATACAAAATAAATATTAAAGAGTAATACTTATATGTACAAAGGAATAAGAAAATTGCGTAGAAATTTTCTGACAATTCACCATCTAATAGTTCTTCATTCTGGCTTTCCTCAGTAAGTTACGAGTACTCATTGGACGAGGTATTTCAAAACTGCTTTGCAGCCAAGTTTCATACTTTTTCAGAAATTTCTCATGTGCTCTATGTACAGCAGTCCACTTTTGTCTAAACTGGGTCTTCTGTATAATCATTTCCTGCTTGAAAACTTTCATTTGCATTTCGTTATAATTTTCATTTGTCAACAAAACATTTCCAGCCAATTCGATTTTTTCGTTAAATGTGGAAGCTTGTTGCTGCTGTATAACATTATAAAAGCTTATTCGTGTGATTGATTTACATTCTGATGACCCTGGTAAAAATAAAAGTGTTCTTAGAATAAAAAATATAATAATAATTTTAGACTTTGTATGATAAAAACAACTTTAAAATCTACAGAAGCAGACAAGTAAACGTTTATCCAATATCTAGGACTCTAAACTATTTACTAAAATTAAAAGTTGAGATTTATCTAGCTTTATCATATAACTTTTTGAATTTTCAAAATGAAATTTATTAAAAATACATAAAGTCATTAAAAACATTAAATATGAAATAACTATTGACAAATTAAAAAATTATGAATATAAATTAAAAAAAATAAAGTACATGCCTTGTTCTAAAGCACTCATAATGTACAATTTCTTTCAATTTCATCAACATTCACATATTAAAACAATATACTAGAAATCATCGATTTATTCTCCTCTAATAAACGCCAACTTCATACTCACCTACTGGCAGTACGGTTGCATTTATATCAAAAACATCTGCAGTGTCCACCACCTGCACATATAAAGTACATGTGGTAAAAAAAAAAAAAAATCCAGTTGGATGAACTTTGGAAAATCGACTTTTGGCCAGCTAAAATCAGCAAATCTTCCACCGTGCACTGTTTCTATTTAAGTAGAGTTTTATAATACAGATATTCTATTTCAGCAGAAAATTTTAGAATAGCAATATTTGCTTCATTAAATAACAAACTTTCCTTCATTAAATAAACCTAAATTTATTATTGAAATTTTCTGGTATGAAATCATATTTTCTGAATTACGGAATTTCTATAACCTATTCCACCATGAGAATTAGAGGGTTAAGGTAGAGAGAGGTACTAGGTGGTCAGAATGCTCTTACTCGTTCCGGTTTTTTGATTATCACTTGTTTCACATAAAATTTTATTTTTAGATTTAGCTTGAAAATTTTTTAGAAACTTACTCCGAAGATTGTTTGTAGTGCACAAATGTTGTAAAAACATATCACGAAAATTCTCGTCATAAATACTGGTTTTAAGCAGAGTTGGGCAAATTTGCAATCTGATTAATCTGTAATCTGATTACAATATAATTGCATGTAACAGATTATAATTTCAATTACATGTAATCATAATCTGAATTTGAAATTCAATTAGGATTGTAATCGTAATTATAAATGCTATGATTACCGTAATTTCCGGCGTATAATCCGCAGCTCAAAGAGTCGTTTTTCGACCCAGAAATATTATTTTATAAAATGTAACTTAAAAGATCGCTGTAAATATTTAACTACAATTATTGAATAAAATTTCTGGGTCGAAAAACGACTCTTTGAGCTGCGGATTATACGCCGGAAATTACGGTATGATTATGGTGTAATTATAATTATAATTGAGAACTTATAGTTACAATTACGTGTAATTTCAATGGCACATTTTCAATATGTACCATAAAAGACAATTTTTATCAGACACAGTAGAAATTTGATACAACAAGAACGAAAAATCATGCATCCGGCATCGATTATAAAACACTTTCTGGCATGAACAGAATATTATTCAGAAATTTTAAATTTTATTAATTAATACCCGCAACCCTAAATATGTACGATGAAAGACAGTTTTTATCACACACAATAAGAACTAAAAATTATGCAGCTGGCATAGATTATGAAACACTTTCCCACATAAACAGAATATAAATCCGAAATTATAAATTGTTATTAATACCCGCAACACTAAATATGTACCACAGAAGACAATTTTTATCACACACGGTAGAAATATGATACAACAAGAACGAAAAATCATGCATCCGGCATATATTATGAAACATTTTCTACCAAGAACAGTATCCTTCTATATATAAAAAAAGTAATGTTTTGGAAATGAACCAATGAAAATCTGCGTCGATACCGCGAAACGTATCTGATTGGTCAGAGGGGGAATTAACATGAAAGTAGAGAATTTGGATAGGATGGGTGCTGATGGGGGGGGGGGGGTGTTAACAAGGGGTAGGGACCCTGGTCTGTCGCCAAGTTTGGTGCCAACTTTGCAGCCAAAATTAGCTGCCAACTTGGCGCTATTTCCAGTATTTCGCCAAATTTCCATAGACTCCCATTGAAATCCAATAGCTTTTACTCGTTTGCAAAAAATGAACAAATTAAGATATCGCAATGCAACAAAAATTAATATTAGCTGATGAATAGAGCTTAAGTGAACTATTTATATTATTTTTAAGCACAAACACTAACTATTTACAATATTCGTAACACTATATATACAATTGGTACTTGTTAGTTATCCTGTTGACCAAATTACTGTCGCCAAATTCATATATATTAAACGAGCAAGGGATTTTAACGAATACGAATGATATCGTAAACAACTGGGAAGATTTTCACGAGACTTGCCACCTATACTAAATCGAGCACAAGAAAAAGATCTAGCTAGATTCCGAATACAAGAAAATTCGTTTTTACAGGGTAAAACAAACTCAGCGCTGAAAATGTTTTTTGTTATAAATGGAAAAATACTCAAACGATTTGCACGAAACGTGTAGCCTATACTAATTGGAGCACGAGAAATCCATCTAGCTAGGTTTCGAATTATTGAAAGGTCATTTTAATCTATTAAAATAAACTCAGCACTAGTATTGTAAGTATTGTACAAATCCAGTACTATTCAAGATATTGAAATCTAATCATAAAGAAAAGTATTTGAAACTTATTTTGGAAATAAATTTGTTTTATTTCAAATTTTTTTATCTTTTTCTTTCATAAATAATTGAGGTGATATTTTAATATTTTAATGTCTGAGGAAGATCACTCGGCTGAGGGCGAACCCAGCCGTTGAGCGTTTAATGTCTTCCCCGGCTAGCTCCCCGGCACGCAGGGATTAAACGTGGCAGTAACTGGCCAGTGGCTGGTCCTGCCGGGCAAAGCCCCACGCGACAGGTGGCAGGAACTAAAGACATACAAAAAAAACTTTCTCTAAACTTTTCTCTAAAAAAAGGAAAAAAAAATATTTTTCCTTCCCTCTTTCTCTCTCTTTTTTTTTTTTTTTTTTTTTTTTTTTGAGTTTCGAGGTATGTGTTAAAAAGTTAAGAATTTAAAATGTGAAAAGAATTATTATGTTGAGTGGAGGAAAGCGTACGGTTAGTGAAATGTTTAAAAACTGATTTTTGTGATTATTGTATGTATAGTTCAGGAATTATTGCTAAGTTAAGTGTTTGGAGTGATGTTCCCACCTGTACCGATTCCTCGGGACCTGACGTCAATGACGGCATAAAGTCACCGAGTACCGTCAAAGTGCTGGTACCGTACTCGGAAAAATTTTGAATTTGAGAAAAATATTGCAGGGAATTGATTTTAATTAAGATAGTTATGAGTTGACAAGTTTTTAGGGTCAAGATTGAAAATTTTTGTTATTATGAAAAAGTGGAAAAATGGGCAAAAATCCGACTAAGTAACACTAAAAAAGCTTAAAAAATTTACAAGTTTTGTGAATAAAGATGAAAAGTTGAAAGTTGGGTTCGAGTTAGGTGTTCTACTACAGAAGTCGCTGCAAAAAAGTTTGGATTTTTTTTCTTTTCTTTTTTTTTTTTTTTTTTTTAAGAAAAAGAAAAGTTAAGTTAATCATGCATTACATAATTTATGCAAAATTGTATATTCATGTGATTTTGAAAATGATAGAAACAAATTCAGCATTACTCTAGAAACTACTAAAAATAACTGTAGATTACCATACCGCTTATACCCCCTTGCTGAATTCCCTAAAACGTAATCTTTGTAATTAAGAAAATCCCAGAATGGATATTAAAATTAATAGTGTAATTTTACAGGAATATTCTTAATTCCCGATAGGTTATTTAACATCCAAATTCCTGATATTAAATGAAAGATAAATTATTTTGGTCACGGTAAATAAATTAAGTCTGTTGATGCTAAAAATAAAACAATTAGACTACTAAAATGAGTCTATGAAATTTGTAATGAATTTCGCTATAATAATGAAAAAGATAATGCCACATGAAAAAAGTAACTAAATTGTGCCAATATGAAATATTGTTTAATGTTTAAAAACTTTTTAAAGTCACGAAAGTACTAGAAAAAATATTAATGATATTATATATATATATATATATATATATATATATATATAGTGTATAAATAATTGGTAAAATTTATGATCGAATATTCTACCAATTACATTTTATGTTAGAAAAAACATCGATAGCTAAACACACTAAAACAAGAACGAAAAATCATGCGTCAAGCATAGATTATGTAACACTTTCCAACGCTTCCAAAATAATTTTACAAATCATACCGTTTAATAAGCTGAAAGATAACATCTAAGAAAACAATTTGAAAAATGCATAACATATTTAAAAACGTAATTTCAGGAATTTCCAACGCATGCAATATTTGGGAAAATATCCGAATACTTTTATTCAGCCCTGTATATGATCTATAGATTTGTATATACACTACATAAGATGCTAAATTTTAGTTCAGTTAAGAAACGCGTAGCACAGTTTTAAATTCTCTTCTGTAGTTTATGTCAAAAAACGGAAATGTGTCTTTTGTGCTTCCCTGTATATGATCTACAGAATTTATACACACCACGTAATAAACAAAAAGTGAGTTAAATTTAAAATCGCGTTCAGTAACTCAAAACGCACTTCCAGGAATTATTGTTAACAGACAGTAGAGAATTTTTTTGTGTGTCCTTGTAAATGAACGATGACTGCTATACACACAATATTCTGTAGTAAGCAAAGCATCTTGCAATGCACCTTAGTGATATATATAAATTTCAATGCGTTTAAAATAGTGAAACATTATTTAAATAAACCGCAGACGATTTTTCTCCATAGACGTAATGTAACGGAATTCTTTTGACTGTCCCTGTAAATTAACAAGTGCTATCCAAACCTTTCTTTACGTCATGCTCACTAGCCTAAATGCGAGTACTTCTTCGGTGTAACTTCTTCGATGATACTAAGCTTTAATTGGGTTCCTTTAGGGTTTTCAACTCGTAAAGAGCACATGCTTATTGGTTGAGTTTATCAAATTTCTTATTTATTGAGATTGCAAGAGTTTTAGGTACACTGTATTCCTTAATCATTGTTGTTGCTGTTGGAACTGGATTCGTATTTATTTTATGCTCTTCTGTAATCTTCTCTAGTGGGCCAATAAAACATTATGGCAGCTCCATGAGCAGGGGCAGATTACCGACGGGGAACACTTCAACCAGCAAAATTTAATAGAAATTTTCGTCTTCTTAAAACACCCTATTCATGCAAAATTACTGCCATAAATAAGGAAAAAAAATCTATTCTTTTTTACTGGTGGAAGTGTGCACCGTTGGTAATCAGGCCCTGTCCATGAGGGTGCATAAAATTTATTACCGTAATTTCCGGCGTATAATCCGCAGCTCAAAGAGTCGTTTTTCGACCCAGAAATTTTATTCAATAATTGTAGTTAAATATTTACAGCGATCTTTTAAGTTACATTTTATAAAATAATATTTCTGGGTCGAAAAACGACTCTTTGAGCTGCGGATTATACGCCGGAAATTACGGTAAGACATCGCGCTCTTCAACTGATATTTCCCGTACATTTCTAATCCACCAATTTCTGTCATAGATACAGGCAATATACTGTCTAGGCTGTATATCGGAAACGAATGCATAGTGAAATGCAGTCTTAGAACTCTTATCAACATGTGTTATAAAGAATGGTGCATCATTTGTTATTCTACTGACACAAACTTGTTTTTTTTTTTTTTACGGGTATAAAATGATGATGATGTTCTCTTGTGCCAGAAACTGTGCATCCGCTTTTGAAACGCTCGTCTTGGTCAGCTTATACGGCTTCAATTTATTTTTTTTTTAACAAAAATGAATTTAATTTCATTTATGTTCTTTTCAGAGAATTTATATAGATCCGTCGGAGTCGGAGTTAAAATTTGGTCTTTAATTGGTCTTTGAAAGCTTGCTATTTAAGCCAGTCGCTGCACAGTTTCTCCTATTCTGTCACAGGGTGATTTTCCATGGCTTGTAACAAACGAATTCCACTATGCAAATATTAAAAAGTCACTCTGTTGATAACAAAAATTCAAAATATTTTTAAAATTCTTATAGCAGATCGGTCACTAAAAAAATGTATATGCAAAGAAAAAACTTCAATCCTAAAAATAATTTAATTTTCATACAGATAAACATATTTGCACAGTTCAAAAGTTTTATGTGAGGAATTTTTGGGATAGACTTTGCTCAACAGTCAAATTTTTTGAAAAAGAGAAATCTCGGAAAAACAATGTAAAATAGTTTTTTTCTTAATTTCCTTATTTTCCCACTATATCTATGAGGCCCAAAATGAGATAAAGTTTTCCATATATACTCAAATGAGCTCTTTTCAGTGGTGCTAACCGCAATCAAATCAAAAGCGTCCCTTTTGAGATATACGCTTCTGAAAATGGGGTAGAATTGATGATCTTAATTTTTTTGGAGATTTCGAAGCGGAATAAATTAATAAATATTTAAGCAGGAAAGAAACAACTTAAGCAGCTCTATGACATGTTCATAGGTAACACATTGCTCATGTGACTAATGTTTAAATTAATTTACTTAGGAGATACATCTTGTTAAAGGAAGGGTAAAATTAATTGCGACAGACCATATGGCCTACTTTGAGACCAAGTAATGTTGAATATAATGATTTGCGATTTTTAATACTCCAATTATGTTTTTTAGCTCAAAAAGTTGTACTAGATCACCTATTTTTAATAAGTAAAATTTATTGTATCTAGAGAAATAAGAGGGCAAAAGTAGTGATTTGTGACAAATGAGTTAAAACTTGAATATCAGAATTATGTAATAGTAAATCCCCCTGAAAGTACCACAGACTGGTATAGAATAATTAAATAACTAGGTGTAATTCCATCTCATCATAGTAGTAATAGTAATGTTAAAAATGTTTCTCAAAATCCTAGAACATTTTCTCAACCTAATAACGCACCTAGACATTGGGTTCGCCCGCAAACAAAGTAATTTTAACCGTTCAGCGTCAGGATTTGTTAGTCCTACATTACCTGTTAATCATTATCAGAGGATCCTAATCGACCATGTAGATTATGTCTGAATAGAGGAATCCCAGAAGCTTAATACGTGGAACAAAGTTGTATTTTTAATGAATCCTCAGTAAACAGGTAATACTCCTGTTCCTAACCAATCACAACATCTTGGTCATAATGCCTGACAATTAATTATCTCTGGTTATGCCAATAACAAAGAATTACAGTATGTAATTGATTCTGGATCGACAATATTTATTCTTCCTTTTAAGTTTGTTAATTATTTAAATACTAAAATTGTAAATATTTCACCTATCATTGTTGATCAAGCTACAGGTAATGTTATAATCAATAAGCCATGTAAATTATTAGTTAAAATAGGTAATATTACACAGTATATTGGATTTTTGTTATGTTGTACTGATTTAGAGTATGCCATATTAGGATTGCCAGACTGTTCTGAATTTCAATTGCTTATAGACTGTGCAAACTGTAAAGTTATTCAAGGATAACTTGTTCTAAATCAAAATGTTGACATATCCAGTGATAATTTACATTTATTACATTTCAATGTTAAAAATGAGTATCCGTATGTGGAACCTGATTATAGAAGTGTTGACTCCTCAATCCTTGGCACACCTCAATGTTAATGATTATAATTAAATTCGGAAAATAAATGCTGTAAAAAATATAACTTTAAGGGATATTTTGAGGAATTATTTGGACATATTTTCAAAAAATAAGTATGGTGTTGGAAAAATTAATATTGAGCTACAGCGCATCTTTCTCAACTCTGACCGCTATACCTAGGACGCCTTATCGTACTTCAATAGTAGAAGAAAAATAAATTTCAGAACAGATTCAATCATTATTAGCTGCTGGATTAATTAAAGAAAGTAATAGCCCTTATCTTCCCCTTTTACTTTGGTAGAAAAACGCGATGAAGGTAAAAAAAAACTAGATTATGTGCAGATTTTAGAAAACTTAATTCAATAATAAACTAGTCGTTGGGGGCCACCGTAATACTTACCCATCATGGATATGCATAATGCAAAATATTAAAATAAAAATGTGTAAACTACTTATAAAGTGCATTGCAATTCAAATAAAATCGTGGCTTGATGACGTCACAAACTTTAAAGTCTCGATTACTGAATTGATTGAAAGAAACATCCTTATAACTCCAAAAATAATAATCCTATTAACTAGCAGTTTATTGCATCTGATTAAGCGTCAAATTTCCAATTAAAATATATCTTTGAAGTGAAATTTGGATGAAATACAGGGTCATGAAAAATTGAAGAGTGTGGAAAATAGGATTCCAAATATCTCGGCAACTAATTATCCGATCAACTTCATGCTTTATGCAAAATTTATGTTTTGTTATTGTCTTTTATATTCATTTCTTAAAATAAACAATTTCGAAAATTTTTATATACCTTTCATCAGAACGAATATTTCGAGAGTCCGAAAAAAATTGTTCCGGTTAATCGAGGTTATTGAAATGAAATAGGCTTCTTCCCATTATTACATACTAAGTACATACCAAATTGCAAGTCTCTATCTCAATTTTTTCGGGAGATAGAGCGTTTACAGACACACACACAGACACACAGACGGACGGCAAAATTTTTTTTCTAAAAATATGTTTTTCGGAATCTCCAATGTCTGAAACGTGTAAATCCGTCAAAAAAAAATTTTTCGATTTTCAAAACGATTACAAGACTTACCCTATATTACGTATGATGGGTAAGTAAAAACGATGGTGAACCAGTAACCCGTATTGACAACATTTTAAATAATTTGTGTAGTGCCCAGTATTTTTTTCTCATTGTATTTTGCCTCAGGCACATACCCATACATCCAGCAGACACTGAAAAATTTGCTTTTACTACCAATTGTGGACTTTGAGAATGGAATGTTCTCCCCTTCGGCGTAAAGGTAGCCCCCTCCCATTGTTTAATAGAACCATTAGAAGAATTCTTACTCAACATAAAATCAACTTTGCTTGCTATTATTTTGCTTTTTTTTTATAACATAATTATTTTTTCCTCAACTTTGGAAGTACATCTACAACATCTTAACAAAAATTTTGAATTATGCAGAATGGAAAATATAAACTCAAGCTATCTAAATCTAACTTTGTCCAAAATGAAATTTATTTCTTAGGTTATGAAATAAACAAGAACGAAAAATCATGCGTCAAGCATAGATTATGTAACACTTTCCAACGCTTCCAAAATAATTTTACAAATCATACCGTTTAATAAGCTAAAAGATAACATCTAAGTAATCCGAATACTTTTATTCAGCCCTGTATAGGATCTATAGATTTGTATATTTACTACATAGGATGTTAAATTTTAGTTCAGTTAGGAAACGCGTAGCACAGTTTAAAATTCTCCGTCTGGAGTTAAATAATACGGAAATGTGTTCGCGAACTTTTGTGCGTCCCTGTAAATGAACGATGACTGCTGTACACACACTATTCTGTAGTAAGCATCTTGAAATACACCTTAGTGATATATATAAATTTCAATGCGTTTAAAATAGGGAAACATTACTTAAATAAACCGCAGACGATTTTTCTCCATAGACGTAATGTAACAGACTTATTTTGACTGTCCCTGTAAAGTAACTCTAAGTGCTATGCACACCCTATTCCATATTAAGCTTCTTCTAATGCACCTTAGTGATATATATAAATTTCAATGCGTTTAAAATAGTGAAACATTATTTAAATAAACCGTCAATGATTTTTCCCCATAGACCGCAATGTAAAGGAATTCTTTTGAGTATCCCTGTAAAAAAACTATCAGTGCTACACACTTCCTTTGAAATAGGGAACATGCTATAGATAACGACTATAACATATAAAAATTGCAGAGCAATCCGAGCATATTTACGGGAGTTACAGCACGGACAGACGGACAGACGGCAGACGGCCAGACGGCAGACGGCTGACGGCCAGACGGCAGACGGCCAGACGGCAGACGGCTGACGGCCAGACGGCAGACGGCCATACGGCCAGACAAACCGAATTCATAAACACTTTTCAACTAGGTTGGAAAGTGTTAAAAATGGTACCTTAACTCCTGCTAATAGTAATACAGAAGCTATCAAAAAATTAAAACCACACTCAAATGTTAACCCCTTAATCGTCGCGCCCGAGACATTCACGGGCAGCGTAGGTTACGCCTGTTTTATTCAGATTGTTTGATTCCCACCAATTTTTTAAAGTAGTGTAATTGGCTTTATTCTTGCATATTTTATCTGTCTATTCAACAACGCGAATATTTCTACTTAAAAAAAACTGGTGGTAATCAAGCAATCTGAATTTTTAAAAAGTAGCCTACACTTATAGGGCGCGACGATTAAGGGGTTAAACGGTTCAGGCAATTTTACATTTCTCACTCAAGAATTCATTTTTATAATTTTTAAAGTACAAATCATTCACGTTTTCTTAAATTTATCCTTTCACTATTGTTAAAGTGTTTATCAATAATGAATAACATTTCTTATCTACCTTCGTGTGTTAGTAATGATGAAATCTATGGCGGGAGGGTAGTTGTATGAAATTCCCTTGTGTCTGCCATTTAACAAAAGCCATATGACCATCTGGAATAATGTGACATCGCAGACAATTAAGAAATGTTTTAGGAAACGCTGTGTTTCACAAAACCAAACTGCTAGTTTAACTAATGAACCCGATTTTGAGAACATATGGGAATTCTTTAATGACGAAGACTGGGATGAAATGTTTATGGACGAATTTATTAATTTCAAAGATTATGTAGAATGTGATGAAAACTTCTTCTGTCAGAACTGAGAACTGCCGAAGAAATCTTTGAGGATATCAATAAGGAAGACTCGAGCTAGGAGGATGACGAAGATGAGAGCAATGTTATTGCTGATGTAAATTTTTCAGAAAGAAGTGCCACTTTAAATACATTAAAGAATTATGCTGATCAAAATGATTATTCCCAAAATAGCTTGAAATCTTTATTAGACTTAAAAAATACATTTTCTCTTTTCGTCGATGGCAAAGACAAACTGATATGACTTCATTTTTTGAGAAAATATAATTTGTAAATCTTTAAAATAAACATAGTGGTAAGTGAACTATTTTGTGAACTTTTTACGATTAAGGGGTTAAACGATTAAGGGGTTAAGGGACGCGACGATTAAGGGGTTAAAGAACTTCAAAGATGCCTAGGATCCATTAATGTCTATCACAAATTTATCAATAAATATGCAGAAATCAGATGTGTGCTCAATAAATTACTTAAAAAATACTATATGGGAATGGAACTGAGATTGTCAAAATTATTTCCAAAAGCTAAAAGATTCCTTAATTGCTAAACCTCTTTTGAAAATTTAGGACCCTAAATTACCCCTCGCCCCATATGTTTGTTGATGTCTTACAAGTGGCAGTAGGTGCAGTACTGAAACATCCAGATAGTAATGAATTTTTAAATCCAATTGCATACTATTCTAGAGGATTGAGAAGTTTTGAAAATAACAATTTTATTACAAAATTAGAGTGTCTTGTCATCATTGACACATTAGGCAAATTTTACCATTACTTTCAGAGTGTCAAATTTACCATTCACACCGATCATGCTCTCTTGTATGGTAAAAAATATCGAATATTTAAGAGGAAAATTATTCAGATGGTACTTAAAGGTAAATATGTTTGAGTATGATATTGTATATTTAAAAGATACCACAAATGTCGAAGCCAGCATGTTGTCTAGAAATCGTACTACATATCTTATTCAACCGCTTATCTTTCTTTTGGATGTTAGAGAAGTAAAAGAGATGTAGAAAAATATAATGCTGGTCGTAAAAACTATCTAAATGAAAATGGGCTTATGATAGTGAAAAAGAAAGGTTTTCGAAAAATAATAGTACCCATGTTCTTAAAAAGAAAACTACTTAATATTGCGGATGAGAAATTTGGTCACCTGGTATCCAAAAAATGTTAAATCTAATCTCCCTTAATTATTATTGGCTTGATATGACTCAAGATATAACAAAATTTGTAAAAAATATAAATATATGTAAAATAAAAAATAAAAAATAAAAAATATAAATATATGTAAAAAAATAAAATACCCAGACAGAAACAATTTTGCTTACTACAACCTATGCCAATGCAGATCAACCTTTTGAATGTGTTTTTGTTGATACTGTGGCTAGGATTTAATTACTATAATTCCACCAAAAAATATTTACATATCATAATAGAACATTCTCCTAGGTATGTTTGGGCTTTTGCCTCAAAAAGTGTCACTCATTTATGAATTCTGAACTTGATACTTAGTGAAAATGTCTTTGATTGGTGAAGTGTCAATAAACATTATTAATACTAATGTAGCTTTCTGTTATTTCTACAGGAAAACACCTAATATTTTTCTTAAACATCGTCTTCCATCTGGAGCCTTCGACTGCAAAGCATCTGCTGTTTTACGGGATCCTAGATTGACAGAATTGATCTATTGATACAGTTCACAATGAAATGGAAGTCATTTCACATATATATACAAAATTTCTAGAGTTAATTGATTAAGAAAGATATTCGAAGGTTGAAAATTATTCTTTCACTTTTTCTATAGAATTTCTGGTGGTAATTGATTAAAAAATTACTAATATTGCAAATGTGCTTTTGCGCATGACCGAAAGACTCATTCTAATGATAAACCATTCATTATACCCATCACTATAAAGCAGACTTCTCGTGTTACAGAAGATTCTGCTCCGTGTACAGAACATATGTAAAAATTATTTTTAATTAAACATTCTAATAGTTTTTTTATATTTATATGTTTTTTATATATTGCCCACTATCGACACCATAAAGCATTTTAATATGAAAACTATTAATTATGTATATAAAATTATAGAATTTTTCATACATTAAACGTCCAGTTCAAATTATTAATTTGAAATACCACAACGTAAATACATTGATATAGTTTAATTGTTATGTAATAGGTGCAAATACAAAAAGACAGTTTTAAAACATTAAAACTATTTATGATGTTAATATCAGATGTAGAAATTCCTTAGCACTTTTGATAAACATTAGCCATCATCAGAGGATATTTAAAAAAGAGGCAATAATTCATGTAATGATTCAATTTTTAATGTGTTATCTTATCAGATCCCGCATATTTGGTATAATTTACTTGGCATCACCTGGACCTTATTACCAACGGGGCACACTTCCACCAGAAAAATCTAATAGAAATTTTCGTCTTATTAAAACGTCCTATTCATGTACCGTAATTTCCGGCGTATAATCCGCAGCTCAAAGAGTCGTTTTTCGACCCAGAAATTTTATTCAATAATTGTAGTTAAATATTTACAGCGATCTTTTAAGTTACATTTTATAAAATAATATTTCTGGGTCGAAAAACGACTCTTTGAGCTGCGGATTATACGCCGGAAATTACGGTAAAATTACTGCCATGAATAAGAAAAACATTTCTATTCTTGTTTATTAGTGTAAGTGTACCCTGTTGGTAATCAGGCTCTGGATATAACCGGTGTTTTTCGTTTGACTGACCAACACACCCCACCAACTTTAAATAGTATCGCCTCATTTTCCGTTACACCCTTCATTTCATAGTTTGTGGTTTTTTCCCGTTTGCTACCTGTCCAGTGTACTTCTACAGAACTGTGATTTTCGACTCGTTTTATCCTCTAATGATGGGTACTGTTTAGTCGAAAGCGCTACAGAATTTTAACATCTGATTTTAACATCATAAATAATTTTAATGTTTTAAAACTATATTTTTTATTTGCATTTATTTCAGTAAAAATTAAATTATATCAATGTATTTATGTTGTGTTATTAATCATGTATTCAAGAAAATTTGGAAACTTTTTAAAAACGGTGCATTCGTATCCGACGCGGTTAGTAGCCAAAGTTATCTCCACATATTTCATTATTTTTAGCAAGCATTTGGAATGTAAATATTTCATTGTTTCACCAGTACTTCCGATTGCAAAATAATTTCTCCTACAACTATGCCAGAAACTTATAAAGAATTAACAGAATTTCAAGAGTTAGGATCTGATGGAACACACAAAATAGTTAGTAATATCATGTATAACTAAGTCTCTTATAGAGGTAAAGTAATAAAATTAGTTTCATCTACACTGTAATATTTCCAGAACTTGTAGATTTTCATAAACAAGAACCTTCACAATGGACATGTAAAACCAACAAATTTTAATCTACATCTTCGCTATCATGTCAAAGTATCGAATGTGAAAAAATGCATTTTTCATAACTTTTAAAAATGGACAGATTGCCACCACTAAATTTTAATAGTATTCTTCACCAGGCTTGCAAATTTGACAACCTTTTTCATTCAGAAACTCCAAAATGATACTAGGAATTTTAAACAGTAATTTTTACTCTATTTTATGACATACATTTATTAAATACTTAGAGTAAAAAATGTTCTCTCAAAATTTTCGGTGTGAATTCGGCATCTCTTAACCCTTTTAGGGGCAAGCACTTGTGCTCCTGTAACGTTGAATTCCCACCGGAATTTATGAAAGAATTTAGTTCAAAATAAGAATAAGCAATTTTTCAACTTTTTCTTCTCAAAATTAAAAAAGTAAAATTTAATTAAAAGTTTCTGGTTTGAATCGGATTAAAATTAGATGGTATATAATATATACCACCGCCCGTCAAAGGGTTAATAAATAAAATGGCCAGAAGATTTATTAGCATTCTGACTAGGCGATGAATTCTAATAAAATTTAGCGAAGCCAATCGGCCTATTTTCAAAATCAATGCAAAATGCATGTTTTCCCATTCGATAGTTTGACATGGTAGCGACGACATTATGAGGTTTCCTTTCACCGATTAAAAGTGAGGGTTTTTTTTTCATTTCCTGGTTTGGACTTTATAAAAAAAACTTTTTTTGGCAATAAGGCACGTTGTAAATGAGAAAATTGATCAAATTAAAAAATTGTATAAATTAATAATATAGATAATTTAGTACTATCATAAAAAAATATTTCGACTGCACTTGCAGTGCTGGAATAAATCTTCAAGATATCGAGGTTCACGAATAGCCTAATTATGAATACCAGTATTTCTTAAAAAACATTTTCATGGAAGGGTTCAACAATATTTTCAATAGCAGTAACGGTACTTCTCCATTATCCCGTCGACCACTTTTCATAACAAAACACTATTGCCAAACTATAGGATTTAACGCCAAAAATGCAGTGCCTTTCACTTGATATAGGATCCATTCACGTATTTGGTATGACCAAAGAGGTTTTTAATTCGACATTTAACTGTATTTTGCATTATGTTTTACTGAGTTATTAGTTATTTAGTTAATTTAAATAGTAATTGCGGCCCTAAACGGCGGTGCTATAATAGTAAAAGGGAAAAAGCATTGAAAAATGTTGCGATGCCCAGTTACGTGCAATAGGTCAGTTTCAACTGACGTCACAAACTTTTATACATTAGCCGAGAGGCATTATTAATAAAAATAATAAAATTAAATAAATATACAAGATTGGTTTTTCTGTTTTCATTAATATATATATATATATATATATATATATATATATATATATATATATATATATATATATATATATATATATATATAGTGGAACTTCCCTTTAACGAAGTCCCTATTAAACGAAGTTTTCTGCTTAACGAAGTTTTCTGCAGAATTTTGACTTTGAACAACATTCGCATGTAAATTAATCTCCATATTAAGAAAATTATATTCTATATAACGAAGTTTATTTCACTTTTGTACATGTTCAGAATACAAACTAAGAGGTTACTGTTGCGATGGATATCCGAATTTATTTCAGCGGATTGTATGAAAATGAAACACGTTTAAACAATTTCCATTCTGCTTCATGCTAAATAAAATAAAAACACTTGTTATCATTACTCTCCCACACTTAGACTCCAGGCGCTGACAGTTGGGAGAAGTCATAATCCCCTTTTTACATTCAATATTATAGAAGATGCAGTGACACATTGGCGTTAGATGCATTGAAGCAAAAAATATCAATTAAAGTCGGACTCTTACCATTCTGACCTTCCATTGCTGATAGGCAATTGGTTTGTATATCTACAAGAATGTTCTTCAAAATGCAATTCGAAGAAGATCAAAGTTATTTTTGTTCCTGCCAATACAACTTCTAAACTTCAGTCATTACACTAAGGAATAAAAAAAAAATCTTGAAGTACATTATCTAAAAAGACAGAAAAAAGACAATGTAGTGAAAACATTAGTTTGAGAACCTGTGTATCAGAGCTGGTAAAAGTTTGAGCCAAAGCTTGGGAAAGTGATGTGATTTTATCGACCGTACACAACTGTTTTGTAAAAGACGACTTCTTAATTAAAATTGAATCAAATGCTTCTGAATTCAATACCTGTTTTTCATATCTGAAGGAAAAATATCATGAATTTAAATTTATTTCTATTTAACGAATTTTCTTCATAACGAAATTTTTAAGTGTAACGATGAGACTTCGTTAAATGGAAGTTTCACTGTATATATATATATATATATATATATATATATATTAACTTAGTGTTAGTTGACACTTTGGTGAGTGGAGCTCTTTTCCGAATTTCTTGTATTTTATTTATTTATTTATTTTGCTATTCCAATGGCAGCATTCTTCCATTTATTTATTTGGCGTTAAAGTTTGGCGATAGTTTTTTTTTTGTTAATGAAAAGTGGTCAAATTGGATAATGGAGACGTACCGAAATAACTTATCTCGTACATTTGTAGAAAATTTGCTAGAAATATGAAAAGGAGATTTTTGTTTGATAAAATAATGGTGCACAATAAAACGGACCATTTGGAAATTCTACAGCATACACATCCAACCTAAGCAATCAGCATTCGGTCTACATTTACATAGGTGCCAACCTCTCATTAATATTCCGCAATTTGCGGGTTAATTTGACCCAGTTTAACAACGCTTCAAACAAGAAAAATTATTGGATAAATCTTTATTTATGCAATTTTAGGTTTCTAAGTGGAATTAATTTAATTTCATTTCTTAAAAAAAATTCTGGTGCGAAACGTGTTAAACTTGGGTCAAATTAACCCGCATATTACGGAATATTAATGAGAGGTTGGCACCTATGCATTTATTATGTTGCTGGAAGCACTGGTTGTGTCATTTTAATTTTTATTAAAAGAAAATTCGTCAAAAATTGCAAATAATTTATTGTAATTTGTTTCACTCAAAATGCCAGCAACTTTTGTTGTAAAATTACTCATGCTTGCAGTCATTTATTCAGGGTGTTTATCTGAAATACTTTATCTGAATTGCTTAACTGATGCCTTCTTAGATGTCACACTACATTAAAAGTTAAATAATCAACGTTTGTACGCGTTATTTAATAAATAGACAAGCACATATGCTGAAATTCTTAATGCAAGCCTCTTTTAAAAATATGTAAACAGTCATAAAAACGGCGAAGATTACAAGGTAAATTACAAGGTAAATATTGTAAAATGCTGAAGCTAAAATATTAGAAAAAAGGTCTTCGTGTGAGTGTAGACACGTTAATAATTACCAACCAGCAATTAATTTCTCACTCGGTAGAACATTGGGTGAGTGTTCTTAATGATAAGGTCAGTTGTTAAATTCCAACTATTTCGTAGAAATGTCTTCTTTTTGTATTTTTTTTGCATAGATTGAAGAAACCTACGCCGACAATTTCTGCGACAGTAAGTGCTGCAGAAACGAACCATGAAATTTTTTTTAGAAAATTCTGGTTTTCAAAAATAGTGAACGTTTGGACGCCTGACAGTAAACATATATATATATATATATATATATATATATATATATATATATATATATACATATATACATATACATATACATATATATATATACACACATATATATATATATATATATATACAGTAGAACTCCAGTTATCCGAACTCCGACTATCCGAATCGCTGATTATCCGAATCGCTTTTAGAATTTCAGAAAAAAAATTAAGACAGAAGCGTACTGCGATTTGCAAAATAATGATTCTGTGTATGCGCGAAGATATATAAAATATATGAGAGTGGAGGGTGTGTGATTCGTCAGACTCTGGGTTTCAAATTCTAAATGATGATGAACTTATTGAAAGTGTGAAAGAAGAAAGTGTCGAGGAAGAAGATGACCTTAATGTCGAATTTGAAGAAGACACGAGACCGTCAGCTAGTGAAGCATTTGCCGGCCTTGTAACTCCGTTGAAGTGGATTGAGTGTCAGCCTGAGTGTGACCACATGCAACTTCTCACTGTCAAGTGGACGCGCGATTTGGCTTCCCGAAAACGGTTGATGACTGTCAAATAGCTTACTTTGAACGAGATGTTCAGCAAGCAATGACTTTCATTTACAGTATAGTACGTACATACTGTACTAATGTACAGCACTTGTAAGAACGCTTAACATGTAAAAGTGTTGCATTTTCATTTAATTAATTAAAAGCTCTTTTTTTCTTTAGAAATACGTTTTTTCGCCTATTTTCAACATACATACAGTAATTAATTAAAATAGACCCTTTTTTCGAAAAAAAAAATCCAATTATCCGAATTTTTGATTATCCGAATGGGGTCCGGTCCCAATTGATTCGGATAATTGGAGTTCTACTGTATATATATATATATATATATATATATATATATATATATATATATATATATAAATATACATATATAAACATATATATGTATATATATGTATATATGTATATATATATATGGGGGGTTGCGCTGTGCAATGGCTCTTCCTAGACCATCCCAATATCACCAGGAAGGCCGGCCGATATCGCCACAGAGCAACGACACGTACAAAGAATAGCTACTTGGCATTAAGCGCACGACGACATATGCTGCCAACGACTCCTCAGTTTTCTCTTGACCTTACTGCTGCGTCTGGAATAAGAATTTTCAGACAAACAGTATATAGACGTCTAGCACAGAGGGCCCTTTACGCCCGGCGCCCAGTCCTGTGTGACCCTTTCATTGCATCGAACAGGAGAGCCCGGTTGTTGTGGAGCCGAATACATCAGTCTTAGACACAACAAGAATAGATTCGTGTTCTTTTCAATGATGAGTCGCGATTCACCACGCAAAGTGATTCTCGTCGAATCCTCACCTGGAGAGAACGTGGAGCTCGCTATCATCCCTACTACGTAAAAGAAATCGACAGATTTGATGGCGAAGGAATCCTTGTCTGGAACGGCATATTGTTGGGTAGCCGTACCCCTCGGCAAGTCTTCGATACAGTTATTGTCAACGCACATCGCTATAGGGAGAACGTCCTTGAAGCCTATGTGAGGTTGTTCCAGGGTGCTGTAGGCCCAGATTTCATTTTTATGGACAATAATGCGAGACCACACAGAGCTCACATTGTTGATGATTTTCTTGAAGAAAAGGATATTCGCTGTATGAATTGGCCTCGTGGTCTCTAGACATCAATCCTATTGAACATGTTTGGGATGGTCTAGGAAGAGACATTGCACAGCGTAACCGTACTCCCAGGACCCGCCAGGAGTTAAAAGCCGCACTTTTGGAAGCTTTTTTGCCACAAATATTTATTGATACCCTCATAAATAGTATGAGAACTCATTTTGAGGATTTTATAGCAGTGCACGTTGGTCACACTCCATATTAGACAGAATTTTCCCGAGATAAATGCTTTATATCTGATTCATGATTTAACACTTTTTGATATGCCCTGTATCTTAATTCACAATTAAAATCTTTTCCATTTTGTTATGTTGCTATATTCTTTCTCCCTCTGTGCCAAATTTCGTGGCAATACAGTGAAAAGTTCATCAGTTTTCACAGATTTTATGTTTATGACCTTTTTTTTATATGAGTGTATATATGTGCGTGTGTGTGTGGTAGAGTTCGCCTGGAAATAGCTTATGGAAGAGATTATTTTTCAAAAAGTTTTACGAATAAAATTAGAAAAAATCAACATAGGTTATACTACACGGACCCATAGTACAGAGCCTAGAATATTTAATGCAGAAAATGATTTTACCATTTTCTAATTCAAAATTTTCGAATTCAAACCGGAAATTCTGAAACAAGAATTTTTACTTTAAGAAGTCACGAAATATCTGCCATTAACTAAAGAAAAGAACATTATACCGAATTTCTGGTATGAATGCGAAATTTCGGAATTTAAAAAAAGCCAAACTGGTAATACTTTAAAAAGTGTTAAAAAATTGTAGCCGAAGAACGTGAAACGATGCAGTGCAATATTAGGGCGATCGCAGCGACATCTGCTTTAAAAATACCTGTAGCAAAAGTAACCGTTTCACTATTGACAACATGAACATAATTTCTGTTAATAAAATCTTCTTGTAACTGTACATTTCAGATGAAACTGATTTTGAAGTGTGTTTTTTTATCATATCAGGGAATTAACCTGTTTCACTCTTCTAGCAGAGATTCATCCTTTAGTATGCTAAATAGGGATAGTTTCTAGTTTCCTGTCTTATATCGAGTACTGCAACCAGGCACAAAAGAATGCGTATCACGTCTTTTGGCCATGATCAATATCATTCACATTTTCAAAGCTTATAAAATCATTATCTAAGTCAAAGGAAATGTGGTATAATTTAATTATTTAAAATATTTACCACCAGCTGAAACGTTTTCTTATTTCGATTCTTATACAATGGTTGCGTTGAATAGAGCTAGCAGACAGTGGCCTAGCCAGAGAGGGGTGTCCAAATGCTCTTGAAACCAGTAATATTATAACGTTTTCTTTACCTTCAATATCGCAGAAAATTATCCGATTAGATAAGGCAAAAATATTTTTATGAAATTAGTGGTATCCAAACCATCTGGACCACCTGTGTACGTCACTACTATAAGATTTCGCAACGATCGACCCGTGATATTTTCAGCATAGTTCTACATTTATCGGTTTCAATTTTTTAGTACTATTTTGCAGCCGTTTTCTACACTATGCATTCTAGGAGCTGTAGTAATAGCAGATGTTTAAATTTTACGCAGTTTGACTGCTTTTTAAGGCAGTAGTTACTTGACACGTTTTATCCTGAACTCAGGCGTTTGATATAATCACACTTGAAAATAAATTTTTAAATACATGGATTCTCTTAAAAAATACTAGTATGATAATTGAATAAACTATTTGTCATTAATGTTTATTTATAATTTATTTACTCTCATTGGTTACTTTCAAATTGAATTCATTTTTACATTCTGTTTTCTCTGTTTATATCACGCAAAGGAGGGAATTAGAAAAAAACATTCTATCCAAATACGCAGGAGCTATTATCGATGGGACAAATATAAATATAACTTTTCAAGCAGAATTTCTGTAAAAAAAAACAATTGCATTCATTTTTATTGGTTGAATATTGCGCTGTCGGTAATGATATGTATGAAAACGAGCGATATGGGCAACAATGGGATTTAAAGTTAATGTGGATAAAAATGGACGGCTTCACACAAAATACTGTGTTATGTCTCACTTAAATGCGGCAGTTGGCGTTCAGTATAGGAAACTCTCGAAGACAGTTTAATTATTTTTAAATATCATATTTAACTTTAATTGATAACACTTACTCAGTGTTTCCAGCGGGCTGCTTTAAAAAAAAAAAAAAAAAAAAAAAAAAAAAAAGATTGCTTGATTGGCAATTTTTATAAATGGTAATTTTCGCCAAGTTTCCAAATTATTTAATCTGTGATTAAATAAGGCGAATTTTACTTTATCAAAATACTGGTGGCAATCAGAAAAATTGAATAATTATAGAAAAGTACCGTAATTTCTGGCCTTTAATCTTTTCCGGCACAGTGGTCCCACTCCGAGCACACCTAATTTTAAATCCCAACTTGCATGCGGCACCAAGAATATTTTAAGAAAATTTTATTTCTATAATGAAAGCTTAAAATAAGGAGTTCTTATATTCTAAAAAAGTCGTTTGTAAATTCCGGTGTCAGTCAGTAATTTCTCATTTTACGAACAGAATTTGCCTGTGCCGGAAAGGGTTAATCCGCGGATCAAACAATTATGTTTCAACCCAGAAATTTAATTTTATAAATTGTAAGTTATTTGATCGTTGTAAGTATTTGTCTTTAATTATTGAATAAAATTTCTGGTTTGAAACAGAACTTTGGTTTCCGGATTATATGCCGGAAATTACGGTAGCGTCCTGCAAACACTGAGCTGACTTTAATTTTTGTCTTATAGCTGCAAAATAAGCATAGTGATCAAATTGTTAAAAGAAAATATTTAACTTTATTTGGCATATTTCAGCTGCTTTTTAAAATAGCAGTTACTTGACATGTTCCTAAATTGAGTAAAAGACAATTCCACGTACTTGAAAAGGAATTATTAAAGGAAACGATGCTCTTAAAAAATAATGGTGTGAAATATTAAGCGAACTGTTTGTTATTAAATGATTGAATATTGTCTAAAAAATACTTGTTTACTACTTAGTTTCTACTAATACTTAGTTTCTACTAAATTTATAAAAGAGATTTTTCTTTTAAAAAAGTCGAATGGGAGTCCAGGTTACATCAGATGACGCGGCCTAGCTGCAGACCTAACAAGAATTGTGGACCTTGCCTCCAATAAAACATAAGGTTGTGTAAAGTTCAATTTATTTTGCTGCATTTGTTCAAAGTGCGACTTTCTGACGCAAAAGCCTTATGAAATAGCACTTAGCTGGCACAGCAATCATTCTAGAAATGAACTGTACAATAATAATGCACTTGTTGCTAAGGGCTTTTGTCCCCACATTCTAATTAATGATATAATGCTCAAATATTGTTACATAAGAGGTGCCAAGTTCCCATTAGTCTTCCGTAATATGCGGTTTTAATCGGACCGAGTTTAACGACGCTTAAAAACAGAAAGATTATTGGATAAATCTTTATTTATTTAATTTCAGGTTTCTACGGGGGGGGGGGGGATTTATTTAATTTCATTTCTTAAAAAAAATTCTGGTGCGAAACGTGTTAAACCTGGTTCAAATTAATCCACATATTATGGAAGATTAATGAGAGCTTGGCATCTCTGCAATATATATAATAATAAACAGTCAATATTACTACTAAAAATAATAATAATACATATATAAAATCACTGTAACTAAAAGGTGTAATAATATTCATTAACTAAAATAAGTTCACAAGACGGGGAATAAAAAAAAATGGTGGAATCATGCCACCACAGACGCATAAGGGGATAATATTAAGTTATATCTCTCATGTCAGGGGCCACGATAAAAGCGAAATATAACGAAGGTCATTTAAATTATTAGAAATATTATAAAAAAAGAGAAAATATGTTCACCATAGCTGCAAACGTCACTTTTTCGTTTTTTGATAAAGTTAAACGAGAAATTTAATTAAACAAAAGTAGTAAATTAACAACCGGAAGAAAACATTATATTAAATTATTGTTCGGCCTAAAATATTTTTATTTCACTTGAAATAAACCGAGGGATGTCAGCAATGTTACATGTCTCAAAAATATTACTTTATATGCATACTATTTTTTTTTATTAAACAACGATAAAACATTACAAATATTAATTTTAAGTTATATACAATGCGATTTCTGAAATGCTGTAAAATTTGTCGCAAAGGAAAAATAAACAAAACCTTTTGCCATCGCTAGTATGCACATCACAAATCAATTTGAAATAAAACTGCTGCAAGCAAATAGCTGAAATTTCCTAAAATCGGTTTTTAACGAAATTCGTCCCGTAAAGGTGTTTATACAATAGAAAGAGCTCATTCTGTTGGTACCCCCGTTTCAGAGTCAGCAGTATCTGAAAATTATATCTTTGTTTGTTTTACTGTTTATTTTTATTTTTGCCTTTTTCGACTTAAACTTTCGTAAAAAATTTCAATAAGTTGTTAAGTGTTTTGCTTTTGCTAATTCACTACTTTATGTTTTTTTAATAGTAGTCGTACGATGCATATTTGCTTTATGTAAAAAATGTATTTATGATAATTTGATATGTATTATGCTGACATGTATTATACCCATTCTCAACAATGGGATTAATAGCTATAAATGACTCAAAACACCCTCACCAAAATACATCAATTCACTTTTAATATGGTAGAAAAGTCGATGGAAGTGTCTTGAAATGGTTTAATTATGTTATAAATATATGTAACGGTAATTGATATTGTTATATCTCTTCTTACATAACTGAACTGAGCTTAACACTAGAGCTACCGCAAATTTTACTCAAGTTTTTTAAAACTATTTCATATAAGATATTTTATTTAAAACTACTTAACTTATTCATTTAACGTATTACTGTAAGTTTCATATTTAATTTATTTTTAAAAGAAAGGATCGGGGTCCATAAGTCGTGTTTTTGGCCCATAAAATAAGACTAAAATTCGATTTTGTTATACAGACTTAAATATTTCACTTTTTAATATTAGAAGGTTTATCCTGTACGATTTCAACAATAGTATTTGCATTTTGTTCGGATTTATATGACTTACACAAGTTCAAAGTTCGTACTATTCGTAGTTTTTTATAAAAAATACGCAATTTCTCCTAATTTTATCTCATTTTTTTATATATTTTGCAATATCTTACTATGAGCGCAGCTTTGCAACACTTTTATTTTTTCATATATTGTACATTTTGATGTATTTTATAATATATGTAAAGGAGACAGTGTTGCACGATTTCGCTCATATCAATAATTGAGGTAAAATTAGGAGAAATTGCATATTTTTCATCAAATACTACGAATAATACAAACTTTGAGCTTTTGTAAGTCATGTAAATCCGAACAAAATGCAAAACCTATTGTTGAAATCGTACAGAACCATCTAATATTAAAAAGGGAAATAATTAAGTTAGTAGAACAAAATCGAGTTTTAGTCTTATTTCATAGGCCAAAAACACGGCTTATGGACCCTCAACCTTTCTGGTTCGAATCGGACTATATATTTATTTGGTAACCGTCAGAATGACGGTTGATCGTAGTTCTAGTGTTAAAAGAAGCTGTAACTTGATATGTTTCAGATAGTGGTTTACAACCCGTGCTACATTAGCTTAAAAATTAATTATTAAATTCTCATGCAAAATAATGGTTTGGAATATTAACTGAACTGTTCGTTGTTAAATGATTAGCCACATAACTATTTCATTATTCTGACACAATAAACTACAAATAAGGATAAAACACTACTTTTTTCTGAACTAATATATTTTTGCCTTAATTAAACGAATAATTTCTTTAATTAAATAAACCAATTATTTTCAATAATTTGGGGTATACAACAGCAATTGTGTCTGTTGTATACAATTGCAGACACAATTGTCAATTGCATGGGTGATTGTGTTCCGGTATTTCTTACACCACTAAATTTATATAGCAATATTCTTAGTAAGTCATCGCAGAATTTATCGATTAAAAAAGAAAAAGATTGCCATATAAATTTAGTGGTCTACAAAATACCGGAACACAATCACCCCTGCAATTGTGTCAAGCATTGCACACAATTGCATACTCTTTCTATTGCATAGCAAATATATTATATAGCAAGAATCCCTAAAAGTGTATGTCCGGGGTAATTTCAAAAACTACCAGCTGTATTTTTTTTTGCTGTTGGGACCATCGGATAGTGACAATTCAAGCGGTCATTATGATGTAATATATAATATACCTATATAATATACCGATATAACTATGATTTTTGATAATAAAATTTAATATTTTACCCTTATTTTGTACGTAAAGGTTGCCAGTGGTATATGTTTTTCATCTTGGCGACGGTACGTTATGTTATCATTTGGTTAACGGTTTTGAGAAACGTCTGCATCAGTTATAGATAAAAAAATATATAAAAACACCTCAAAAAATAAAATAAAAAAACCATTACTGACTTTATTTTAAATAACAAACACAAAAGTTTTAATGAGAAATGATATTATAAAACGAAGATATATAATTTAAATATGGCAGGAATGTTTGTTCAGCTTAAAAGAAGTATTCAATGTCAAAGGCGGCCATTGAAAGAATGTTTGGCAATTTATCACAGTTGTTGACTGTATTTTGCACCTGGACAAAAAAATGTACATTTAGTGATTTTTGCCTGATACATATGGGAGTCGGGAAAGTCGCAGCAGATGATTTTTCTATTTTTTATATGCATCGTAAATTTTATCTCTAATTTACAGACTGCTTTTGCATTTCCAGTTGAATTTTTATGTATGACGTTACTAATTTTTTTTACTTGTGCAAATTAAAAATGATGTTGAGCAAATTGCCACCGTCTGATGCTGTCATTCACTGACATAACACCGCCCACTGAATACTAGGAATGCGCGCTTACACAAAAATGGCGGCTGTCGCATGCGAATTTTTTCATCGTTTGGAAGGTCCCTTGAATTTGACTACCAATAATTCTGCGACTTATTTTTCTGACATTACATAAGTCACAGGAAGCATCTAGAAAATACTGGTGTCTAAATTCAGGGAGCCATACCATCGGTTTAAAAAATCCCATACTACAACCTGCATTTTTGTGTCAGCGCATAGTCCTAGTATTAAGGTGGCGGGGGATAGTAGATGAAGGCTTAAACGAGAGCAGAGTGATATGATACTTAATTTTGATCTCCTACATGACCAGGCTATGCTGATCTCAGAAAACTGCCGGCAGAATCAACAGGAGTTCAGTACCTGAGAAGATTTTTAAAAAAGCAAGCAGCACCCAAAGTTCATTTATTAAGAAATATAATTTAAAATATTAGGATTATTTTTACTTCTTCAGGGATACTCAGGATTCTAAAAAAAATTTTTCTTTGTTTATTTTTGAGACCTGCTTTTCAAACGGTACGCTATTAAAAAGAAAAAAGTTTCTTGGAGAGCCTTTGTTAGTCACTTTACAGGTTTGAAACAGAAAATATCCTTATAAAAATATCTGTAACCAAAATCAAAAAATTAAAAAATACACCCAATATATATTAAAATATCCTATTCCAAAAAAATCTGTTATAAATTTTGAAATGCAAACTAGAAATTTGAAATGAACGCTATCTTTAGTTTAACATTAGATTGCGAATGTCTTCGTGTGACAAGCGTAGAATTTAAATAAGTTGTTTATTTCTTTTTCTTTTTTTTCTTTTTTCAGTTAAATAGATGCTTTAAAACACATGTCAAGAAAAAAATAAATATCTTAATATTTTTATATTATGGTGTTTCTGTGGTTATTTATTTTATGAATGTGAAAAAGTATATATTTAAGGTATTTTAGGTATATATTATTAATGTCTAAAAAGTATATATTTTTTTTATTTTCATTGAAGTATATAAAATGTAAAATAATATAAGAATATACTTATTTTAAATATATAAACATTTAAAGAAACTTTATATAAATCATCAGTATCCTGTTTTATTCTGCATCTCTGCTCTGATTTATGGTAATAACGCTTCTAATCTTCGTAAACCTGTCATTTATGAATGTTCAATGGGAATTGTAATATTTGTTATGCATGATTTTCTTATGTAAGTACTTAATTTATTGTTATAACATGACTGTAATAACAAACAAATGAGTAAAAACATAAAAATATTATCAATTTAGCAGTACTTTAGCAATAAAAATTTCAAAATATTTATTTTAAAGAGAGCGTGTCAAAATAATCTAATCTCAAGTTCCAATCTGCATTTACATATTATGTTATTAATTTTATACTTAACAAATGTTACATTTACGTGTAATTTTGAATCGTTTGAAAAAGAAATAAAAACATCATGAATGAAAGAGCAGCGAGATATATTTTCCCAAAGGAAAAAAATCCCATTTCTTTGTGTTTAATTTTAAAGGGAATTCAAAGTGATATCTCTGGAGACATATAACAATTTTAAAATGTTGTTTTTCCAGAGGAAATGAACTCATAAAGATAAGAAAGAGGAAACGTGCATTAGACTGGGCGATTCGAAATTGGTCAAAATATCTTAACCCTTTTCGGCGCGGAGTAAGTCTGTTTTTAAAATGATGAAATAATGGACTTAAACCAGAAATTACAAACGAATTCATTACAAATTAAAAACTTGCTTATTTTCCGGTACTTAACAAAAGGAAAATTGTAATTAAATATTCTTGGTGCCGTTTGTCAGTTTTGGAATTAAAATTAGGTGTCCTTTTTTGTGGACACCGCCCGTTAAAGGGTTAAGAGTCGAAAATTGTATTTAAATTTTATATTAAAAAATATTACACCAGAATTTTTATTTAAATCCATGTAACTTATGCTTAACGAACCTGTCGCTTAAATTTACGTTTTTCCATTCTCCTAGGACAGCCACGTAGAATTACGAGAAAACACGTTTTTTGAATATACCGTAATTTCCGGCGTATAATCCGCAGCTCAAAGAGTCGTTTTTCGACCCAGAAATATTATTTTATAAAATGTAACTTAAAAGATCGCTGTAAATATTTAACTACAATTATTGAATAAAATTTCTGGGTCGAAAAACGACTCTTTGAGCTGCGGATTATACGCCGGAAATTACGGTATGTAAATCCGCCCACGAACGGTACTTGTGCATTTCATAAGTTGCATTATTTTTTAAAAAACATAATCAAAATTCGCATTTTTACAATTAGAGTACTAAGCATATAAATACACTTTGATTAGAAACAATGCCGTTATTATATACATTCATTTATAATATAAACACTAACAGACAATTTATTTTTGTTAAATAATGTAACATGCAAATATAATGCCCGTAGGCGCAGCTTCCTGTTTTACAGGTGAAAACTACGCTTTTACAATGTATTAAGAAAATGTTCGAAAACAGGGAAAGGCAGAGAAAAAAACTCGTCTGCTAAGTGTTAATTCTAAGATGCTTACCTCTTGAAGGGCGGTGGGATATTATATATATATATATGTATATTATATATCCCACTTAATTTTAATCCCTAAATTCCACAACGGCCGCAGACTTTTCGAATAAACTTTTGCTTTTATTTTGTAATGAAGAAAATATTTTACCGTAATTTCCGGCGTATAATCCGCAGCTCAAAGAGTCGTTTTTCGACCCAGAAATATTATTTTATAAAATGCAACTTAAAAGATCGCTGTAAATATTTAATTACAATTATTGAATAAAAATTCTGGGTCGAAAAACGACTCTTTGAGCTGCGGATTATACGCCGGAAATTACGGTACTTATTTTCAAATAAATTTGTTTTAAATCCTCGTATCTCTCAGTCATTTCATCATTTTAGTAACAGAAATACTTTACCCCTAAAGGGTTAAGTAGTTTTATAACTGCAGTTAAACTATTTACTACATCTATTAGGAAGACTCTCACCTGTAGAGTGGTGATAAAGTAGGTGGCTATTCGGAAGCACTTCAAAGCTGCTTACACTGTTCAGCACTCTATTTAACTTATTGCTGTTTTACCGAAATTTTACCTTTATTTCTTCTCTATCCTTAAACTGTTCTTAGTAGTTTTATAACTACGGCTAAACATTTTCTAAATGGCGACATCTGTTAGGAAGAGTTCTCGTTAAAAGATTGACCTTAAACTTGACTTCATCTCGGGATCCCACAGTTTAAAGCACTAGTTCAAGCAGTATTCAACTTATTTTATGAAAATATTCTGTTCCTGTCAAAACGTATTTATTTCTCATCGATCAAAATGTTACTATAGTCGTAATGTTAAATCGCTGTTGACAAAAACGTATTTTCAATTACACTGGTCAACAACGTTTTTGATACTGAGGAAAATATACGCGTTGTAGAGTAATTTTAGTGTGCTGATTCCAAATCCGAACTCTATATTTCTCTATCACGTCAGGATCTCGTTTATAGAAACTACCAATGATTACATTTGACATTATGAGACTGTTTTATACAACTGAAACTTGAGCAATATTTTTTGTTTCAGAGCAGATGCACAATCTGGATATGTTATTTTAGATTTATTTTTCTTTGAAAATCCGGATATATTTGTTATATAGAACTAATAGTCTAAGAGGTGATTTTTCGGTTCATGCCATATAGTTGCTACCATGTCAAACTATCGAATATGAAAAAATGCATTTTTCATTACTTTTAAAAATAGGCCAGTTGTCACCACTAAATTTTAAAAGAATTCTTCGGTTAGTAAAAATATCTGTGAAGAGCTGGGTAGCAAGGGCTTTCTTTTTTATTCAGAGATATCAAATTCATACCGGAAATTTTGATTTTTTTTCCCCCGCGAAATGTTTGTCATTAAATAAAGCAAAAACTTAAATTTCTAGTAAGGATCCGAAATTTCTGAATAAAACAGGAGGCCAAACTGGCAACCCTGCTGAAGAATACTATTAAAATTTAGTGGTGACAATCGGCCCCTTTTCAAAAGTAATGAAAAATGCATTTTTTCACATTCAATAGTTTGACATAAAAAAGACATTGCTTTTAATTTACATCTTAACCACTGTGTTAACCCTGTATTTCACACAGTACAGAATATATGTGATGCCCACCATTTATACTGATATCCAACTTCCAATCCAAAGTAATGATGGTGAGCAGTTTTCACTTTTGAAACAGTAGGATGACAATAACTTTACATTGTGGCGTGATAGAGAAATCTGGAGTTTAGATTTAGAATCAGAACACTCAAATTAGTCTAAAACATCTATATTTAGAGGACAAAAATAATTTTTGTGTTGAATGCCGAATGTTTTTGTTGTTGTTGTACGCCATTGTTATACAAAAAGTACTCAAATCAAGTATGGTCTTTAGATACGGAATTTGTTTTAATATGGGGTTATTTCTTTATTAATATAGGTTCAAACTGGTCCGAATTTTAAATATTAGTATTTCTGAAGTAAATTTTTGTAGTAGGTCTCGACAACATTTGCGAAAGAAATATCAGTCGAAGTCAGTATGGCCAGTTTCGTTAATTTTTCTATTATTCAGATTGCTTAATTTTTTGCGACTTGTCTTTTAACTACAATTTTTGATTTATTTAACCCTTTCCGGCACAGACAAAGTCCGTTCGTAAAATGAGAAATTTCTGCCTGACACCGGAATTTATAAACGACTTTTTTAGAAAATAAGAACTCCTTATTTTAAGCTTTCATTATAGAAACAAAATTTTATTAAAATATTCTTGGTGTCGATTGCAAGTTTGGAATTAAAATTAGGTGTGCCCGGAGTGGGACCACTGTGCCAGAAAGGGTTAATGACAAATTAAATAAGGCAAATATTACAGTTTTAAAAATGTGTAGAATTAAGCAGTCTGAATTCTAAAAGAAATGAATAGCCCAACTGGTTCGACTGCTCGGAGTATATTTCTACAAAATTTACAAGACAAATCTAGAAAGAAAATATGTGTTTGAAAAAGTGGTATTTAAAAAAACGGACCGAATAAAACTTCTGATTTATCTATTACATACTTGCAAACTTTCAACTATTCTTCTGTGGAACATGTGGATTAATTTCACCCTAAATAACCTCATATTTAACCTGATAATTTAGTAAATGAATCATTATTTATTTAATTTCATGGCGGTTGCTATACTTAACACTATCATATTTTTATGTAGAACACATTGGACTACGGCTAGACAATTCATATGGCTCTCTCAAGATTTGTTATACACGAACTCAAAGCCAGGGTGTGAAGTTGCCTTGTACCTAGTAAGTCCATTGAGTCCATCACAAGTTCTAGTAGAAGAATAGTGCTAGTAGATGTTGCAGAAATCTACAACGAATATTGCCTTAGGAAATACTGGTATTCAAAAAGCAGACTATTTGGGATCCCTGAACTAAAATCGCGTTTTACCGTTTTGACCACTTCGATACATACATTTATTTTTTATTTATTTTTAATGAATTCAGACATAACCCTCTAATGCCCATGGCAACACATATGCTACCACCACTTTTTCCAATTAAGTAGATTTTTATAATACAGATATTGTATGTCAGCCGAAAATTTTAAATAACAAACATTCCTTCATTAAATAAACCTAAATTTATTATTGAAATCTTCTGGTATGAAATCATATTTTCTGAATTACGAAATTTCTATAATGTATTCTACTATGAGAATTAGAGGGTTAATGTAGAGAGAAGTACTAGGTAGACAGAATGCGCTTACTCGCTCCGGTTTTTTGATTACCACTTTTTTCACATAAATTTTTATTTTTAGATTTATCTTGAAAATTTTGTAGAAACTTACCCCGGAGAATGTTTCTAGTGCGCAAATGTTGTAAAAAGATATCACGAAAATTATCCTCATAAATACTGGTTTTGAACCACTCGAAGCTAATACCACTAATACCACTCGAATGCCTGCATATAAAACACACAGTCCTCTCAATTGTAGATCTGCGCGTTCACAATAAAATGGCGGTTGTCGTAGGCGAATATTTTTCAGCACCTGTACGGTCCTTTGAATAGAAATACTAGTATTCTATTTTATAAAAGTATTCTAGACTTATTTAATTGCCAAAAAGGTGAAGAATACTTTTAGAAAATACTGGTATTAAAATTCAAGGGACCGTACAAACGAGAATAAATCATACGATATCCGTTAATTTTGTGCCAGAGCGTAACCCTAATAGTGAGGGCGCCGTGATAGAGCATAATAATGCCGCATAGATATTATTATATAAACGATGAAAATAACGCTTTTAATTACATATTGAATGATACATGGCATTCACGCATTAGTTTAAAAAGTACTGTTAAATTTTATCTATTGAATTAGGTGTAATTAACCATATTTTCCAGTGTGTAAACCGCAGATTAAATAAATCCATTTCCGACGAGAAATTTTATTTAATAAAATGAATTTATTTCTAAATCATAAATATTTGACTTTATTTATTACATAAAATTTCTGTTCGAGACAGACTTATATTAGCCGCGGCTTATACACCGGAAATTGAATGACTTAGCTTTATAAAACATTAATTACGTTTCAACTCAAGAAAAACCTTTCCCAGCGTGGTAGTCACTTACAAAATATCTTAATTAACCCTTTAGCGGGCGGTGGTCACAAAAAAGGACACCTAATTTTAATTCCAAAACTGACAAACGGCACCAAAAATATTTAGTAATTTTTTTCTTTTTATAAAGTACGAGAATATAAGCAAGTTCTTATTTTCTAATGAATTCTTTTTTAAATTCTGGTGTCAGTCCATCATTTCATAATTTTAAAAACAAACTTACTCCGCGCCGGAAAGGGTTAAACTAAGTGCGTACATTCCTTAGAATTCCCAATGTGTATGGCAACAATATTTCTATTTATACGTTTTTGTCTTATATGTTTTCTTCATATTAATAATCGCACTGCGATTAATTGCAGACTTTGTAATATTTTTCTATTATCAAATAAGGAGAAACATTCTGTAAAAAAATTGAAATAGAATTGTATGGAGAATGTTACCCAGATACGTATATTTAAAAAAATGTTGAAGGAACGAAATTTTTAATAAAGTGAAAACTGTTTCCGTTATCCAACTATCATTTCTACGTATATGTTTAAAGACTATGCATTTCAAAATTAATACAACAAGATTTCTTGGGCAATAGTTCAAGGATGCATTCAGCTCTACCCCCTTTTTTTAACAAACCTTTTCGCTTTATTTAATAACATAGAAATTTGACAAATCCTACGATAAAACGTTATTACGAATTGTGTGATTGAAATTGTAAATAGAAATATTCCAATCTGAAATAGTACTGGCAGACACCTTGAACTTTCCAAACAGTTTGAACCGTTTAAACCTCCCTAAGTACTAGTTAGTACAGATCCAGACAAACGAATTTTGTATAGAAAATCAGATTAACAATCGAATTAACCAACCAGAAGTACAAAAATTTGTACTTCAATCTAAAGAGCTGGAACAGCAGTGTAATACGGTCAGTGACGCTGTATGTACTGTCACATACACTTTAGAATGTTAAACATCTAGTTTTGAACTGTTGAGAGTCATATAAAAACCATTTCTCTCACTTCCGTTCTTCATAATATTTCAGAGAAAAAAATGGTTGAAAATTTGACAAAATTAATGTAATTAATGGAAAATTGCAAACGAAAATACAGCTTCCGCATGGGTTAAGACATCCTGCTTTTTTTTTACTGAGTAAATGGGTTTTAGCTCTTGTTTCTTATGCAAAAATTATTTTTCTTGGCGTGTATTATAAACACCTAAATCATTTGGCAAAATTAATGACATTAATTGAAAGTTGCAAACGGAAATACAGCTTCCGCATGGATTAAGACATCCTGCATTTTTTTACTGCGTAAATGGATTTTAGCTCTTGTTTCTTATGCAAAAATTATTTTTTTGGCGTGTATTAGAAACACCTAAATCATTTGGGAAAATTAATGACATTAATTGAAAGTTGCAAACGAAAATAAAACTTCCGCATGGATTAAGACATTTTGCATTTTTTTACTGAGTAAATGGATTTTAACTCTAGTTTCTTATACGAAATATATTTTTCTTGGCGTGTATTATAAACACCTAAAAACGTTTCGCATCAACTTTGAAACTCTCTGTATAGAATTAAGGATACAAATGTATTTTAACATTGATAAATTACTATAGCCAATTAATCTTTATGTGAGATTCAGAAAAAGTGGCAAAATTGAGGTTGAAAAGAAATTCAAACATGTGCATATATTGACAAAAATATGGATATCGTATTCTCTAAATCAGGGGTGTTAAACTGTGGACCGCCGGATACCACTAAAATTTTTTAGTAAACTTTTCTTAATCTAATCATCGAATTTCTGCGATTCAATAAGTCAACTATTTCTTTTTTTAATTTAGTGCTATCAGGTGGGACCCAGTTTGACACCCCTGCTCTAAATGCTCTAATATTATTTAAATTTTAATTAAGTTCTGAAAAGTATAGTCAGCTTTGTGGGCCTTCTTAGTTACTTTATAATCGACGAGTTATATTATCCGAGTTATCAATGTTAGGCATAGTATTTTTAATTGGAAGTGTCATTAATATATAAAGCCATTGGATGCAATTTCTGTAGTTATAAAACAAGAGAAAGAATTTATTGTATTATTATAATATAATATATTTAACTGTATATATTTTATGGTTTTAACTGAATACTTATCAAGATTTGAGAAACCTTTATAATAAAAATAATATTCATCATGCATTACATAATTTATACAAAATTGTATATGCATGTGATTTTGAAAATGATATAAACAAATTCAGTATTACTCTAGAAACTACGAAAAATAATTGTAGATTACCATACCGCTTATACCTCCTTGCTGAATTCCCTAAAACGTAATCTTTGCAATTAAGAAAATCCCAGAATGAATATTAAAATTAATAGTGTAATTTTACAGGAATATTCTTAATTCCCGATAGGTTATTTAACATCCAAATTCCTGATATTAAATGCAAGATAAATTATTTTGGTCACGGTAAATAAATTAAGTCTGTTGATGCTGAAATTAAAACAATTAGACTGTTAAAATGAGTCTATGAAATTGTAATGAATTTGGCTAAAATAATGAAAAAGACAATGCCACATGAAAAAAGTGACTAAATTGTGCCAATATGAAATATTGTTTAATGTTTAAAAAACTTTTTAAAGTCACGAAAGTACTAGAAAAAATATTAATGATATATCTAAGTATATATATATATATATACAGCGTATAAATTGTTGGTAAAATTTATGATCGAATATTCTACCAATTACATTTTATGTTAGAAAAAACATCGATAGCTAAACACACTAAAACAAGAACGAAAAATCATGCGTCAAGCATAGGTTATGTAACACTTTCCAACGCTTCCGAAATAATTTTACAAATCATACCATTTAATAAGCTGAAAGATAGCATATAAGTAAACAATTTGAAAAACGCATAACATACTTAAAAAAATAATTTCAGGAATTTCCAACGCATGCAATATTCGGAAAAATATCCGAATACTTTTATTCAGCCCTGTATATGATCCATAAATTTGTATATATACTACATAAGATTCTAAATTTTAGTTCAGTTAAAAAACGCGTAGCACAGTTTAAAATTCTCTTCTGGAGTTTGTCAAAAAACGGAAATGTGTTCGCAAACTTTTGTGCTTCCCTGTATATGATCTTCAGAATTTATACACACCACGTAATAAACAAAAAGTGAGTTAAATTTAAAATCGCGTTCAGGAACTTAAAACGCACTTCCAGGAATTATTGTTAACAGACAGTAGTGAATTCTTTTGTGTGTCCCTGTAAATGAACGATGACTGCTATAGACACACTATTCTGTAGTAAGCTTCTTATGATGCACCTTAGTGATATATATAAATTTCAATGCGTTTAAGATAGTGAAACATTATTTAAATAAACCGCAGACGATTTTTCTCCATAGACTTAATGTAACGGAATTCTTTTGACTGTCCCTGTAAATTAACAAGTGCTATCCAAACCCTATTCCATGTTAAGCTTCTTGTAATACACCTTAGTGATATATATCAATTACAATGCGTTTTCAATTGTGTAACGTCATTAAAAGAAACTGCAAATGATTTTCCCCATAAACCGTAATGTAACAGAATGCTTTTGACTGTCCCTGTAAATAAACAAGTGCTATCCACACCCTATTCCATATTAAGCTTCTTGTAATACAACTTAGTGATATATATCAATTACAATGTGTTTTCAATTGTGTAACATCATTAAAATAAACCGCAAATGATTTTTCCCCATAGACCGTAATGTAACGGAATTCTTTTGAGTGTCCCTGTAAAAAACTATAAGTGCTACACACTTCAGTTGAAATAGAGAACGTGCTATAGATAACGACAATAACATATAAAAATTGCAAGGCAATCCGAGCATATTTACGGGAATTAGAGCACGGCCAGACGGCAGACAGCCAGACAAACCGAAGTCATAAACACTTTTCAACTAGGTTGGAAAGTGTTAAAAAGGAATAACAACCATTCTCACATAATATTTCCTAGAAAAAAATATATTCATATCATAATTCAATGTTGCTTTTACGATTTAAACAGCCTTATCTTAGTTTTTCAATGGAATAGCGAAGCAAATTATGTATTGTTATAGATTAACTTGTTTTTGTGAGACTTAACGTCCTGGTGTAGCGACTCAGTAAGCGACTTACCGAGGCATAAGGGAGACAGAATTTATTTTAAATGTAATACTGTAGTATGTAAAATACAGTAACTACGAATAAGATTTAACACATTGACGGAGAGTAGGAACAAGTGAAGTTCGAAAATTCACACTATATGTTTTTATAATTTTGGGAATATTAGAAATATAGTTTTACTCTTTCTTCTTAAATAAACTTAATTTTGATTAATTCAGCACCTTTAATTAGGCTGCACTACTCCCTTCACAACCACGTGAGGGTGGTTAGTGATCAGGGAAAAATACAGTCAACAAAAGTGATAATCACCAGTATATTCTTATAGAAAAATTTATGATGATTATTCTATCAAATTATCATTTTGAATTTTTCTATAAGAATATACTGATACCGTAATTTCCGGCGTATAATCCGCAGCTCAAAGAGTCTTTTTTCGACCCAGAAATATTATTTTATAAAATGTAACTTAAAAGATCGCTGTAAATATTTAACTACAACTATTGAATAAAATTTCTGGGTCGAAAAACGACTCTTTTAGCTGCGGATTATACGCCGGAAATTACGGTAATTATCATTTTTTACTGTATTTTTCCCTGACCCCTAGCCACCCTGCACGTGCATACTGAAGCTGCAACTCGTATAACAGGTGGAAAACGAACTTCAACCTAAAAAATTGTTTCCAAAACATGACACTGGGCTTCTACTTTACGCCGGTAAATGCAAATTTGTGCTGCTATAGCCATAATGTCTAAAAACAACCGTTTCGTTTTGGGCGGCTATAGCCGTCATGCCACATTGTGAACTTCGCTTCGGCGGCTAAAGCCGCAAGTTTCCGTCAACGTGTAAATAAAGTAGTAATAAAAGTAAAGTTAATAAATTTTAAGCGCGTATGAATAAAAAAGTGTCACGTAAAGCAATTTATTTTAATTTATTTATTTATCATCATTATTTACTCAAATAGCATTTTTATTCAGGTATATGCTTACCTCTCTTATTTTTCTCTCTCAGTTTTTCCAAAACACTTTATTTAATATTGATACATACATATATAGCCATTGTTCCCAATTTTTTTTATTCGAAAAATCTACCGTCCTACTAGAATTTCTATACAGTATTTTTTGTTTTGTTTAATGACGAAATGTCCGCCATTATGTAAGACAAATATTACTCTATAGAAATTCATATACAATGATAAAATAGATCCGATATAAAATGGAATGCTGATCTAAACAAAAAAAAATATCATGTTCTGACAGGAAAAAATAGAATACAATTATAATAGACAATATACAGGGTGTTTCAAAACTATATGTCAAAAATCTAAGGGCAGGTATAGGGGACATAAATAAGCAGATATCGTATAGGAATGTGGATATAGAAATCCAGCCTTGAGGCAGTAAAGGGCTCTGAAGAGTTTTGCGGATGAAAGTGGTTCGCTGGTTTGTATCGTCATTCCCCGCATGGATTTCGAGTAACATGCATCGTTACTCCAATTAAGAGCTTGACAACATGAATTTCATGTACGTAGAAATTCATCTAGTTTCTTTTCTTTTTAATTTTCTTTCTAAATTCTTTTTTATTTCTTTTCTCTCGCTTTGCGTATGTGTGATCACGTGATTTCTAAGCAGCGGAGAAACGTATTGGAATTGTTTTATTTTATTATTATTTTAATGTAGATGTGATTTGTTCCTGAAAAGTTCTAAGAAATTCTTGTTTCTTGAAAAGACGTATTTTATCGTGGCTTCCAAAACGGAAGTAAAAAATGATTTTCTTGAATTAGATAAAAGGCGTATCATGTTTACGCTCAATGAAAAGTTTTATATTTAAATTGTAATTTGTTTTGTAAATTTATGTAAAGAAGTGTTAATATCAATATAATCTAGAAGTTTTTACCCTGGTGTGTTTATTTTAACATCTTGCAACACAAAGAAATGATATTTTTTAAAACCTGATTATAATTATTGAATTTGAGTGAATCACTTGACACATCTTGATTTATAAGAAGTTTAATTTCTCTCCCACACTCGAAATACTCGAATGAATTATTGTTTCTTGGTAACGTGAGTTCTTGGAATTAAAATTCTTAAATGTATGGGGCTGTGCAAAGAAATGGAGTAGCTGCTCAAAGGATGCGCATGTCCAACAACTCTTCAACTTATCGAAGGACTAAACTCTACTGTGCATAATACTTCTTCTTCTACTGTAGGAATTCTGCGATATCGTCCCGTGCTCGTATCACGCCTGGAAGCATAAAACGATCCACTCGCGCACAACTCCCGATGAAGACTCTCAAATGTTCGTCGATCCGGCAGATTACTACCTAGAAATCGTTCTATGTACCGTAATTTCCGGCGTATAATCCGCAGCTCAAAGAGTCGTTTTTCGACCCAGAAATTTTATTCAATAATTGTAGTTAAATATTTACAGCGATCTTTTAAGTTACATTTTATAAAATAATATTTCTGGGTCGAAAAACGACTCTTTGAGCTGCGGATTATACGCCGGAAATTACGGTACATCTTTTGACCAGGCGCTCCATTTTCATGCGCAGCCCCATACATGAAATACATATCGGCAATCTCCGATGTAGCGATGTATGTTGTTGGATATCCGTGTGGGGAATGATGATTCAAGCCAACGAAGCGTTTTCATCCGCCGAACTCTACAGCGCCCTCTACTGCCTGAACGCTGCATTTCCGCACCCACATTCCTATGCGAAATCTGCTTATTTAGGTCCCCTCTACCTGCTTCTACATTTCTGACACCTGGTTTTTAAACACGTTGTATATATGCCAAGACAAAGAACTTCCATTATTGGAAAATTCCTTCGTTCCTTTCCAATTTCCTGTCAGAAGGGTATTACCGTATTACATATTATACACATTTTTAGAAAACTTGCAATATCTAAAGCTCCATAAATTACGAATATAAATCACGCTTTAGACGATTAGATTATCACGATGTTTATTTTCAAATCCAGATTTCCTAAAAAAAAATAATCATTGAAATTCAGAAATTCCGTAAATGAATATTAAAATGTCTCGTGGAAATTGAGAGCAATATTACTTAATCCCATTTAGTTGTGGAGAATCCACATTCCTTAAATTAAGTATATGAAGAAATATTTCATTCAAGGAAATCCTTGAAGCGTCATTATTTAAAAAGTGACTTAATTAAAAATAATTTAAGAAATGACTTGAATCAATAACCACATAAATGTGTCTCCATTCCCGATAGTTGTGAAAATTTTAAAGTACATAAAAGAATAATTATTATACGCGATAAAATATTGTATAAAAACGCCAATTTAATAAGAAACACTGTATAATAAAAATATTTAATGTAAATTGATTTTACAGTAAAATAAGTTATTTATTAATACCACAGAAGTATAATTTATTTATTAATATTATAGAAATATAATATTACAGAAATGTACTTTTATATAAATATAAAAAAAAAATTATATATATATATATATATATATATATATATATATATATATATATATATATATATATATATATATATATATATATATATATATATATATGTGTGTGTGTGTGTGTGTGTGTGTGTATAATCAGAACAGAATTAACTTTATTTAAGTTTTAAACGAAAATGTTTTTGTCTTTTATGATCTTATTTTAGTAGTAATTTTGTTTTGTTCCAGAAAGTGCGATGTAGAGAAGAAATAATAACGAGATTAACTTCAGAAACATTTATTAAAACTATTTACAAAACTCACATTAATTTGCCGGTACATAATGCTGCGTTACTTGACACATAAGTAAAATTATGCTTCGAAGATGTAATAAACAGTGCGCAACAGTAATGCGATTTAAAATAATTAAAATAATGTTGTTTAATGAAAATAAGAAGTGCTTAAAATCATTGTGCGAGTACGAGTTACATGCGTTCCAAAGATGTCGGACACATTTGTTCTAAAAGTGAAAGTTGAAGTATATTTTTTTAAGTAGAAGTTGTAGTTGCTTACAGTGCGAGTTTGATGTTGTAGTAATGGTTGTTGGGTGGAACATATTTGAATGTTTTATAGATATATCCTTTATACAAGTTACATAAACATATTTTAATATCAAAGTGGTACCATTGTTCGGTTTGTGTTTCACATATTAAATAATATGAAGTAAAATTAATGTAACACATTGCCATGTTTAATGCCGAAAACAAATCTGTTTAACAACTGCAGTGAACATAAAAATTATTTAATATTAAATATATATATAATAAATAATTTAATAAATATAATTAAAAATATTAGTGCAAACTTTTATGTTCACCGTTGAAAGGGAACAATTTATAGTTTTATTGAACCTAGTGTTTTAAGTACAACATTCAACAATTATGAATTAATAGTACGCAATCAAATATTCTGAAAAAAAAAAACATAAATTAAATAGCATATAGCTGTTCTTAAAAATAAATTAGTATACATTTCTACAACCACAGTAAAATTTGAACTCCAACTAAACTGGCGTATATAAATGCAGCAGCGCGTGGAGTTTTAATACAAATATTTAATACAATATGTCGCCACTTTTAATGGCAGAAACATTCTATAAAGTTTGCAATGAAACAAGGCAAATACAAAATCTCTAATTTTAATATTAAATAGAAATTTTCTAATCATAAATATTGTTATTAGACTGTGTAGAAATTCCAAGCAGAGTACGCATTTTGCGTGTGATGTGGTAACTTTCCTTGCGATGAATGGTACCTAGGTAGAACTTTCGTAATTTTCAAATTTTATTACTTGTATACCTGCTGTGTAATACTTGTATACCTGCTGTGTAATACTTGTATACTTTCTGTAATACTTGTATACTTGCTGTACTGTGTATACTTGCTAAAGATTCATTAACCCTTTCCGACGCGAAGTAAGTCTGTTTGTAAAATGATAAAATAATGGACTGACACCACAAATTACAGACGAATTAATTAAAAAAGTAAAAAACTTGTTTATTTTCCGGTAAATAAACATTATTTTTAAGTTTTCAATAAATTCGTTAATTTGAAAAATTCGTTAATATGAAATTCGTTAAAGAGAATATTTTTATAATGTGAAAGCATAGGAAATTTTTTAACAACCCTAAAACTATTCGTTAAACTGAAATATTCATTAAAGTGACATTCGTTGTAACGAGATTCTACTGTATTATATACACCAATTAATTTTAATCCCAAAATGCCACAATGACACCAGAGTTTTATAATCAAATTTTGAATTTATAAGGTACATAAGGAATGGCTTTTACTTATTTTAAAATAAATTCGTTTGTGAAGCCTGGTGTAAATCAATCATTTCAATATTTTAGCTACAAGAGTACTTTGTCCCTGAAGGGGTTACAGGGTTAATGAATAATGAATAAGTATATGCTAAAAATATTTATACATTGACCATTTAAATGAACTGATATGCAGGGCCGAGATTATCGATGAGCAAACTTCTCTCAGTATTTTAGTATAGAAAACTTCGTATTTTTCAAAAGCAGAATTCTGAAAGTGAAAATTCTTTTATAAAATACTGGATAAATTTTACCTCTGCATTAAGTGTATACTACTAATACGGGTAAATTGTTTTTACTCAAAAGAAACAGATTATTAATCTTCTACCAGAATTTTTGCTTTATTATAAATGAATTAAAATATGAATATTAATTAACGTTTTATAAAACCTTAAACCTTTAACATAAACATGTAACAAAATTAAAATGGAACTTGCATCAGCTTATTATGGAAAAAATAAAAACATTGGAAAATCTGTGAAAAAATCGAAAAAATGTAAAAAAAGAGCCGACGTTGAGCATAAAATAATCAATAACAACAAACCAAAATGCTATAAAATATTGATTTAGATAAAATTAGCAATGTATATAAAATTTCACCAGTATTTTAGTATAGAAAACTTTGCCTTTCTCAAAAGCAGAATACTTTTTTAAACAAAGCTAAACATTTTCTGATAAAATACCTGTCGAAGTTTGTTCCTGCATTCAGTGGGCTCTGCTAATACAGAGGTGCCAAGCTCTCATTAACATTCCGTAATGTTCGGGTTAATTTGACCCAGGTTTAACACGTTTCGCACCAGAAATTCTTTAAGAAATGAAATTAAATAAATTCCACGTATAAATATGAAATTAATTAAATAAAGAATTATCCAATATTTTTTCTAGTTTGAAGCGTTGTTAAACTGGGTCAGATTAAACTATATTGCGCAAGATTAGTGGGAACTTGGCACCTCTGCTAATATGTGTAAACTTTTTTTGAAAACTAAAAACAGTTTATTTATTATTATTCTAAAAAGATTTTTATTAAGAACAAATGTTTTATAAAACCTTAAACTTCTAACATAATCGTATAGCAACCTGAAAATGGTACTTTCATAAGTTTGAAGAAAAAGTAGATAACAAGGGAAAATCAGTCAACAAAACGCAAAAATGCAAAAAATAGTCAACATTGACCTGCAAAAAACGTCTGTTTAACAAAATGCTAATCTACCCATATTTTAGATAATATTGCATTAGATATAATAAACTGTGGGGAAAATATAAAAAAAACTTTTATTTTCGTCTTCAAAAATGGCATAGTGTCCTATTCCTTTTTGCGCATATGCATATCATAAAACGAATTTTTCAAAAAAAAAAAAAGCTTTTCTCGTATATAAAAAGATTGTTTTCAAATAAAATTATTATATTTAAATATTTTGTTTACATTAAAATTTTTTCAATTAATATACTTATTTATTTTTATTATAATTAAATGAATGTTATAAACAAATTTTTACGTAACAGAAATCGCATTTTCGGTACTTATTCATTTCTGATGTTTCGTTCTGAATGTTAATTTTAATGTGATGTTTCCTTCTGATTTCTCTTTATTTTAGATTATTGCTTTTTCTATTTAAGTTAAAACGTATTTCCATAGTTTCGTTAAAACCATATCCTTCTTTGTTTGTTTTTTTTAAAAACAGTGATTTAAAAAAAAAAAAAAATTAAGTAAGCATATGTAATCGAATTAGTTTTCCAAAAAGAAACAAATAAAAAAGCATATTTGACACTACATACCTATAAAATATACTGATTTCTAAACTGTTTTTATGGTTCGCACAAGTAATTAAGAATAAGCCAATCTTTTTTTTTTCTTTTTAAATAAAAATAATGTTGATACTTACATAAATTTCTTCAATTATATAGATTTTTATACCATTACGAGTTTCGGAATGATACAAGGGCATCCGATATCTGGTATTTCAGAAATTGCGAAAATAATTTTAGATCATCACACTGTTTGTATCCCCTTGGAAATTTCCTTGAAAAATAATCTCTGTAATTAAGAAATTCCAAGAGACCAATATTAAAATTAATAGTGTAATTTGCGAGGAATATTTCTAAATCCCAACTGGTTATGGAACATCCGAATTCCTTAAAGTAAGTGTAATAGGATATATTTTGGTAATAGAAAATGAAATAAGGATCATTATTTTGAAACGTATCATTATTAATATTAATTGCTAAAATGAGTATACGTAAGACTATAACAGAGGGTGAATCTTCGTATCATTCACCTATTTAATTCTTAAACCATTAGTTTTAAAAATTTAGTGTCAATTGCAAAAATGGTACAAATGTTTCTTTTCTTCGAGGAAAAAGCAAATTAACGTGCAGAAATTAATTTTTTTAAAAGTTACCGTGTTTACATTTATACAGTCTTTCTATAAGTTATATTTAGAAAAATTTTCTTTACGTTCTGACAACTAAAACAGTTAAAATTGCTCTATTATACAACCAAAACTTACCCAATTATTATACTTCGGATTTTAAGAATTGTCAGCGTATTTCTACACTAAAAAAATTTTTTTTCAGTTTTTGGTGCCAGAAATCTCCGAAATTTCATAAAATTCAAGGTATCATAACACGTTAACTTCCTGTCCTAAAAGAAGGTATTTTTACTATTCTAGTTGTTCACGTATGTGGCAATATATTAAAATATATCATATGGGATTCAGTGACCTTGTAAATATTTTTTTCACTTAAAAAAATAAAAAAATTGATGTAGCTGAATATTTATATGATGAACAACATTTGAAACCTTTTTGAAAATAGAGCTATAACACAATATATAGGGTGTAACTGAATTGATGGTCAGAAATGTAAGGGGTGGTAATACATGTCAAGACATGCAAATTTTGTATGGAAAACCACTTTCGCAATCCACTTTTTAAATCAATAATATAAAGTGTCTAACACCAATCCCAATCCACATTTTCGATCATAATTGTAAATATAATGAATATATTTTAGCGATATCTTAAACATAATTACTTTGTGTGCTATGAAACATGATAAAACACAAAAAGTAATACAAACGGCAATCCTTCTTGACCAAGTAACAATGACAGAGACGCTACAAAACTCCGAAGGTAACTGACAGTGCATACGAGACTCCGTAGTTTTTTTTTTTTTTTTACAATTTATCTATTGCATAATAAGTATTTTTCCTAAATACATGTAAACTATGTTCTTTTCAGTTGTTTCTATTTACTTTGTCGAAATAACCAAACTATTTAACGTCTAAAACCATACAACTACGATCTTATAATTAGTGGAAAACAGAATGAACGTACTTGAGATGTTAGATATGCTTTTCTCCAATAGTTTTCTGTTTCCTATTAATCCATAAGATCATTATCAAAGCCTACAATGCTTTGTATTACAACTTAGTTATCTTTAGTTATCTCTTTCCTATGTGAGGAAAATAAAGAAAATCAATAAAATAATTGTAAAGTTTTACTATCGTGGTTTTAGAAAAATGCCAACTAATAACAGGGTTCGTACGGCTCCTGGAATTTTTCGACCAGGAAATTCTTCGATACCAGTATTTTCTTACAGAAAATATCTCTTTAAAAGAAGGGGAAGTTTCGCGAGTTTAACCTAAATTTGTTTTTCTGTAAAGAAAATACTGGTGAAACTCCTGGAAAATTCCCTGATCCGTGCGAACCCTGTAATAAATAAATTTTTTGTGCAACATAACTTGATTTTAAAACTAAAGAATTTGCGTTGTTGGCTCATTATACTATAAAATATATATTTATCTTCCATTATAAATTGATTTACGCATGCAAAATAAATAAATAAAACTCCTTATTGATATAATTTTAATTAGTATTTAAAAATTTATCAGATCTCAAAACCACATTACTTTTCACTAGTTGTGGAACATTTTAAGACTTATGAGACCAGTTAAGTATTTTTACAATTTATAGAATGCATAACTGTATTTCCCATATATATGTTATTTTTGTTATTTTCAGTTGTTTCTACGTACTAAGTTGGAATAACTCAACTATTTAAGGTCTAAAATTATACAACTACGATCTTATAATTAGTGGAAAATAGAGTAAATGTACTTGAGATGTTAGATATTCTGTTTTCCAATAGTTTTCAGTTTTCTCTTACTCCGAAAGATCATTATCCAAGCCTACAATGCTTTGTATTACAACTTAGATTTCAGTTATATTTTCCTATGCAAAGACAATAAAGAAAATCAATAAAAGAATTGTAAAGGCTTACTATCGCCGTTTTAGTTCGTAATAAAACTTGATTTTAAAACTGAAGAATTTGCATTACGCATTGTTGACTCTTTACACTATAAAATCTATTTTTATATTCCATTATAAATGGATTTATATATTTAATTTAGATCTTCATTCGGCACAGTTTAGTGTAAGTCATAAACTTCTTAATTGTTTTCAAAATTTTTAAATACAACACACAATATTTTAAAACTTAATTAATAAATTTATTCTTTAACCCCTTGAGGGGCACTGGTATATAATATATACCACTTTTTAATATATAACTTTGCCACCAGTATTATTAAATAAAAATATTTAGTATTGTTTTTTGCAGATTGAGAAGGTAAAAATTCATTATTAAAATTTACTCGTGTCGAAACATCGCAGAATTTAGCATTTTTAGACCACGTGCTTGCCCTCCAAGGGGTTGACCCCTTGGGGACGTGTGATACGTATACGTGACGAATAAGATGCGCAGAATCCTTGATTGTTCCCACCAGTTATTTTTTATTGCAAGATTTTCCAAATTAAATCTTATCATTACTGCGATTCAATTAGGTGAAAATATATGTTTTGAAAAACCGGTGGTAAAAGATTAAAAATTCTGTAAAGGACGCTCGTCGCGAAGGGGTTAAAGTGGAATATTGTTTACTGTTCATTCCAAAGAATCTCATTGTTTATATGGTATGCTAGTAAAACGATTATTCTTAAGTATTGAAATTTGATTTTAATATGCAGGGTGCGTACATTGTTTTAGCATTTACAACAGGAGTGTCCAACTGTGGCCGCAGGATACCACTAATATTTTAAAGAAATAGTCGATGTGTTGAATCGCAGAAATACGATGATTAGATAAGGAAAAGTTTACTGTATAATTTTAGTGGTGTCCGTCGGGCCACAATTTGACACTCCTGATTTACAAGGACTGTGACACCACCCATTCTGTCTGTCTCATACTTTATCATCGAATTAAAAATCGTCCTTCTACAAATCTCAGAATTGTAATATTTTTCTGAGATTAATTTATCGCCGCATATTATGAAAAAATTTCTATTCAAAATTTGTAGTAGAACTTGACACACGCTTTAACATTCAAATAATATGAATAAAGCCTTCATTTAAATGATATTATATGAATTTGGTAGTTATTGGTAATATTCAGTTCATTTTTTAGTGATATTGATTTCTGAGCATTTAATTTGATTTCATATTTACAATTTCAGCACGTTTTGAATGAATTTATTAATAAAATTTATTATTTGATCATTCACAGTCAAGTGCATTAAAACTTAATTTTAAAAATGTATTTTGAATGTAGGCACTTTGATGATATAGCTTTAAAGAATTCAGGATTTGAGAGCCACACAGTATTATGTGTGAGTTGCATTCCGTACATTACATAATATTGACAAAAATATTTTGATCATTACATAATGCATAACAAAAAAAGTTGCCCAGAGCAGGGAGGACACATTTTTATCAAAATTTGTTAACAGAATTTTTCATATTATTTACTCGCAGAAAAAATCTACGTTTACATGTGGCGGCTACGAATATTAAATATAAAGGGTATAGCCATGTTTTTCCTATTAGAATATGCCCTTGAGTCAACCAGATCGAGTCCTAGATGAATCGATAGCCGTTCAATAGAGATGTGTTTTTGCCAAGTTTGAAGCATACATCTCAAACCCATGGGCAGTTATGACTCTTTATGTGCGTTTTGGAAAAAGGTGCATTGTGAAGAAAGTAGTGCTCGAATTTCCCCGAAAAAAATCAGGGATGTGTAATATTAAAATACAAATAGTGGATATTATTTTCAGATTATTTTCTGCAAAATAGCCTGTTTTATAAAAAATTTCTTGTTTTTAATTTAACTTTTTAATTAAGAAAATGTCGAAAATTTTCAGTGACCACCTTCATGTTTTTACCAAAAATAGTAAGAGGTATGATGTATATTTGGTGTGAGTTTCAACTCTCTACAATGGGTGCATCATAGAAAAAGAATTAAAAATATTCCAGGGATGGGGGGGGGGGGTGCAAATTGCGTGTGTTATTAGAAGTTCATACACAGTTCTATGTACAGTTTACGTATGTGGTTATGTTGTTGGTGGCAATCATTTGAAGCATGCAATTGTATTTTGTTCGTTGACAGTTGACGGATTTTTTTAATAGTTTTCGTCTAATTTTGATTTAACACTGTTGTCGGTTAATAGAAAACAGTGTTAACACACTGAGGAAAACACAATCGGGGAAAACTTCAACCAGTAAATTTTAGCAGACATTTTTTCCTTATTTAAGCGCTCTAGTCATAAATAAATTACAGTCTTGAATGAGAACGAAATTTCTCTTCATTTTTACTGGTGGAATATTATTTCATTGGTAATCAAGCTCTGAACTGAGACATGAATTCACGTCTTTTGGAGATCTGTAATTCAGCCCATTGGCGGTGCTTTTCTATTTCATATGTTACATTATTTCTCAAAGAAAATACACAAAATTCGCATTTTTACAATTAGAGTACTATGCATATTAATAGTTCGATTAGAAACAATACCACTATTACATACATCTTTTTATAATAGATACACATGGTGATAATTTTTTTTAAATAATGGAAAAAGCAAATGTAACGCCCATAGGCGGGGCTTCATGTTTAAAAGACGAAAAGCAATGTGTTAAGTAAAACTGCACAGAAAACTAAAAACAAAATCAGTCAGCTGTTAACTAACAAAACAAAATGCTTTCCTTTAGATGATTGTCACCAACAGCATAGCTACATGCGTAAACCGTGCAGGAAACTGCGCATGAACTTGTAATAACACATGCAACTTGAAACTCCCCCCACCCCTGGATTTTTTTTCCATGATGCACCCAGCATAGAGAGTTGAAACTCACACCAAATGTATATCATACCTCGCAGTATTTTTGGTAAAAACATGAAGGTGGTCACTTGAAAATTTCGATATATTTTTAATTATAAAGTTAAATTAAAAACAAGAAAATTTTTATAAAACTGACTATTTTACAGTAAATAATCTGAAAATAATATCCACTATTTGTACTTTAATATTACACATCCCTGATTTTTTTCGGGGAAATTCGATCACTACTTTCTTCACAATGCACCTTTTTTCAAAACGCACATAAAGAATCACAGCTGCCCATCGATTCGAGATATATGCTTCAAAATTGGCAAAAACGCATCTCTATTGAAGGGCTATCGATTCATGTAGGACGTGATCTGGTTGACTCAAGGGATATTTTAATAGGAAACCTGGCTATACCCTTTTCTAATTCAAAATAGTGGGAACAGACTCATTAGAAATTCCAAGGAGTGGACACATCTGGAAAGAGTAACAGATTTTTTATCACCACTTATTCTTTATAGAAAAAATTGCCTTTATCTAATTGCAGAATTCAGCGATTAAGAGATTTCATTATAATGAAAATGTGATATACAAAATATGGGATTCTTGACAGCTACACTGCAAAAATAGTTGTTGATTTTACGGTATAATAATATCACCCTAGCTGCCAGTATTATACCGTAAAATTAACAGTAATAAACATTAAAATAAGCAGTATGATGTTTAAGTATTGATAATTTGCTGCTTATTTTACTGTTTATTACAGTTAATTTTGCGGTATAATACTGGCAGCTAGGGTGACAGTATTATACCGTAAAATCAACAATTTTATTTGCAGTGTATCTGACCTATGATGATAAATATATCTGATAAACAAATTGTATTTATATGCTATTTTCAGATGTTCCTGATTGTAATTCCCAAATAACATTACACTATTCAAAATATAAAACATACGCAGTTGATTTTATATTTCGTAAAAAAGAAATTACACGTACTTGAAATATTGGATATTCTCTTTTCCAATAGTTTTCAGTTTTCTTTTACCCATAAGATCATTATCTAAGACTACAATGTTATATATTATAACTCAGTTTTCGGCTATTATTATCGTATGTTAGAACAATAAAGAAAATCAATGAGAGATAAATGTAAGTATATGTCTCTGTCCCTGCACAATGTGAAATTTCTGAAAAATACTGGTTAAAACTCGAAAACAATAGTTACACTCTTTCTTTGCACAACTCTGCATAATTACCGTGTATTTCGGCGTATAACGCGTACCACAAACAATTCTATTTCAACACAGAAATATTACGTAACGTAAAGTTATTTATTGCTTAGTCGTATTATTAAATTTTATCTATGAAATACCATTTATGAGTCTAAATATGTTTGTTTGAGCTGAGCCGTGCGCTATACGTCAGAATACACAGTATATATCAATGTATTTTGAATATAACATAGTGATATTAAATATTTAGAAAATTAATGATCTCCACTTTTAAAAAAGATACACAATATTTTTATTAGCCACCCACAGGGAGGCTTATTCATTCAATCTCTATCATTTTTCATGTTTATGAAAAGTCACAGCAATCCATCGTTGCCACAGGTTAATCTCGGAAAATAAAACATTTGAAGTTACTGAAAAAATTAATAGCTCAAAAAGTATTTGTCACAAAATTGTTAGATAAACTACGTTAGAAAGGAAAAAAAAATTGTTTTTTTTCTTGATATAAATTTCAAATCGAATGATTATGCCGTTTTTCAAATAATGAATTTCAAAAATTACCAAACTTCACAATGAAGTGCCATAACGAAACCTTCACGCGTAAAAAAGATAATGATAACGGTAGTTGCTTTCGGTCGAGAATGGACCAAACGATGTTCGCATTTTACTATTTTAACCGTTTTTAACGAAATTCTGTAACTTTAGAAGACTTTTGAATAAGCAATAGAAATGTAAATAAAATCGTTACAAAAATGTTAAAATTACAAAAAAGGATAGATGCAAATTATCAGATATGAAAAATAAAAAAGAAATTTGGTACTTTCGTGTTATAGCAGCCACCAAGCATGAAATATTTTTGTTTCTGTTTTCATTACTATATTGTAAATTTGGTACTTTCGTCTTATAGCGGCTTCCAAGAATGAACTGCCAAGCGGCCAAGATTTATCGCCAAATTATAAAGCATGTATGCCATTATAATAATATATGATATATATGTATGTCGTGTTTCCAAGTTCGAATCCGGGAAAAAGGCAGTCGTGCTCGTGATAAATAGGGTTAGCGATGTGATTGGTTTCCCTTTTATCTCGCATCAGGCGGCAGTGTGGTATCATCAACAACAAGAAATGTCAGTCCATATTTTTGTCGAAGAACCTTTTATTTCCAGTTTTAAGACATCTCTTCAGGGAAAATGCTCATTAGCCAACGCTAAACGAAAAAAAATACAACGTTCCATTATTTTCTAGAATCCGTCCCGATTCTTTTAGCAAACACCAGCGTCGAAAAAATCCTCTCCGAATCAGGATGATCGTGTTTTTAAACTAGCTTGCGTAATAATACAGAATACGTCACGTGACCCACTTCTATCGAATCAAAAGGTCTCTTTTGGAACTTTATCAATATTTCCGGTGGATTTATTTTGTTGTGAAATGCAAAACTTTTCTACGCCCTTCCAGAATATTCCATAATCTCGTACCAGATGCCTGTCATATCAACAAACGAGCTTATCTGTTTTTGAGGCTGTAGCTAAACTTCGAATTTAATACGTAATAAAAATAATAAGAAGAAAAGAAAATGAATCTTTATAAAATGGAAAAAAAAAGAAAGAATTAAAGTTTTTCGGAAATTTTTTAATAGACATTTGATATTTAATAATAGGATAACTTTATGAAATAAGGTTTTTTGAGCGGAATATTTTAAGAGATACGATATTTTAGCATTTAAATAAAGAAGTTATAGCAATTTGACCACACGGGAATAATACTAATGAATTTTAATAATGGATTAAAATAAAGATGTTCTATTTAAAGAATAAATTAAAAAAGCTATCGCCATTTTTAGAATAACTACATTCGAATAAATATTATTAAGTGGATTAGGAATAATTGGCTTTACATATGGATAGTAAAAGGCTATTTTAAGAATGAGAATTATTTTAATAAGCTGGGTTATATACCGAATATTATTGAATGGACAAATTTTATAGAATAATTGCGGAAAAATTTAAATTTTGTAATATTATCCCCCCTCCCTAAAGATTTTGGATGAAGTTAATAGTTAAGTAACTATAAATTCAGACAATATAAATTTAATACTTTAGAAATTTGAATTTTGACTAGTATAAATTTAGAGACTGCCAGCAAGGAGATGGGGGATTTCTGAAGAACTGGAAGACAAAAACAAAAACAAAAATAAAATAATAGTAATCAATTAAAATTAATAGATAAATAAATATAAAGCTACGAGCATTTCCCCTGTAAAATAATACAAGAAATGGTTACAATCTCACTTACCATTTGTAAGTGCACAAGAAAAATACAATAACAATAAATAATAAATATTAATAAACAAGAAAAACAGGATAATAATAGTAACAGAATTTTGCTTTTACCAAGTTCACAAGCTTTAGAATAAGTAGTCACTAGCAAATTGTTAAAACAAAGTTTTTCTTTTTTTTTTTTTTTAATTCGACTTAATTCAAATTTGAGTTCATTAGATCCAACTGTTTTATTTCAGTCTCTTTCTTGGATCGTGATAAGTCCTCATTTTGTTTTTAAAAAAATGGTTACTGCAGTCCCTTTTTTAAAAATACAGTTTTTATGTAAAGGCTGAAAATAAAGACATTACTCCATCAAAATTTTAAAACTGTAGTCATTCTTACCAATACTTTATAATGACCTTATAATGCTAGCACTTGTCACAACATCTTCTCTTAAGTATCACATTAATTTTCTCACATAATAAACAAGTCAAATTATCTCTTGGTCGTTTATTGTACTGGGAATATGTTATCTTTGTTATATTCCTGTGGGATTTGTTATATTTCTGTTGGGATCCCACCATCTTTAACTAATATTTGTCAAACATTTTTTCACTAATAAATAATATAACTCTTCAATAATATAAATAAATGCTATAATAAAATTCAATTCATAAACATAACAATGATAACTTTCAATATAACTAATACTTCTCAACATATGTAGTAATTCATAATATAATATAATTCAATCATAATACAATTCAATAGTAGAAATAATAATATAATAACATCAGTATAATTTAAGAAAATATCACAGTTTGTTTATTTATTGTTAGGAAAAATATTGGTTGAGGATAAAATAATTACATAGCAAATAAATAAATTTCTTATTTTTTTAATTATATAAGAAAGTATTTTTGCCAGTCGAAAGTATACAAAAAAAATATATATAGTAATTTCAAAATCCAAATAAATTTAAATCTAAATATTTAGAAATTGAACTCTCAACCATTAGTTCCTTACAATAATTTTTTCCTCTGATACCCTTTTACAAAATTATACTGTTAAGTTATAAGTATTCATATCCTAAATGCAGAGAGTTTTTTTTTTGGCAAACTTAGAATAAATAAAGACAATAAATAACAAATAAAAGATGTTAATTTTAGCTGAGAAATGGAATACAAAGGCAATTAGTTTAGATACTTAATTTTCTATTGTCACACCAAAACAATCACTGTAAAATCACATCATCACTATCCAATCATTTATATAATTATAGAAATACTTACAAACGGTTACTATTTGATTATCTATTGAAGTAAATAACATAATATTAAATTTTTGAAACAATTGGTTTAAGAAAAAGTAAATAAAGTAAAAATAGTTTATTTTGATATAGAATTAAAACATTTAATTTCATTTTTCAACATCAATTTGACAATTCCTAAAATCAAAATACACATCTTATGCCTGCATAAGGTGTCTACTCAACCTCAAAAACTCTCAAAAACAAGTAATATTCTCGTTGCGCACCAAGAACATACCTGATAATGTTGAAAATTATTGTAATAAAAGCTTTAGAATAAGTAGTCACTAGCAAATTGTTAAAACAAAGTTTTTTTTTTTTTTTTTTTTTTTAAATTCGACTTAATTCAAATTTGAGTTCATTAGATCCAACTGTTTTATTTCAGTCTCTTTCTTGGATCGTGATAAGTCCTCATTTTGTTTTAAAAAAAAAATGGTTACTGCAGTCCCTTTTTTAAAAATACAGTTTTTATGTAAAGGCTGAAAATAAAGACATTACTCCATCAAAATTTTAAAACTGTAGTCATTCTTACCAATACTTTATAATGACCTTATAATTATTTAAATAATTAGAATTTACTCTATTGTTTTTACTTTAGTTTGATTTTGTGATGGTGATTGTGATGTCTGTGTTGGTTTTGATTGTTGTTTGGGTTGCTCATGAAATAGTCTGAAATTATTTGGTGAAAAATATGGTTGCGAATTGTTCCATGTCTCGAAATTAAGACCATATATACCCTTCTGACAGAAACATAACTGAATTCAAACCTTTCCTATTGAATTTTTTAAGAATTATAAGAATTTGTGAATCCAAATTAAGCATTAACTACCTTAGAATAATTTTTTTTTATCATAGTAATAATAATAATAACAATTGTATCATCAGCAAAAAGAACAAGAAGAGCAACATCATCAACAAAATTTTATTACATACCCTATGAATTTTTTGAATGCAACTTACCTACATTTTACAATTTCTCTTCTAAATATTTTTATTATTTGTCATCAAGGAAAACATGACTTTATCTTCATATTGATCGTCATCACGTATTAATTCTATCATCACATCATAATTATTCTGAGTATTCAATTCTAGTAAATGTAAGGATTTGGTAAATAATGAACTTATTTTTACCTAAGCTATGGACAAATGAGGTGTAAAAAAAATTCCCCATTGGTGAGCTTAAGATTATTAAAATTCAAATTACCTAATAGAGCAATTCAGCTAGGTTAACATAGTGCTAAATGTCTACATGTTCTAGTAATTTAATTTCTACCTGACCTAGCATTTATTTTAAACACTTTATTAATATTATAACACCATCAAAAATTTTCAAATTTTCTATATTAAATATTTTAGCAAGTTGGTAAATGCATCATAAATCCTACATTAAATGAAAATAAACAATAACATACTAAATTTAATTTTATATATTCACAGTTTAAATAAACAATAAAATACTAACACTCTATTTACATATTTACATCATAAATAATCTTTCAGTGGCTCATTACTTTACTACAATTCAAACCACCAGTCACTTATTATTCAACATACAGATTTTTTTTTCTCTCTCCTCATAGTAGCTGTTTTGTAGCTTAGGTTTTGCATGGTGCCAGGAATGTTCCCTTAGGATAAAAATTGTCTCTTTATAAAATACAGATCAGATCTTAGTAACATATTAAAAATAATAGAATTTTTCTTTTAAGAATATCTGTTCTTAAAACATGAAAATATAAATTATACCGCTGTCTATAATATTACAATGATGTATCACACGAAATCATCAAATAAATTAATTAACCTTAATAACACTTAAATATTTGCAACAGAAATAAATTTTAAAAACAAAATTTTAATCAGTATAACATAGTATATAAAACCTTTAAATTTCAAGGTAGACTATTAAATAAATAAAACATTTTAAATATAACATAAACTAATAAATATCAACATATAAAGATACCAATAAATAAAAATACCAACTTACAGTTACTCTTGAGCATATTTCACAGGAAAGTTTCACATATCTAAAAATCTTTAATTTTCTTGATAACACAAAAGTTCTGCTTTTTCGCAATCCTTTAAAACCAACACCATGAAGACGCTTATGAAGATGAATAGTATATTCTCTAGCAACAACTTCACTTAGGCCAACTTTTCCTCTTCTTTTCTCTTTTAGGCTTGACCATTTTTAATTTATTATAAAACTACAAAATAGCAAAACACCAGACGTAAACGTGCTGTAATGGCGTAGACGTCCTCGTAACATATTCTTCTAATCGGCAAATTTCACGTTTAACTACACAAATTTTCTGTTGATCACCAGCATCCTGTTCGACTTAATATATTAATGTCGTGTTTCCAAGTTCAAATCCGGGAAAAAGGCAGTCGTGCTCGTGATAAATAGGGTTAGCGATGTGATTGTTTTCCCTTTTATCTCGCATCAGGTGGCAGTGTGGTATCATCAACAACAAGAAATGTCAGTCCATATTTTTGTCGAAGAACCTTTTATTTCCAGTTTTAAGACATCTCTTCAGGGAAAATGCTCATTAGCCAACGCTAAACGAAAAAAATACAACGTTCCATTATTTTCTAGAATCCGTCCCGATTCTTTTAGCAAACACCAGCGTCGAAAAAATCCTCTCCGAATCAGGATGATCGTGTTTTTAAACTAGCTTGCGTAATAATACAGAATACGTCACGTGACCCACTTCTATCGAATCAAAAGGTCTCTTTTGGAACTTTATCAATATTTCCGGTGGATTTATTTTGTTGTAAAATGCAAAAATTTTCTACGCCCTTCCAGAGTATTCCATAATCTCGTACCAGATGCCTGTCATATCAACAAACGAGCTTATCTGTTTTTGAGGCTGTAGCTAAACTTCGAATTTAATACGTAATAAAAATAATAAGAAGAAAAGAAAATGAATCTTTATAAAAGGGAAAAAAAAGAAAGAATTAAAGTTTTTCGGAAATTTTTTAATAGACATTTGATATTTAATAATAGGATAACTTTATGAAATAAGGTTTTTTGAGCGGAATATTTTAAGAGATACGATATTTTAGCATTTAAATAAAGAAGTTATAGCAATTTGACCACACGGGAATAATACTAATGAATTTTAATAATGGATTAAAATAAAGATGTTCTATTTAAAGAATAAATTAAAAAAGCTATCGCCATTTTTAGAATAACTACATTCGAATAAATATTATTAAGTGGATTATGAATAATTGGCTTTACATATGGATAGTAAAAGGCTATTTTAAGAATGAGAATTATTTTAATAAGCTGGGTTATATACCGAATATTATTGAATGGACAAATTTTATAGAATAATTGCGGAAAAAATTTAAATTTTGTAATATGTATATATAACATTTCTGTACGTATGTGGCCAAGTTATAGCCATATATGATGCCTATATTATGTATATATATGACATGTGTATATGATGTATATACAACATATAAAACATAAATAATATGTGTATAATGACGTATATGGCACATATAGGAGTGTTTGGAATATATATATGCGTATATAGGATGCCAATATAAGCTTTGCGATTATCTTGACGAAATCATAACTCCAACCTTGGCATAATCATGGGAAAGGTTCAGTAAGACCTTTTTGGTGCTCCCCCCAAATGTAAACCCCATGTAAACCCCTTCATGTAACGTATCAATCGATAGGTCTCGTCAAGCACTATGGTCTGGTCCTACTCTCCGCCTCTCACTCCCCATTCCTTAAGAAACATAGTTCTCTGTTTCAACTATTTTTAAATTTTAGTTTTTCCCATTTTCTCAGCCCCTTAAAGCCTCCACAGAGGACGTAGGCCTCTTCTAAAGGATCCAACGAAGTTAAAATCATCGAGGCCGACATTTCTAAGAGGGTCCCGAGGCCCTATCTCCCATAGGACCGGAGTTACCCCCCACGGGGGAGACATTCAATGTGTTCAAACCCCGTCATGTACCACATCAAAAGTTTGATCTCACCAAGCACTTTTGTCTGGTTCTACTCTCCCCCTCCTTCTCTCGTCTCCTGTCAGGAGCACTTTTCTTATTTATTTTTTTCAATTTCTCATATTTATTTTAGTTTTTTCCATTTTTCTCTGTTCCTATGGGCCGGACAGCTCCAAAATTTCACCAAAATTAGCTGTAAACCGCCTAAAGGTTATTCCCCCCCGTTCCTTTTGGTGCCCTCAGTTTTTATGTATCTCTCTTGGGGGGCCCGTCAGAAGGGCGAAAAGGGGGATCCCTTTTAAAGTCCCATCTCTCAATTGCAAGTGAGGATTCATTTTAAATCGGGTCTCGTAGAGCACTTGTGTTTTGTATAGCTCCCTCCCCCCCCACCGCTTTCCAAGATCCCGTCAATTAATGCTAACTCATCATTTGTTAAACAACTTCTCTTAGCTGTATCCATCATAAAAGCTGCTATCATAGAACTTTTCATTACCTTTTTTAGGTTATCTATTAAGTGCTAAAACGCCTTGAACCATTAAAAACAGTTTAAAGGGTGTCATTAAGCCAGTACATTTGTAAACAACAACAACCTCGCCCCGTCTCAGCCCATTGGAGCCACATCTTTTTACTATTATATTTATTAAAAATACTTCTAGTCACCGAATCTTTTTAAAACTTGGTGTGTTCGTGCCTAATATCTTCCACCAGCCTCACAAAAAATCTTAGAGCGCTAACTAAATGCTAAAGTGAAAAAGCTAGCTTATGCTAACAATTTTTTTTTTTTGACGAGTTAGACTTGTTTGAAAAAATCTCAATGATAAAAGCCGTGGGTGGCCAATCTATATTCTGTCGTAAGGTAGAATTTTTCATGATACCCCTTCATGTAACGTATCAATCGATAGGTCTCGTCAAGCACTATGGTCTGGTCCTACTCTCCGCCTCTCACTCCCCCTTCCTTAAGAAACATAGTTCTCTCTTTCAACTATTTTTAAATTTTAGTTTTTCCCATTTTCTCAGCCCCTTAAAGCCCCACAGAGGACGTAGGCCTCTTCTAAAGGATCCAACGAAGTTAAAATCATCGAGGCCGACATTTCTAAGAGGGTCCCGAGGCCCTATCTCCCATAGGACCGGAGTTACCCCCCACGGGGGAGACATTCAATGTGTTCAAACCCCGTCATGTACCACATCAAAAGTTTGATCTCATCAAGCACTTTTGTCTGGTTCTACTCTCCCCCTCCTTCTCTCGTCTCCTGTCAGGAGCACTTTTCTTATTTATTTTTTTCAATTTCTCATATTTATTTTAGTTTTTTCCATTTTTCTCTGTTCCTATGGGCCGGACAGCTCCAAAATTTCACCAAAATTAGCTGTAAACCGCCTAAAGGTTATTCCCCCCCGTTCCTTTTGGCGCCCTCAGTTTTTATGTATCTCTCTTGGGGGGCCCGTCAGAAGGGCGAAAAGGGGGATCCCTTTTAAAGTCCCATCTCTCAATTGCAAGTGAGGATTCATTTTAAATCGGGTCTCGTAGAGCACTTGTGTTTTGTATAGCTCCCTCCCCCCCACCGCTTTCCAAGATCCCGTCAATTAATGCTAACTCATCATTTGTTAAACAACTTCTCTTAGCTGTATCCATCATAAAAGCTGCTATCATAGAACTTTTCATTACCTTTTTTAGGTTATCTATTAAGTGCTAAAATGCCTTGAACCATTAAAAACAGTTTAAAGGGTGTCATTAAGCCAGTACATTTGTAAACAACAACAACCTCGCCCCGTCTCAGCCCATTGGAGCCACATCTTTTTACTATTATATTTATTAAAAATACTTCTAGTCACCGAATCTTTTTAAAACTTGGTGTGTTCGTGCCTAATATCTTCCACCAGCCTCACAAAAAATCTTAGAGCGCTAACTAAATGCTAAAGTGAAAAAGCTAGCTTATGCTAACATTTTTTTTTTTTTTTTTGACGAGTTAGACTTGGCTGAAAAAATCTCAATGATAAAAGCCGTGGGTGGCCAATCTATATTCTGTCGTAAGGTAGAATTTTTCATGATACCCCTTCATGTAACGTATCAATCGATAGGTCTCGTCAAGCACTATGGTCTGGTCCTACTCTCCGCCTCTCACTCCCCCTTCCTTAAGAAACATAGTTCTCTGTTTCAACTATTTTTAAATTTTAGTTTTTCCCATTTTCTCAGCCCCTTAAAGCCCCACAGAGGACGTAGGCCTCTTCTAAAGGATCCAACGAAGTTAAAATCATCGAGGCCGTCATTTCTAAGAGGGTCCCGAGGCCCTATCTCCCATAGGACCGGAGTTACCCCCCACGGGGGAGACATTCAATGTGTTCAAACCCCGTCATGTACCACATCAAAAGTTTGATCTCATCAAGCACTTTTGTCTGGTTCTACTCTCCCCCTCCTTCTCTCGTCTCCTGTCAGGAGCACTTTTCTTATTTATTTTTTTCAATTTCTCATATTTATTTTAGTTTTTTCCATTTTTCTCTGTTCCTATGGGCCGGACAGCTCCAAAATTTCACCAAAATTAGCTGTAAACCGCCTAAAGGTTATTCCCCCCCGTTCCTTTTGGCGCCCTCAGTTTTTATGTATCTCTCTTGGGGGGCCCGTCAGAAGGGCGAAAAGGGGGATCCCTTTTAAAGTCCCATCTCTCAATTGCAAGTGAGGATTCATTTTAAATCGGGTCTCGTAGAGCACTTGTGTTTTGTATAGCTCCCTCCCCCCCACCGCTTTCCAAGATCCCGTCAATTAATGCTAACTCATCATTTGTTAAACAACTTCTCTTAGCTGTATCCATCATAAAAGCTGCTATCATAGAACTTTTCATTACCTTTTTTAGGTTATCTATTAAGTGCTAAAATGCCTTGAACCATTAAAAACAGTTTAAAGGGTGTCATTAAGCCAGTACATTTGTAAACAACAACAACCTCGCCCCGTCTCAGCCCATTGGAGCCACATCTTTTTACTATTATATTTATTAAAAATACTTCTAGTCACCGAATCTTTTTAAAACTTGGTGTGTTCGTGCCTAATATCTTCCACCAGCCTCACAAAAAATCTTAGAGCGCTAACTAAATGCTAAAGTGAAAAAGCTAGCTTATGCTAACATTTTTTTTTTTTTTTTTTGACGAGTTAGACTTGGCTGAAAAAATCTCAATGATAAAAGCCGTGGGTGGCCAATCTATATTCTGTCGTAAGGTAGAATTTTTCATGATACCCCTTCATGTAACGTATCAATCGATAGGTCTCGTCAAGCACTATGGTCTGGTCCTACTCTCCGCCTCTCACTCCCCCTTCCTTAAGAAACATAGTTCTCTGTTTCAACTATTTTTAAATTTTAGTTTTTCCCATTTTCTCAGCCCCTTAAAGCCCCACAGAGGACGTAGGCCTCTTCTAAAGGATCCAACGAAGTTAAAATCATCGAGGCCGTCATTTCTAAGAGGGTCCCGAGGCCCTATCTCCCATAGGACCGGAGTTACCCCCCACGGGGGAGACATTCAATGTGTTCAAACCCCGTCATGTACCACATCAAAAGTTTGATCTCATCAAGCACTTTTGTCTGGTTCTACTCTCCCCCTCCTTCTCTCGTCTCCTGTCAGGAGCACTTTTCTTATTTATTTTTTTCAATTTCTCATATTTATTTTAGTTTTTTCCATTTTTCTCTGTTCCTATGGGCCGGACAGCTCCAAAATTTCACCAAAATTAGCTGTAAACCGCCTAAAGGTTATTCCCCCCCGTTCCTTTTGGCGCCCTCAGTTTTTATGTATCTCTCTTGGGGGGCCCGTCAGAAGGGCGAAAAGGGGGATCCCTTTTAAAGTCCCATCTCTCAATTGCAAGTGAGGATTCATTTTAAATCGGGTCTCGTAGAGCACTTGTGTTTTGTATAGCTCCCTCCCCCCCACCGCTTTCCAAGATCCCGTCAATTAATGCTAACTCATCATTTGTTAAACAACTTCTCTTAGCTGTATCCATCATAAAAGCTGCTATCATAGAACTTTTCATTACCTTTTTTAGGTTATCTATTAAGTGCTAAAATGCCTTGAACCATTAAAAACAGTTTAAAGGGTGTCATTAAGCCAGTACATTTGTAAACAACAACAACCTCGCCCCGTCTCAGCCCATTGGAGCCACATCTTTTTACTATTATATTTATTAAAAATACTTCTAGTCACCGAATCTTTTTAAAACTTGGTGTGTTCGTGCCTAATATCTTCCACCAGCCTCACAAAAAATCTTAGAGCGCTAACTAAATGCTAAAGTGAAAAAGCTAGCTTATGCTAACAATTTTTTTTTTTTTTTTTGACGAGTTAGACTTGGCTGAAAAAATCTCAATGATAAAAGCCGTGGGTGGCCAATCTATATTCTGTCGTAAGGTAGAATTTTTCCCGCTTGTTTCTTTATTTATTTTTTTAAGGTGGAATGTGTTTTATGAAAAATGTATTAGTAGATTTTGTTGGTAAGCTTTTAAGGATACTAGGGTCCATTCCAGGTTACAGAACATATGTGAAACTGTTTTTTTATATTGAAACCCTAATAGATATTTTACATTTAATAAACCGTTTTTAGATTGTGCACTAACAACAACAACAAGAATTTTTATACGAAAACTATCAACAATGCAGTTTTAAAATTTATTAACAAGGGTACATTCGTATAAGTCGCATGCCAGTGGAAAGTAGCCAAAGATTTTACTAGTTACCGCATATATATACGAGGGTGGATCCTAAAAAAAGGTTACAAGGGTAATAAAAAACTATTTATTAACAATAGATAGAAAATACAAGAGGGAATTAAGTGGCATACTTACCGATCACTTTTGCCGATAATCACTAATCTATTTCGGTATTTATCTGAACGCAAGACCAAATTGTTTAAACGGCTTGAAAGAAATCACGCCGTTTCCCATTCAGCCAGTTCTCGACAGCTGTTTTCGCACCACTGTCTGAACATAACTATGTTCCAGATAAGTATTTCTCCAATTTCGGAGGAAGGAAATAGTCACTGGGTGCCAAATTTGGGTTGTATGGCGGGTGTTCCAGACGTCCCATTTTCACTTCTGCAGTAATTTTTGAGTTTGTCGAGCAGTATTGGGTCTTACACTACCTAGCCGCACAACCTCTGTAAGACAACTCGCTCCATCTGTCTCCACTGTGAGGGGAAAATATTCCTCCCACATTAATTACTTTTCAAATGCAGCGTTTGGAACATTTTTTTTTTGATCCACCCTCGTATTTTGATAATTTCAGTGTTTTAGGCACCTAGTTTGAATACATGTCTGTTAAAATTGTGTTTCATTTATTTTGTTTCATTATTTTATTTATTCATTAATAAGGTTTTAATTCTGTTATAGAATATTAACTGGAAACAAGCGCTGAACGATTGATATTGTTTTAAGAGCAAACTGGTTCATATTGGGCTGTGCGGAAAGTTCTTGCTGGTTGAGAAAATTAATTCGTACCGGAAAATTCTGTCATTTGTTATTAGAAATTGATTCTGATATCTAATGTCTAATAATTAATGTGTAGAAGTTTCCGGTGAAAATGTCAACATTTGAGCATACGAAACGTATTGGTCTGGTTATTAAAAAATATTTATAAGCCTTTATCTGTATTGTTATCACTTTTAGCAAAAAGTATACATATAATATATTTAGCATATAATATATTTTTACTATAATTGTCTTTATATTTTTACTTGTTATAAACACTTGCACTAATCGTAAAATATGTTTGTTTTTCAAGCACTTTTATATATACATGGAGACCGATAGTTTTAAATCAGTAACATAACATAGACAAGAATAATTTTACAATTTATTTAAATCAGTGTAAGTAGCATTTTAGCAGAGAAGCACGTTCAAGTAAAACGTGCACAAATGTGTTTCACATTGGAGTTTTACCTCAAACTATGAAAGTATGATTCATAAATTCCAATTATTCTTTTATGAAATTTATTACGAATATTTCTCTTAAAATTCATAATGTATGTATATTTTTTAAAGGAACTTGAACAACAAATCTTCGATTTAAAAAATATTCTTAATCTTCAGAATTGTTTTTTCAATGGACGATTTCTTATTAGCTATTTTGGTAAGTTATTTAAATTTTTATTGCATTTATTTCCTTTGTTGTCTTTCTAATGCTTTCTCTAAAAGCTTTTAGTTTATTGAAGTAATTACCATTTTGTTTTTAAATGAATGATTAAAAACAAAACATTTTATCCATTATACAAGTTCTTTTATCTGTTATTCTATTCAGATCCTTTATTTTTGTTGCAATACTTCGAGATAAATCGATATGCATATCGGAATTATCTTAAATATTTATATTATTTGAATGCAAATGCAATACTCGAGTCATTAACTATTCTTTTTAAAGTCACTATCAATATCGATAATTAACCTATGAAGGGCTTTCTTTTGTTTTGTTTTATATATTTTTATTCTACTAAAACTAATGTTTTTTATGTAATTGCATAAGAATAAAAGTAGATTAATTGGAATGATAAATACAATGTCTCCAAAATAACTGTGCAAAAGTTTCAAACTAAAAATATACATCAACACAAACATTTAATATCCAGGGCAGTGCTCTCGATAGCAATACGTATTTCAGTTATACCTTTAACCGGTTTTCGTATATACGTATAATACGTACATAACAAATACGCATACCTTAAATTATACGTTTAAATGTCGTATAAGCGTATATCGGTTAAACGTATAATTTAAGTATATGTATAATTCAAATATATGTATAATCCAAATATATGTATAATTCAAGTATATGTATAATTCAAATATACGTATATTTCAAGCAACGTATCCTTCCAGGAATAGGATTGATCAGTGTCAGTATAAAATGTAAAGTCAACCTATGTTTGTGTTTTGCGGCCGCATGCGAAAATAATGTTTCGCGCGAAATGTCCACGCCAAAATCAAAAGAAGCCATGTGTGTGTGTTACAGACATGCAAAAGGTAGCTTCAAAGCTACTCGCTACGTTATAGTAAAACAAATAAATAATAGTTCAGTTTTGGGGGAAACAAACAACCAAAATCTAAATTAAAAAATATATATATATTCCGATTTTATTTTTACTTATTTTTATATTTTCAAGTACCAGCTACCTACACTGGAACCACAATGCAGGTAAACTCGAGGACATCGTGGTTGTTTAAACAATGAAGGGATCACGATGGCCCCTATAAACCGCGAGAATACACTCCAACGGGTGTTTGTCAATGCCACAGACCAACATGAGAAGGCATCTTTTTTCACGTAATGAACGAAAACCGTTTAAACGTTTATACGTTTAATCGTTGGAGTAAGTTCCGTATATACGCTGGACCGTATACACTGTTTCGTATCATGCGTATAACCGCCTCGGTCGTATCATACGTACCCGAAATCTGCACCCCGTGTAATACGTATTATACGTATACTCGTATAAACTTTTAATAGGGAGCACTAGTCCAGGGAAACAGGCTCGTAATCAGGATTGCTAGATGTCCCAACCTTCACTCTCCGAATATAGAATAAAAACCTAGGATTGTCCGTTTATCACTCCTTCTCTATCCAGAAATTCTAAATTCATACTAAAAATTCCAAATGAAGAATTTTTAGTTTAACCATTACAGGACCATAAGATGTCCAAGACTAAATATGCCAATACAATACAATATTTTAGCTATTGTGGGTGTAAAGTAAGAGAATATCACCAGAAAAACATAGCAGGGTGTATAGGTTTCCTATAATTTCATGGAAAATATTTTTACCTATGGACCATAAAAGTAAATAAACGAAGTGGTATATTTATGACACCACTTAATTTTAATTCCAAAACGCCACAGTGGCACCAGAATTTTGCTGAAATCTTTTCCATTTAATATGTATGTGAAATATAGCCTTTTTCTTATTTACAAACATTTTTTTTTTGTAAATTCTGGTGCCAGTCCATTTTCAGACGCATTTTCTCGATTTTCATAAGAAGGGAAAAATATTTCCCTTGAGCGTGAAAGGGTTAAGTAATGTCCAAATGAGGGTTATTAAATGAAAAGAAATTACTATTCGGAATTTCTGGTATGGATTAAAAATTTCCGGATGAAAAAGGAGATCAAACTGCCAACCGTGATACGGATAGCAGTTACAAGAAGTAACACAAAATTCCAAAGGAATAATGTTTTATTTAACTACCATTTGCATGCAATAGGCGAGATAATAAATTAATCTCTATTATGTTGGGATATTTTGCTTTATAAAGAATTGCGTATTGTGTGAATGCGAATTCAATGTCCTAATCATCAGCTATTATTTAAAAGCCAGTATAAAAATCTATAAATAGTTTATACTGCGCCTTTTGTATCATTATATCTTAACCCATTAACTGCCAAAACTAGGTGGGCGGAGTCTTCGATATTTTTATTGAAATTCGTTTACCACAAAAAATTCTGAAAGATAATATTTGGTAACTTTAATAGCAATGTTTTTGTCATTCAATAAAGTATTTTTTAACATATTAAAGTAGTGGTGGCCAGGCACGCTTTTTTTATCATACACTTGTATTTTGAATGGTTAATAATCTTTTTGCTAAGACGATTGTTTTTATTTGATTGCATAACAATACAGATGCATGCATTCAACATGAAAACACTTATATAAACACTTATTTCTAAAAAAAGAGACACATTGTATAAAGATCTCATTATTCTTAGAAACATGAATTACAAATGCATAAATTTAAACATACTTATATAACTAGGAGCAAATGCATGATGCATATTTTATGAATAATTTCATATCAATGATATGAATACACTATTTTGGACAAAATTTGGCAAAATTTTTCGCAAAGTTTTGAATAGTAACATTTCTGTATTTAATGGCATATTTCACATAATTATATAAATACAATGATTATTGTTCGACAATTATAGTAGATATCCTTAATAAGGAAAAAAAATGTAACACTTATTCTGATTGCTGTATTTCGTTTTTTTTTTTTATGTATAGTACATTACTTAACACGTTACCGATGGTTAACGAGAAATCTCGTTGTTTTTATCCAAAAACATCTTTGAGTAAGAGCTCGGCTTCAAACTTACAGAAAATGCATTGATATCACGTTGTCGACATATTTTGTGTTTTTGTAAGACATTTTACATTGAATCCGCACATTGAAAGATATTTACTGATGCATAAACTGATGAAACCTATCTAGAAAATAAATTTATGAAAGACTTTAAGAAAAAGGAGGAGCTTCTGTCGTTTTAAAACACAGATTGAAAAAAAAAATCAAAAACATACCATTAATAATGTGTTAAAATCTTATTTGATTGAAATAAACTAACTTAAAAAAACAACTTGAAAACCAAAATGGGCGTTTCGTTTTCAATTCCACATTCTTTTAAAGGATCATTTATATTTCCAGAATTGCTCATAGTAAGGACACATGTTCAGTCGAGGAGAAAAAAAGCAACACATTCTACAGCCTATGAGCACAGTTTAAGCTAGTGGGGAAAAAAATTACCTATCGACAGTGAATTAAATCTGCTATTAACAACGTTGTAGTGAAGTTCGTACGTTTTTATTTATTTAAAATATCTACTAGCATTTTTAAGAGTAATTTTTGCATATTTAATGACAAACGTTCCGTAATTAAATTAATTACATATTACTACTCAAAAACTTTATTATTATTATTATTTTTTTTTTTTAAATTCGCGTAATCTTTTTTTTTTTTTTTTTTTTTTTTTTAACTTAGAAATTCTGAGTTCACACCAGAAATGTGTAATAGCAATGTTTTCTTTATGTAATGACAAACATTTCGTGATTGCCTAAACTAATTCTTTTTTTACATTTCCGGTATGAATTGGGAATTTCCGAAATTTAAACAAGGTCAAACTACCAACACTGCCGTGTTACTATAACTAATTTAAATTTAGAAAATTTGCCACTCAGCTTTCTTAATTATTCGTTTTCACGGAGACATCTCAATTTTTACTCAAGATTTTTTAAACACGAGGAAGAGATACATAATAAAAATTCTCCTCATTTTTAAAAAGTAATATTTAATCTTTCTTTTTCTACGGATGTTTTTATATCAATGTTTTTTTTTAAATTGCTTTATATTTTTATTGAGCATGTTTTTATTTCTTTCAATTTACAACGTGAGCATGAGTACACTCTTTGGAATTTTCCAGAAGTCTCACACTAGTTTTCCGATTAAAAAATCTCTATATCTCCAAAACACAGTATTTATAGACGCCTTGTTTCATTTCGGAATAAATATTGTGTAAATAAGGCGAAAAAATCTAAAAAACTATTGTGGCAAAATTTTACCCATCCTGATCAGGGTCTAAATACCTCTGGGCCTAACTTCTTCCAGTAAAAACGAATAGAAATGTTAACCTTATGACAGGAATTCTACATGATTAAAGCTTTTAAATAAAGCAGAAACTTATATTTAAATTTATTGGTGGAAATTTGCCACAGCGATAATCAGTCCCTGAGTCACATTCTCAGAAACCTCTTTCTTTATGCTTCCAGTCCGCAGTAAAACTACTGTTAAGTAACCCAAAACAGAACCATGATATCCGCAAAGGGACCATGTAATCTGAATTTAATTTGGATAGTTGTAATTCGAATAGCTCTTTAATTTTTATTTTATTTTCACAAAATAGCCAAAACTACACGAATCGGAAAACAAGTCATGATCATGAGGAAATACCAGATGTTTACACAGCTGCGAACGGCAGCAATTTCTTGATATGTTTAAGAACAATCAATCCTCTATTTACACAGGTTTAAAATTTAAAAACAACAAATAACATTACTTTTATAAAATTACTGGTATAAATTATAAAATACCTTTCCAATCCTTTTGCTACTGGCGATCTTGATTAAAGACATACTTTATTTAAAAACAAATACAAAATTTGTCTGCATTTTTTATCATTTCTGTACCAAAAGCACAAATATTAGGAAACAAAACTAATTACAAGCGAGAAACTTTTTGAAGCGAAATTGTCCCGAGACATTTTTCAATCAAGATGGTTGGAAACAACCAGGTATAAGTCCTTTTAAAATCATATAATTTTGATATAATGTAATATTAGTAGCTAAATATACATGATATTTTATAGAGAAAATTAGAAATTTTGATTTAAACATGTCGTGAAAGTTCTAAGTAGTAAAATTTTTGTGGGGGTGTCCATGACATCTGTCCAATTTCTAACAAAAAATCAAAACAAACAAACCAAAAAAAATAATTAATTAAAGTCAAGAATTTATATATTACTGGTTTTAAGCTTATTGGGAACATTATTAAAAATGGATGAAAATTTCAAAATTTTTATTTCAGTTTTAAAATGTCGATAGTGAAATGATAAATATAAAAGTTTTAATATATTGATTGTTATGACAGGCATAAGAAATTAATATTGTTTTAACACTAGAACGACCGGTAATTTTACGAGTTTTAAAAAAGTATATTAAACTGGGATATTTATTTAAAAGTGCGTAAATGATTTTTATAACATTTTTTTTAGTCTTATTTTATAAAAAGTATTCTGGTTCGAATCGACATTTATTCATTCATTTGATCAGTTGTGAAATTGACTGCAGCTGGCCCTATTTAACCCCTTGGGGATGAGCGACACGTATACGTAACGCATAAGATGCTCAGAATCCTCGATTTTTTCCACCAGTTATTTTTTATTGTAAGATTTGCCTTATTAAATCTTAGCATTTTTGAGATTCAATTAGGCGAAAATTTCTGTTTTGAAAAACCGGTGGTGAAAGATTAAAAATTCTGTAAAGGACACTCGTCGCGAAGGGATTAATGTCAATATACATTATTTCTTTTGGACACCTTAAATTTCAACATTTCATTAAACTAAAACGATTTTTTTAAACATTTGAATTTATTATGTAGATGTTATATTAAAAGTGTTTTATATATGTAATATTTTTTTAAGTTCCAAAATCCATTTAAATATTTTAATTAAATACATTTAAATATCGTACTGGGTGAAAATATATAGAAAGGTGTGCATACATATATTGACTTAACGTTATAATCAAAGCTAATTCAAATATTAAATTATATCAAAATTATATTATTTTAAAAATGCTTGCCTGGGTGTTTCCGCCCATCTTGATTTAAAAATTTCTCGGGGAAATTTCGCTTCAAAAAGTTTCTCCCTTTCGTTTCTAAATATTTGTGCTTTTGGTACAGAAATGATTAAAAATGCAGACAAAATTTGTAATTGTTTTTTTAATTAAATTAACCGTTTAAAAAAATCTAAAAAGTATATCTTTAATCAAGATCGCCAAAGCAAAGGGATTGGTCAGGTATTTTTGTAATTTAAACGAGTAATTTTATAAAAGTAATGATAATTGTGATATTTAAATTTTAAACCTGTGTAATATGTACTACGGTTCGTTCAGTGAACATATCAAGAAATTATTGCCTTACGCAACTGTGTAAACGTCTGGTATTTCCTCATGATCATAGTTTGTTTTCTGATTCATGTATTTTTGGTTATTTTGTGAAAATAAAAGAAAAATTAAAGATATATTCGAATTAAGACTATCCAAATTAAATTCGGATCCTTGGTTCAATTGCCGAATTTAATTATTTTTTCTGTCAAAATAAATGTACTTTATGTAATTGTTTAGAAATTAATATTCTTTACCCTGTCAAAAATAAATCAGAATTCAGTCAGTCATAGGAACTGAAGAAGAATGCACAAAAAAAGCTATCGATATTATTTTTCAAGTGTTTTCAGAAGTTCGATGAGAATGTGATGGTGCTATGGTGCAAGACAGGGTAGAAGGAAAACATTAAAACTACCGTCCGACGTCTTAATATCAGTAATATAAAAAAAGTTTTCACCAAAGTTTTAACAATAAGACTTGATTCAATCTAGTTAAAAAGCAGGATTCTTAAGTGAATTTAGCCCAATAGACCAGATGGAATATCCAATCTCTCTGCTTTGCCTTTTTCCAATATAGTTAAAAAGTGTTTATGTATTCTGTTTGCTATCTGTCTGCTTGTCCGTGCTCTAACTCGCGTAAATATAGTCGGATTGCCATGCAAAGGACATATGTTAATAAGGTTTACTATGGCATGTACCGGCATTGAAAATGCAGTATGTGGCGTTTATATTTCATTTACAGGAAAACTGAAAAGTAGTATGTTACATTAAGGTCTATGAGGGAAAACCATTTGCGGTGTATTTTAATGATGTTGTGCTTTTTCAAACATATTAAAGTTAATATATTTCACTAAAGTGCACTACAAGAGGCTTGCTATAGAATACGGTGTGCATAGCATTCATCGTTAATTTACAGGGACACACAAAATATTTCTGTTAGTGCACTTTCTAAGAAAATTAATTGATGGGAGTGCGTTTTAAGTTGTGGTACGTTTTTAAATTAAATTATTTTTTTCTTATTACTTTGCTATAAATTCTATGGATAATATAAAGGACATCTCAAAAGATCTCGAGTAATTTCCGTTTATTGCCGGAAATTGCTGAAAGCGAATTTACAACTGTTCTATGCGTTTACTAACTGAACTAAATTTTAGCATACTATGTAGCAAATATACAAATTTATATATCATATATATGTCTGCACAAAAGAATTCAGATATTTTTCCGACTTCATGATTGTAATTCCCGTAATTGTTCTTTCAAATGTGTCATGTGTTTTCCTAATTTTTTACATAAACATCATCTTTTACCACATTAAATGTTCAAGTTTTGTTAAAGTATTCTGGACAATTTTTAAAGTGTTTCATAATCTATGCTTGAAGCATGATTTTTAGTTCTTGTTCAAATATGGAAGTGGGTTGGCCAAATTTCAAAAGAAAAATACAATAATAACAGCAGCGTTATCGCACATGTGTCAAACGACCAAGAAGACAACTTCTGGTATGTTGGTGCGACAAAATTGTGTTACCGGCTTGATGTAATTGGATATCCAAGGCATTAGATAGAAAACAATAGACTAATATTGGGAAATGACTACATCAAGCAGTAAATTCAAAACTGTTGACGTTATTATACATATATATATATATATATATCGTATAAATGCATACATAGTATCTATCTCACACACGCATACCAAAATACAGGGTCAGTAGGTAATAAATGACAGTTCAGTGCAAGAGCCGTTCTTAAGCCGAAGGAGCGAACGATTATGGCTCTGAACTGTCATTAATTACCTACTACGGCGTATTCTGAGACTCTGCAACATGTGCAGACCTATCGAGGACTTTAATTGAGTGATTACTAATTAACTAATATTATTATTGGAAAACAATTTTCAACACCGGAAAGTAAACGTCAGGTAACTACTCCTGACTCAGGGTTCGTACGCTTTTACTACAATTTTTCCTAAAATTTTTCCATTTAATGTTTAAATAGCAGAAATTGCAGACTACTCATTTAATTGCATGATTTGCAACACTTTTCAGCATTTTAATAAAGAGAAACATTCTATTAAAAAGTGGTGGTACAGGCGTACGAATCCTATATCTCTTTCAGGTACAAAATTAATTAATTATGTTGTTAAAATATTCAAATGATTTATGACGCCAGGTATACGAACAAATTTGAAAATAAGAAAAATATTTACTTCAAGTACATTATAAAAGCAATATGTTATTCCAAAATTCTAATGTCATTATGGCATTTGGAGATTAAAATTATAATGTGTATACAATATAGAATCGCCTTTCGAAAACTGCAAGTATATGCTGGATACCGACATCGAATATTTAATATATAAATGGCATTAAATAACTTAGAAAAATCACTTTACTAGCTTAATATGCATATAAGCCCTGGAACATATTTCAAAATCATCTTCTATGTGTTACGTGCAGGGCTGCCAGCTTGGACTCATTTTTATTCTGAAATTCCGAATCCAGATCAGAAATTTCGAAATAAGAAGAATTGTTTAGTTTATGTAATCACGAAGTTGTACATTGCTTTACTTGCGGACGATACCAGTATTTACCTCTCAGCCCACCTCCATTGTATTTATGCAGAAACTTCCACAGACACCTTAATATATTCAATCACTCGGTAAATCTTTAGTGCGTGAAATTAATGAATTCAAAACTTCTGCTATTTACTTTATTAGAACTTTTTCCTTCCCCATATTACAGCGCCTAGATTACATAATGTGGAAAACGGTTTTGCCGTTTTTTAATTCAAAAGTTTCGAATTCAAACCGGAAATTCTGAAACAAGAATTTTTACTTTAACCCCATGGAGGGCAAGCACGTAGTCTAAAAATGCTAAATTTTGCGATGTTTCGACACCAGTAAATTTTAATAATGAATTTTTACCTTCTCAATCTGCAAAAAACAATACTAAATATTTTTATTTAATAATACTGGTAGAGTCATATATCAGAAAGTGGTATATATTATATACCGGTGCCCCTCAATGGGTTAAGAAGTCACGAAATATCTGCCATTAAGTAACAAAAAGAACATACAGGAATTAATGGAATTTCTGGTATGAATGCGAAATTTCGGAATTTAAAAAAAAGCCAAACTGGTACTGCTTTAAAAAGTGCTAAAAAATTGTAGCCGATAAACGTGCAACGATGCGGTACAAAAATTGGACGATCGCAACGACATCTTCTTTAAAAATACATTTACATCTAGCAAAAAGTAACCGTTTCACTATTGACAACATGAACATAAATTCTGGTAAAAAAATCTTCTTGTAAGTGTATATTTCAGATATAACTGATTTTGAAGTCAGTTTTTTATCATATTAGGGATTTAATCGTTTCCACTCTTCTAGCAGAGATTCAGCCTTTGGTCTGCTAAATAGGGATAGCGTATAGTTTGCTGTCTTGTATGGAGAAATGCAACCAGGCACAAAAGAATACGTATCACGTTTTTTGGCCATAATCAGTATCATTCATATTTTCAAAGCTTATGAAAATCAATATCCAGGTCAAAAGAAATAGGGTATAATTTAATTATTGAAAATATTTACCACCAGCTGAAAACTTTTCTCAGTTTGATTCTTATACAATGTTTGCGTTGGAAAGATCTATTAGACAGTGGCGTAGCCAGAGAGGTGGGGGAGTCAATGCTCTCAAGACCAGTAATATTATAAAGTTTCTTCGTGTTCAATATAGCAGAAAATTCTCCGATTAGATAAGGCTAAAACATTTGTATAAAAATAGTGGTATCCGAACTATCTGGACCTCCACCCTGTCTACGCCACTGCTAGAAGATGACGCTGCGATCGACCCGTTATCTTTACAGCATCGTTCTACATTTATCAGATTAAATTTTAAATTAATGTCCCATAATGCTTAAAGTGATTAAAAACAAAAAAATAACACAGAATATTTAAAATACCTGTTTTTAATGCAGATATGTACATAACATATGTTTCATGCACAACTACCGGTGACATCTTCAGATCTTAATGATAAATACAAAATTCTCGCATATTTGAAAATAGTAAAACATATACCACGAGATCGCATGTCCAAAGTTAGTAGGTGCTTAATTTGGCTAAAACTGGGAAACGTGAAAAAAAAATTATTATTTATTTTTATTTTTATTGCTTTTCCATTTATCGATCATCGCGTGCCAAATTTTAGCAAATTCAAAGGAAACAGTTTCGTTACAAATGCAATCTTTTCGCAAATATATTTCTATAGATTCACGGATAATGGATGGGAAATAAGCTCTTGATTGAAAAATTATTTTACTGTTATTGAAATCTATCTGCAACTGCTCCTTACTATATTGTCTGGATAAAGCGGTGGTTCTTCTGCCATGTTTGATGTCTGCCGTATGTTCTTTTATTCTTGTTTTAAATTTTCTGTTTGTCATTCCTATATAGTACTGTATTGTTCCATCTGCCTTGGCGAAAGGGATTTCATAAACACCGGAAAGTTGGTTAGGTTCTAGTAGGTCTGTTTTTCTACATACTATGTTTTTTAATTTTGTGGAAGGTTTTGCAATAAGACAGATATTAAATTTTCTAAGTTTATATTTTAATCTTTCAAAGAATCCTGGAAAATATTGTAAAGTTGATATTTTTGAGTTTCGTTCATTAAAGGTTTTCTTCTTTTTATTATTCTCCATGCTTGTTATTAATTTATTGATGGTGCTGTCTTTGTATCCATTATTTCTTGCGATGTCACGTATTTTATATATTTCATCATTTAATTGGTTAGGGGTACAGACATTAAAAGCTCTTCTAATAAAATGTCGAAAGGCAGAAACTTTATAGGAAAAAGGTGCTTGAGCGTTATTAGGAATAATGGATGGATTAGCTATTGGTTTTCTATATACCGTACGTTCAATTGCATGGTGGGTTCTGATTAGCAGCACATCCAAATAAGGGAGTGTGTTATTTTGTTCAATTTCCAAAGTGAATTTAATCATAGAATCAAGGCTATTGATCTGATCAAGAAAGCTATTAGGTGAGGTATCCATGTGTTGCCAAATTATGAAGATATCATCGACGTATCTGAGCCATGTATGAGGGGTATAATCTAATTTATTATAAATATCGGTTTCTAAAGGTCTTAATATAAATTCAGCTAAAAGTCCAGATATAGGGGAACCCATCGGAGCCCCATTATTTTGCTTATAGATTTTCTTGTCAAATATAAAATAGTTATTGTTAACTATAAGATTAAGGGCACTCTTTAATGTTGTTTTCATATTGTCATTAATGTTCCTTAGGTTGTCAATACAGCTATTTATTCTTATAGTGACTTGTTGGGTGTCCACTGATGGGTATAGAGAGATAACATCTAAACTTGCTATTAAATATTTCTTCGGATACTGAATGTTATCCAAACGTTGAATAAATTAATTCGTGGAATTAATTGCATGATCTGAAGGGTGTAATATATTTTTCAACAAAATCACAAATGCTTTCTCTATGTAATAAGTAGGGCCTGAGCATTTTGTTACTATTGGTCTTATTGGCATATTTGCTTTGTGATCTTTAAGCCTACCTACAATTCTTGGGATTACCGCTAATTTATTCACTCTAACTACAACATTCATATAATCAGGCCAATTACCTTTATTTACTAATTCAGTAACTTTTTTGTTAATTGTGTTGAGAGGGTTCTTCTTGACTTCTATACATTTCATATTATTAATACATTCCATCAATTTATTTTTATAGTCATTTGTATTTAATATAGCTAATTTATTGGATTTATCTGTCTGAATCAAGATAATCTCTGGATCAAGTTTTAGGGACTTCAGGGTATTTAATTCATCTTTAGATAGTTTTGTAGGTCGTTTTATTAATTTGTTAAGTTCGTGGTACATAATGTTGCGTATTTCTTTATATTCACTTTGTGAAGTTTGTACCACAGTTTCGAGTTCAGTAATAACAGATTTTAGATTAGGTTTCGTCGGAAAAGTATATTTAGGTCCATGTTCCAGTACATTTATTTCCTTTTCATTTAATGTTTTGTTAGATAAGTTCAGAAAATCAACTGGTTTGCTACTACGTTTTGCTTACGTTTAACATGATTATTCTGAGTACCGTAATTTCCGGCGTATAAGCCGCAGCTCAAAGAGTCGTTTTTCGACCCAGAAATATTATTTTATAAAATGTAACTTAAAAGATCGCTGTAAATATTTAACTACAATTATTGAATAAAATTTCCGGGTCGAAAAACGACTCTTTGAGCTGCGGCTTATACGCCGGAAATTACGGTACTACAAAGTTTTTGAATTTTGTGATATTGTATTGTTTCTTTCGAGATGTTTTTGCCATATCTATATTTTTCTAGACTTTGCATTAAGATATCAAAAATATACGGCGGAGTTGATGACACAAATTCAAAATATAAATCAAAAGTTCTTTTTTGCAGACAGTTAATATAGGCGTATTTCTTCCTAATACACAATACCAAGCATTTTTGTTCAAATTGTTTATTAAGACTAGAAAAGTTCAAGTTCGCAAATTTATTTCGATTCTTCAAAAACGATGGAATAATGTTCAAATTACGGCATGTTACAAGATAATTTAAGTTCAAAAGTTCGCGATCAAGTCGTAGTCTTTCATATTTAAAATGCGAAAATATTCTTTTATCAAATGTATAAGACATTCCGATCGAGCATCGATGAAATGTTATAAATAATATAATACAATCACTTGTTAACTTTAAATTAATGTCCCATAATGCTTAAAGTGATTAAAAACAAAAACATAACACAGAATATTTAAAATACCTGTTTTTAATGTAGATATGTAGATAACATATGTTTCATGCACAACTACCGGTGACATCTTCAGATCTTAATGATAAATACAGAATTCTCGCATACTTGAAAATAGTAAAACATATACCACGAGATCGCACGTCCAAAGTTAGTAAGTGCTTAATTTGGCTAAAACTGTGAAACGTGAAAAAAATTATTATTTATTTATTATTAATTATTATTACTCCCAAATGATCAACACTTAATAACACTATGCTGTCCTGGAAAGATGATATCAAATACCTGTAGGTTATCTTTGATAAAACACTTTTCAGAAAACATATTCTTAACCCCTTGGGGACGAGCGACACGTATAGGTGACGCATAAGATGCTCAGAATCCTCGATTTTTCCCACCAGTTATTTTTTATTGTAAGATTTGCCTGATTAAATCTTAGCACTTCTGCCATTCAAAAAGGCGAAAATTTCTGTTTTGAAAAACCTGTGGTAAAAGATTAAAAATTCTGTAAAGGACGCTCGTCGCGAAGGGGTTAATATATATATTTCCTAATGTTACTCTAAAACCACTCTTTAAAACTTGCTCCCTCTATTTGCAATAAATCACTAATAGCATGCAATCTGTCTATCATAACATACATATCTGCAACTTGTGCGTTTTTTACTTAGTACCATTAAAATTAAATAGCACATTTTGCTTAACTTAATCTCCGATTTATAAAGACATTAAACGATTAAGTAAGACGAAATTTTCTGTTTATTTTTATTGGTAATGAAACACGTACAAATTAGCAACTATGAATTTATGCCTGTCCGATCTGGGGTTTTATATGCAAATCATGGATGAAAAACAAGAATTTTAAGAAGTGTCAGAAATTAGTGCAGATACCACAGTAACTTCTCCATTATATGTGATTTACATATTTGTTCCTTTATTCAACGAGTTAAAAAGCGTTCTATTATTTATTTATTTTATTTATTTATTTTTTTTTTTTTTACAAAAATGTCTGTAATATTCGGAATGAATGAGATTATTTCTGACCTGCCCGAATTACGATGTTTCTAACCCCAGCTATTAGTAAAGACCAAGTGATTTTACACTGATTGAAGATAATACCTCGTTTTTTCCTATTGCTTTTATTGGAGCAGTTTTTTTTGTTACTTTACACATATTTAATTTAAGGTGCTTCTATGTTCTTATTTTCAAAAAAATATATATATAAATACAAAATTTTTATGCTTAAATGTTTCCTTTTACATCCATAATGCTTTTACTAACAAAAAAATGTACGGCTATCACTAAAAAGGGCTTTATATTATCGGGCATTTCCTTTTTAATTTCGATGTGTTGAACAATCGGACATTTTATCATTTTATTCATTTACCTTTTAATGTAATTACTACTTTTTTTCTATTACAGTTCCCATTTTTAATCCTATCCTGAACACTCCTCTATCTTTTTTTATAATCATACTCACTATTAAGTAGTTTACACTATACTTAGACACCTCTCGTATGGCTTCTTAAATTTAGAAGATACATCTATTCGTATACAGAGCGTAAAGTTGCAGTCAGTTAGGAAGCTCACGAAATGCCTCAACAGTTCTACTGTACGTAAATAAAGCAAAAGTAACTATTCTGGAAATTTGAATAAGAATTAGGCAAAACTGACAAACCAGATTCCCAACTTCGTGGTCCCATTGATAGTTCTTGGTATACCAAACTAAGTCATTTCTTAATAATTTGTTATTTGTGAATGTAGCTAACCTGCACTAATATTAGAAGCTTATATAAAAAAACCAGTATAAAAACGAAAAATGGCATTGAATAAACTTTCTTTATTTTTAAAATAGAAATTTTTATATTCATACATGTAAGATTACTTAAAATCCATGTCTTTTGTGTGATTGCCAAGTGATCCAAAAGTATGTTACAGCTGATAATCTGAAAATAAACAGATTTGATAATTTGCTATAGAACATGTATTCAGAAGATCACTTTACTCAAAAACGATACTATGTAACTTATGTATATAATAATATAAATAATATATTATTTGGATCTAATTCTTAATACCTTTTTCGATGAATGGTTTCATATCCAAATCGATCTTGAAAGAATATTTGCTTGTTGTTGCATTTTAATTGTATGTTTTACTTACATATAATGCATTCTTTGAAAGTTCTTACATGATCGAAATAATTAGCATTTGTTTAGGAATGACTGACTTAAAACAAAATACTTTTCATCGTTATCTTGTATCTTTTATCCTCTACTATTCAGATGATTTACCGGTCTAGCTTTGTTTAAAGATGCATTATAAGTATGCCCGTCTGCAATTTTTTTTAATTAGTTGTGTCATGTGAATGAAAGTATAATAGTTTAATAATTGTCTGTTATTCCTGTATCAGTATCAAAATCGGTAAAAGAATTGTGATGGTATTTCTTTCGTTTCCATTGTAATAATTATGTTCATGTATTTATCGGTCATAATAATTGTTTTTATTCCATTGCTTAGTGATAAGAATTTATTGATTTGCTATTTTTAAATTGTCTTCTTCTGCTATATATATATAAAATTCAAATGGAAATTTCGTTCCGGTTGAAGATATATTGACTTCTTCTGAATGAATTATGATGGGACTGGCTTTGTTTGTTAGACAATTTTTTACGGAATATTTTAGTATATAACATATTGTTTTACGTTACCCAGTTATGGATCTATGTGGGGGAGGGGGAAGTTCTATAATCAGGTGACTACGATTATGAAAGATTAAGTCTTTTGAAAGAATCTACTGGGTGCATTTTTATAAGACTTGCATTATTAAGTAAATCATTTTTGAGGGATAATTTTAGTATATTGCATGTTGTTCTACGGTTCTACGGAGTTATGCGGGAAAGTTCTGAAATCAGGTAAACCAAATTATGAAAGATTAGCCTTTATAAAAAGCTCAACTGGTCGGATTCCGATGAGAATTGCATTGTTAGATAAATTTTAGGAATTGTTTTAGTATATTGCATATCGTTCTACGTTTCTTAGTTATATAATTATTTGGTGAAGGGTTGGAAAAGTTCTATAATCAGGTGAACCCGATTATGAAAGATGAACCTTTTTAAAAATGTCTACTGAATGATTTTTGTTAGTTAGTTTGTTTGAATTGTTCGTTAGCAAATTTTCTGGGAGGGATTTAGTATATTGCATATCGTTCCATCCTACTTTACTAAATCCTACTATAACTGATCAACTGAAAGAGTTGGTCCTTCAGAGATAAAATCTCATGTGCACATCGGAAAATATAATAGGGCAATGGCATTCGTATCTTTTCTTCAATGTGGTAGGACATTCGAGGTAAAGGTTCATATTGCTGTAAAACACAAGTTCAGATTCATCAATGTATTTCGTTTGATCCAAGATGTGTTTGGAGAAACCAGCCAGCAGCGTAGTGGGCGAAGTCTGCTAGTTCAATGATAAATTTAATCAGCCCAGTCAACACCTAGCTGACTGGCAATTTACTTTTACATTAGATTTTGAAATAGGAACCTTACTCTCTTAAAAAAGTATGTGGTACCCACCATTAATAATTTGCTGCCATTTTAAGAGGGTTAGACTAGTTCGAAAAAACCTAAAAAGGACTGAAGTTTGACAGTGGATTAGGAAACCTGAAATTAACTAGACTATTACTTCATTTTAAATTCACTTAGAGAATGAAATACTTGTTAAATTATAAAATAACAATAACAAAAGTTCTATTATTGTAAGATAAAACAAATCTTATAAAACTACTTTTGAAACAGTGGCGTAGCTGAAGGGGGGGGGACTCGATCACTTTACTACCAGTATAATTATATAATACATTTGGCCTTATTTAATATTTGAACGTTATGAATTAAAATAAGACCAAATGTAGCATATAAAAATACTGGTAGTAAACCAGCCCCCAACAATCGATACACCACTGTTTTGCAATGATATTGAAATCCAAGGTTCAGAGATTTTTTTTTTTGTAACTATTTCTTCTATATACTGTTCTTCACGCTGTCTATCGATAATACTTAAAAAGAGAAAAAAAATGTACATATATAATAATAAATTAAAAATCCATAAAATTGTATTTCAAAGTTTTGTTTTTTTATTATTTATTTATTTTATTTTTTTTTTGTGTGTTATTGGTCAATTTCATGCGCGGATGTAGTGTCAGTCACAGAGATGCAAATGGCTACGATGTTTTACTACCTTTATTATAGTAAAGGGAAATTTGACTTATTCAGTGTAACATATATCTTACAGATAAATACAGCGAAGAATTAAAAAAAAATACCGGTGGTCAAAGATTGTAAAAGTCTGCGACTGTGTGACTTACACTACATTCACGCATGCAATTAGCCTATTCTAATATGTTTTTGTAGAGAATTCATTCTACTTTGCCCCCCCCCCCCCCTCGAAAAAAAGGAAAAAAGAAAGAAAAATAAACATGTAAATTCTCTAACGTGTTCAAACGTTATCGTGGCAAAATTGCCATAAAACAGTGTTTCGAAATACATGGACTTAAAGTTTTGAATTCGCGCACACCGGTGAGATGGGGTCAATATATTTGTGACCGTAATTTTAGAAATCTTCCTATAGGAACAGCTGTATGACATTTTGAAAGATTCAATAATATTAAGAAGAAGAACAAGAAGGGCGAGAAGGAGAACAAGAATAATAAAAAAAAGTCATAATAATAATATTATAATAATAACAATAATTATAGTAAATATATTTTTCCATCATTTCAAAGATTCCTTTAAATGACAATGTAAATACCGATAAATGATATTTAAGTTTTTTTTTCTTTTTTTGTTTCCATTGCCATGTTTATATTCATATATTTTAATGTTAAAGTAATTGCTTTATGTGATGCCTGAAATCGAAAAAAAAACTTTTTTAATGCGAAAATCAGTTTTTAAAAGATGGATTTTCTCAGCAAAAGAATAGCGTAATTTGTAATTAATTTTACATATCTTATTCAGAATATTTTTAGTAAAGTATGTTATGTGAGATGTGACCTCAGAGTGTGCTGTTTTAATACTATTATTTCGTGAAATGTTTAGATACAAAAGTATTAATGCTTTTTAATGGACTTTATTCTGTTTCCATTGCAGCACTTAAGTTTGTGTATTTTTCAGTAGACTAAAATGTATTTTATGAGATTGCCAGGTACAGATGTATTTACCCAGTAAATATATTAGAGATGTATTTAGTATAGATGTATTTACCCAATATACATATTAAAGATGTAACTAGTAGAGACGTATTTACCCAGATTTATTTCAAAGGATGTGTTTAACGAGAATCTTTATAATTTAATTCGTTTAATTTAGGCGTTAATCAAACGATGACTTAAAACGTATTATATATATATATTTTCATTTTAAGATCATTTCAAAAGTTAGTTCCATTTTATTTCTTCGTATATTTTAGGCATACATTCATCTTATTTATAAACCTTTAAATAAATACACACCCCTCCAGATTTATTATTAGTATTATAGATTCGTATTATAATATTTTAACACATTTACATTGTATAAGAATGGTAATTCAAAATTTGTTAAGTAAACAAACACTGTTGAAAAATGTAGTGTTTGTAAATTTTAATGTAATCTCTATAAATCTACAATTATCTCTCATTATATTATGTATCGATTGTGGAAGTTACTCAAGCTAGTCATTGATAATACTATTACATCATGGGGTGTAAAAATCTAGGCGCCAATGGGTTGATTCCCATCACTAAATTTTATCAATATTCTTCGTCAAATTTTATTAGTATACTTCTCAAAATTTTTATCAGTATTTTTATTAGGTGAAGAATACTAAAAATTTAGTAGTGAGAATCGGCCCATTGGCGCCTGGATTATTGCACCCTTGTGTTACATAGCATCCCCTTTATTCCCAGTACTTTATCAATAATATTACCAAATCCATACATGTCAAAATCTTAGCAGACTGACCTCTTTAGCTTGTTCTTAAGAAATTCCGAATTCCTAACAGAAATTTCGAATAGCATGCTTTTATTTATTCAATAACTGACATTTCGTGATTACATAAATTAAAAATTCTTCTTTCGTTATTTCGAAACGTATTGTCCATTTCTGAATTAACCCATTAAGGACCAAATTATTTTTCTTAATAAAATACAAATATTGCGATTCATACTACTTTTATATCAAAGCAACTTAAGAGTTACTTTATCATGGTGTTTTTGGCATCTTTTAAAGTGAGTAGTTATCCTAAAAACAAACTTGTGTTACCTTAACCCTTTCCGGCACTGTGGGCACACTTAAGTTTAATTCTGAACTTGCATTCGGCAAAAAGCATATTGTAATAAAGTTTTGTTTCTATAATGAAATCTTAAAACAAGGAGTTCGTATTTTCTAAAAAAGTCGTTTGCAAATTCCGGTGTCAGTCAGTAATTTCTCATTTTACGAACAGACTTTGTCTGTGCCGGAAAGGGTTAAAACCTGGTGTAAGAAACATAATGTCGCGTGCGAAAACGCAACGTCAGTCTTTAATGTGAAGGAGACCAAACTGCCAACGCTAACTTCCAGTATTCTTCCGCAAAATATGGTTTATTTTAACACAGATTAAATCATTTTCGGTCGGTTTTGCTTCATGATCTTATGGTAAACTTTATCCGCTTTGTCTTATTGGCAGGAAGAGGAACACGATAAAGACTTATACTGTGTCATAATTTAGTAGAAAAGTTATAACTACTCGTGCTTTTTGATAATGTTTTTAATTTTATGTCTTGAATCTTCTTACCAAGCGCCAAATTCCACTCCTAGATTCCGCAGACAGTTATTCTTTGGAAAATTAAAGTAATCTTAATGTTCATTTCGAAATTAGACATTACCAATGTAAGCTTGAAGACATCAACTGGGTGTTTTCAAATTAACTCGCTAAGCTCAATTTGTGCCATCGCCGCATGGACTTTATAACAAAGCCGTTATATATGAACATGCGCAGATGAATGGAAGAATTTTTGCGAGTTGAAAATAACGCCCTCTTACTACTGATTGTCGTTTTGCATGCTGGGAAATGAAAGTATAAATAGAAAAAACTCACAAACAAAAATCACCCCCCCCCCCCGAAAAAAATTAAAATAATAATCGAAGCAAATATAGTCAACTAGGCAAATTGTGCACTATGGCACCTACGCACCGCCCCACTGAATACTAGACCTACAAGCTGATACAAAAATGGCGACTTTCGTCGTTCGCGTATTTTTTAAGCGTTTGTACAGACTTCTGAATATAGGTACCAGTATTTTATAAAAGTTTTATTTGACTTATTTGACAAATAAGATATACATAACTTTTAAAAATTATTAATATTCAAATTCAAGGGACAGTACAGACACTTCAAAATTCGCTCACGATAGCCGCCATTTTTGTGTCAGCGCGTAGGCCTGGCATTTAAGGGGCAGTGACCCATGCCTCTGTAGAGTCAGTGGAATGGATAGACGGTAAGGAATGTTTTGGCTGTGGCGGCGCAACATAAACGAAAAATAATGAAACCTATGAATTACTTGTAGATAGTTTTTTACGACGAGCTTCTGTTTTGACAACTCGCCGCAATAGAGGAAAGGTTGCGAGTAACATTTACATGTGGTGCGCACGCTTTAATAGTTAGGTGCTTTTCTTTCTAAGTATACCGGTAATAAAAATTGAAAACTCTTATTACCCTTATGAGCACTTTTCTCAAAAAGTTATCTCTATTTTCTTAATTCAACCTAATTCTTTTTTTAAAAAAATGCAATTGGTTATAAGTTAAATCTCCGGGTACTTTATCAGATATATTCATATCGTTATATAAAACATACAAATTGTCGAAAAAGGAACTAATTAAGTATAGCTTAAAACTTTTAAGCAAATATTTTTACAGGGTTCGTACTGTTTCACCACAATTTTTTAATAGAATTATTCTATTTAATACAGTAATCCCTTAATATTCGCGAGGGTTAAGTTCCAGGTAAACTTCGCGAATGTCAAATCCGCGAATGTTGAGTCTATCTCTCTGCACTAAAAATGGAGTTACGTTCTATAAAATTTTAATTAGAATGGCTCAGTTTTTCAAAGAACAAAAGGATATATCTATTAACAGTACGTTATGTATAACATATATGTATGAATATATTGACACATATTCATAAATATGAAATTTATTTAATGAAGATAATTCAAATTAACTGACTCAAGAAATAATTACAGCTAAAAAGCATAGTTTTCTTTCTTTTTTTTTAAATATATAAAGTGATTTTCGCAAAGTCTATTCGCAAAGAGATGATAATGTATACAGCTTCAGCTCCATACAGCAGCGTCGGCTACATCTCTATACCAGAACCTGCACAGGTACATTTTAAATTAATAAATAGATTGAAGACTACTTCTAATATCCCCATTTCAATGAGTATTTTGCTGTTGTTATTATTTTGCTTTTCTACAACATTCACTCCTTTTTCAGTAGACAACTGAAAAATTTTTTGTAAATAGATACTGAGAAAACACAGGGGAAACAAACTTTAATCATTGGAAATTCTGAAAAAAAAAGCAAAGATATAATTTTAAAAAAATCGCAAATAAACAAATCAGATTCTCGCGAATGTTAAGTTTTCTGCATTTTCATGTTCGCGAATAATCAAAACTCGCGAATGTTAAGGGATTACTGTATTTAAATAACAGAACTTGTTGACGCCTCATTAAATCGTAGGGTTTTTAATACTTTTCTGCATTTAAATAAGATAACTATTCTATTAACAAACAGTGGTAAGAGTGTACGAGCACTGTTTTAGAAATTTCTTAATTTCAGAACAAGTCTTTAAATATGGACAACACTTTTTCTTTAAGTCAAGTATCAAATCGAAGTCTTATCAGGCGAACCATTAAAAATAATGAATTTTATTTTTTGTATTTCATTTTATTAATGTATTGAGACCTTAAACTTGTACTGGAAGTATAAATATAGTTTTCTACCGGTTTCTTTATTTCTAACTAGCAAACCTCTCATAGGAACTTTGATCATATTGAACTTTCCTTCTGATAAGTGTATGGAAATGTAGCCAAAAAGCAAAGTACAATGCCAGGAAAATATAGAGATTATACGAATTAACTCAGGTAATTAAAAAAATATTTTGCATAACGTTCTTAATTATAATATTATTGGGTTGTTGGAAAAGTTCCTTCAGTTTGGGAAAACCAATTCATACCGGAAAATTCTATGCATCAATTATTACACATTAAAAATGGAATCAATATTTATTAATTAAGTGATAGAATTTTAAGGTACGAACAGTTAATTAAAAAAATATTTTGCATAACGCTCTTAGTTATAAAATTATTGGGTTGTTCGGAAAGTTCCTTCATTTTGGGGAAACCAATTCATACTGGAAAATTCTGCCAGTCAATTATTACACATTAGATATAGGAATCAATATTTATTAATTAAGTGATAGAATTTTAAGGTGCGAACCAACTTTCCCGAACGGAAAAAAACTTCCCGAACAACCCAATAGATTAAACATAAATAATTTTTGCGAGGATATAATATTCATGCATGAAGATTAGATCACTCCAAATCATTTCTCATAAATGAATATTTAAAAAAAAAACGGTTAATCCATTTCAGTGCCTCGCAATAATTACACGGAATATTTATAAGTAAATAAAAATTATGAACAACAATGGTACATGTTGGACGGGTGCGTTCATTCCATTTATTCTCGGAAAAGAATTACAAATTCTGTCATTGAAATATTAAATACAAATTTTCTGGAGGCGGACTCCTTGTAAATTCCAAGGAGTGTATGCAATTTGATGTGCGGACAGTTCTTTGTACAATAAAAAGTAACACTTCAACAGGCGTAATTCACTTCTGAAAATGCGTTAAAAATTAACTAACACTTTTTTGTTTGGATATTGCAATATTGACGTTATATTGATGTTGTATGATGTGTACGCTTTTAAATATTTGTTTCAACTCATCGTTATTTATTTTTTTTTTCTCAGATAAAAGAAAGAATCAAAATACGCAAAAAATAAAATTGCATCATGGTTAAGAAATGTTTTGTGAACATATGACAAGCTTTTACAGTTGAATAAACGCCCCCTCAATAATAGGACTAAGCGATGACACAAAAATGGTGGCTAGCGTAGGGGGATGTTTTTCAGCGTTTGTACGGTCATTTAAATTTTAATACTATTGTTTTCTCCTTATTCAACTTATTTAATCTCAGAGAAAAAAAGGCGAATGATACTTTTAGAAAATACTGATATTTAAGTTCAAGGGACCGTATAAATGCTGAAAAAAATCGTTTACGACATTCGCAGTTTTCCAGTCAGCACGTAGACCTACTCTTCAGATGGCTGAGGTTGAATAATAATTTAACTTATATAATAATAGAGTAATAGCACTTGTTGAATTGTAAGCACATCCCACTTCTGTGATGTTTTGGAGTAGTGTAACATCAGATGCAAAACCTTTACTTGCTTTTGTGGAAACTGATGTTAAAATCATTCAAACTTACCGTAATTTACGGCGTATAATCCGCAGCTCAAACAATCGTTTTTCGACCCAGAAATTTTTTTCAATAATTGTAGTTAAATATTTACAGCGATCTTTTAAGTTACATTTTGTAAAATAATATTTCTGGGTCGAAAAACGACTCTTTGAGCTGCGGATTTTATGCCGGAAATTACGGTATTATTAGGAAGATGTCCTGGAAGAAGCTACAAAATAATGGGTCCAAATATATATATATATATATATTTTTTTAGCAGTAGTCTGTGCTAGCTCACTTTTTTCGGTAAAAGGTTATTTAACTATAAACGTATTTTTGTCTGTTCAGAAATATTTATATATGTGTCCGTATACATTTTTGTCTTTTGATTTTTTTATGAATGTCTTACCTAAGATAAGAAACAAAAATCAATGACAACACCGGACATACATAAGAAAAGGCCTACTGTATCATATATCATCGATATGTTGTTAATATTTAAATGTCTCCATAGAAAAACATGTTACTTTTTGATGCTGCAAATATTTTTTGCTCCTTGTTTGTATGCTCTATCTTTATTCATTTATAACAGTAAAATAAAAAATAAAATGAACTTTAGCAGAAAAATGTTTAAAAAGCTATTTTTGCTTTTTAAAAAAGATAAAATTTCAGACGTAAAATTATCGGAAATTTTATTGAAGTCTTATAAAAATATCTCATATTTACAAGAACTTTTATTTAAAACTATTTAAATTTTTATGTACCTTATTTCTGTGTGGTTTATATTTTATTTATTTTCTAAAGGTTATCTTTTTTGTTCTTTAGCGAATCGACATATTTTCATATGGTACTGGTCAAATGTCCAGGTGTTAGTATGTCTAGTGTTAAATAAATTTTTATGTACCTTATTTCTGTCTGATTTATATTTTATTTATTTTGTAAAAGTTATTTCTTTTCTGGAGTGAATCGACAAATTTTCATATGGTACTGGTCAAATGACCGGTTGTTAGTATGTTTAGTGTTAAACACATTTTTATGTACCTTATTTCTGTGTCAGGGTTCTAACGCCACCTGGAATTTTGCGACCAGGAAATTCTTCGGTACCCGTATTTTCTTACAGAATGTCTCTACTTAAAAGAAGGCGAAGTTTCTCGAGTTTAATTTCTTTTTCTATTAAAAAAATACTGGTAAAAATCCTGGAAAATTCCCTGATCCGTACGAACCCTGTGTGTGTGATTTATACTTTATTTATTTTGTAAATGTTATTTTTATTTTTGAAGCGAATTGACAGATTTTCATATGATACTGGTCAAATGACCAGTTGTTTGTTTGTTTAGTGTTAAATAAATTCTTAGATCTTAGATCTAAACATATCATAGATATATTAAAAATATGTAGAATGAATTAAACAACATCATAAAAAAGTATAGTTATTATTAAACAAGAACGAAAAATCATGCGTCAAGCATAGATTATGTAACACTTTCCAACGCTTCCAAAATAATTTTACAAATCATAACTGTTTAATAAGCTGAGAGATAACATCTAAGTAAACAATTTGGAAAGCGCCTAACATATTTAAAAACGTAATTTCAGGAATTTCCAACATATACAATATTCGGAAAAATATCCGAATATTTTACTCAGCCCTGTATATGATCTATAGATTTGTATATGTACTACATAGGATGCTAAATTTTAGTTCAGTTAGGAAACACGTAGCACAGTTTAAAATCCTCCTTCTGGAGTTTCTGTCAATAAACGGAAATGTGTTCGCGGACTTTTGTGCTGCCCTGTATATGATCTACAGAATTTATACACGCCAAGTAATAGACAAAAAGTGAGTTAAACTTAAAATCGCGTTCAGCAACTTAAAACGCACTTCCAGGAATTATTGTTAACAGACAGTAGAGAATTCTTTTGTGAGTCCCTGTAAATGAACGATGACTGCTATACACACGATATTCTGTAGTAAGCCTCTTGTAATGCACCTTAGTGATATATATAAATTTCAATACGTTTAAAATAGTGAAGCTTATTTAATTAAACCGCAAACGATTTTTCTCCATAGACGTAATATAACGGAATTCTTTTGACTGTCCCTGTAAAGTAACTATAAGTGCTATGCACACCAGATTCCATATTAAGCTTCTTAAAATGCACCTTAGTGATGTATATCAATTACAATGTGTTTGAAATTGTGTAACATCATTAAAATAAGCCGCAAATGATTTTTCTCCATAGACCGTAATGTAACGGAATTCTTTTGCGTGTCCCTGTAAAAAACTATAAGTGCTACACACTTCAGTTGAAATAGGGAACATGCTACAGATAACGACAATAACATATAAAAATTGCAGGGTAATCTGAGCATATTTACGGGAGTTAGAGCACGGACAGACGGACAGACGACAGACGGCCAGACAAACCGAAGTCATAAACACTTTTCAACTAGGTTGGAAAGTGTTAAAAAGGGGTAAAATTGAAAAACCCCTTATTTATCTTATATGTCTACCTTGTTAAACACAAAGTCAATAAAGTAATGAATGTCTTAATCGAAATTTTTAAATGTTACATGATAAAAAATAGTATTAATAAAATTAATCTATCTGTTTTTTATCGTTTATAAATATATACCATATTACAATATTGGATTTCCATTTTCAAGTACAAATCATAAGCAAAACGCTTATAAATTGGAATTAAACGCATAAGAAAAGTGCTAACAAAGTTTTATGTTATTTCTTTGATTTCATATCAGGTTTTATGCTTCCTTTTTAAATTAAAATATATGTAATACAGCAATTTTAAACTTTCTGGTTCATAAACAATTCGTTTTCTTATAAAGCATTAACTGTAAATAATACATTTCGAAAAAAAAAAAAAAACTTTTTATTTATAAATTTATTTTTTACTTTTTTGTTGTAGTTCTCTAAAGATTTCCATATCGTTGACTTTTGAATGCTAGTTTATTTTCATTGTATCCATTTCCTTTGTTTTCTTTCCAATACGTTCTCTGGAAGCTTTTATTTGGTGGAAATAATTAGCATTTTGTTTCCGAATGAATAGTTTAAAACAAAAAGCGATTTTTCCCATTGTCGTAGTTCTTCGATTTTGATAATTTATTTTTGCAGCATTTATTATAGTTATGTTGTACATATATGAGTTTGGGAATGTTCTTCTTTAGTGTATTGTGCTGGGGGAATAATTTAAATGAGTAAATATTAAAATTCGTATAACTTGAAAGATTCTGCAGCTATGAACATGTAACTTTCAGAGGATATTTATTTTGTCATGCCTGACATGAATTCAGAATTCAGAAAATACTTCTGCAACAAATAAATTTAAATACGATAGTAGGAAATGTGATATAAAATAGATTACGGAAAATATGGACTTACAGCATTCATCCTTTTTAAAGAACTAATAAATCCACGGAAATTATATGATCTAATAGAAAAAGTATATGGATTTCATGTCTTTTAGAATATTTTATTTATCTGTACTAGTTCTGAAAAAGTGATGATTGAAATTTAAAAAAAAAAGTAGCCTACACAAAAATATAGCGACGCTGAAGGGGTTAAGGTTTATCGACCGGGGGTAAAGCCATTATAAATTAATCCGGAGTAAATGAATGAAAGAAATTTCAGAAGTTGAAAATGGCGTCCTCTTGTGACTGGTATTTTTTTTTACAAGCTGGAAAATAAAATGCTTACACCAGAAAAATCCCAAAGAGAAATTCCTCTATATCAATACAGCTATTAAAACTTATAACCTGCTTAAGCGTAAGCCTAAGTCTAAGCACCGCCCTCTGGTCTAAGAGCTAGCAACGTTTTCGTCACCTGATTTTAGCAAGGCTCATTTTTCTATATAGTCTCCCTCTCTATTGTGTAGTACGAATGAGGCCGGTCTAGCTGGTGGAAGTGGTTGCGTTTACCTGTGGGGGGAGGGGCAGTGCAGGTAAAAAAGTGACAAAATTACGTCATTTTAGCATGAATTTTGATTATAAAACTTGTTTCTGCTCACTATTTGTGATATTAAGTTATTAGTCTGCCACCGTTTTAACGTTGCCAACACTGTGCCAGACCCTCATTTATAGGCAAAATAAGGTGTCAAATTCACGTCATTTTAGCAAAGCTGAAATTTGAGTATGTTATACTTTGGCTAACAGATAAGCTATAATTAATTTGCCAGACCGAAATTCCGTTTATATATATATATATATATATATATATATATATATATATATATATATATATATATATATATGATTTGTCGAAATAAATGCTTAAATAAAAATATTTGTTACACTTATTTAACGTGTCTTCACTGAAAAATGTTTTTTCCTTGATTATCGCTACAAAAAACACACGTTTTTCCATTACTAGCCTACGCATTAAATTTCCTTTCAATAACACAGAGAACATGTTATGAACGTATTATTTCAAACCACAAATGACCTATTGACCTTGAAAAGTAGCAGTTGACATTGCCTATTTCTTGCTAGCCTCTATAAGTTTATTCAGAAAATTAAGGGAAAATATTATATATTGTATTATTTAAAATTAAAAGCGAATATTAATAAACCCTAATTATAATATTACTTAAAAATTAAGGGAGAAATTAAATAAACATAACGGTTGACAATTTACGCCATGAAGTTCTTGTTTTGCTCTTTTTTCGCTTCTTTGGCGATTTCATAAATCTCTGTACTTATAAAAGAACATGTCCTGATGATTCAGAATCAATGCCGAGCTTCAACCGCTGCTCCTAGGATTATGGAATTTGGAAGATATGTTCCCTTACACAATATAGACACTCACTAAGAAAGGATTTTTGAAAATTCACCCCTAAGAAAGTTAAATAGGGGGTCCAAATTTTTAGGTCATTTTCTCTTTTCGCCATATCTTAGCAGAAGTTTTAAGTAGAAGCAAGAAATTCAGGATAACAAATCTACTAAAAAAATAGTTAAACATGTATTTCAGCAATTTTAATAATAATTTTAAACTAAGGAGGTTAAATGAGTGATCGAATGTTTTAGGTGATTACGCCATATCTCAGCAGGAGTTTTAGGTAGAGGCGTGAAATTCAGGTTATCCAATCTACTAAAAAAAATAGTTAAACACGTATTTCAGCTATATTTTAGAAGTTCAACCACTAAGGGGGTTAAATCGGTTGGGCGAACGTTTTAGGTCCTTTGGTCTTTTCACCATATCTCAGCAGCAGTTTCATGTAGGAGCTTGAAATTCAGGATAAAAAATTTACTAAAAAAAATAGTTAAACACGTATTTTAGCGATTTCAGAAATTCAGCCACTAAAAGGATTTAAATGAGAGTCGAATGTTTTAAGTCATTTTGCCATAACTCAGTAGACGTTATAGGTAGGAGCGTGAAATTAAGGATAACAAATGTACTAAAAATATTTAAATAGATATTTCAGTGATTTTAAATATTCATCAACCAAGGGGGTTAAATGGGGGTCGAACGTTTTAGATCATTTCGGCATTCTCAACTGCAGTTTTAAGTACGAGCGTGAAATTCTAGCATTACAAATCTACTAAAAAATAGTTAAACACGTAATTCAGCTATTTAAGCTGAAGCGAGTTTGTCGCCAACATCAGCTATGAACCCGATCATGGAAGATTAGACGAATAAGACAACTATAGCTGATTTTTTATTAGATATTTTGCGTGAATTTTTCCAAGGAAAAGTTTTTTTTTAATTTCCATGTTCTATAAATTGTTTTTACGCTTTTTTCGTAAAATTAAAATTTAATTAAAAATAAGATTAAAATTTTTATACAGAATAAAATACATTCCCTTCTCTGTTCAAAATACATTTTTGGATTTAAAGATTTGCGATTTAAGGACTAGTCGCCATATTTATGTGCTCGGGTATGCACAAGGCTGCGTTACAGTGATTGTCGTATAATCAGTTGACAGGCGTGCAACTCAAAGGGCTTTGTTAAAATAATTTAATTTTAAGGATTTATGTACGCATAATGACTGAACCTCTTTATAATGATCGCTGTATTAATGATATATGGGTGAGAAAAACACAGGTCATTGTATTTTTTACCACGACATTAACAATTTATGGGCGTGAAACCACACTGCCATGTATCTTAGCAAATCTCATTTTTTTTTATCTGAAAGCGCTCCCTTCCCCTTAGATAATCATGGACAGGGTCGAGCAGTACTTTCTCAGGGGGCGCATGGAAAAAAACATATTATTTTTGTCACGAAATTTTTACTTGTGTGATTTTTTTTATATATTCTTATTAGTTATTTTCATATAGTTTAAAATAAAGTATTTTATTTACATTTTTATTTTTGCATGTAAAATGCACTTTCTAGGCCCCAAACAAAGGCAGCGCTGTACGCTGCAAAAGGTATCTGGGACTGGGCCCCACTCGGAAGCGACCGGCTAGCTAACGATATATGGCTTGAAACACCCAACCGGGACACCAACCGTAAAAGGTATAGGATACAATGTCCCGGCGGAAAAATACCCAGAGCTAGCCAGCAAATCACCCCAACAAGACAGACTCAGAACAATGAGCAAATATAAAACCATACAACAAGAGCTCCGAAATGGAGTCACAAGAAGGCCAAACAAACCTTAGCCCAGACTATATATTAAAATACAAACTAAAAATGAAAAACTAACCTACTGAATTATACAAAGTTTAATGACAATTTCAGTTACAATTGTCAACTAATATTAAAGTAACCTAAAATAATAACAACTTTAAGGACAATTGAAGTTACAAGTGTCCGACTAAACTAAACTAAAATAAGATACAATCTAATTGAAATATAATATAACTTTACAATCAGACAATCTTCAACTGTAAAACATTAAGAGCTTTATTAGGACAATGCCATTTCCATCACTATTATCTCACTTCGTCATAGATAATTGTAAATGTCTCCATTCACTTTATTGAAGACCAAATGTCCAGACTTTACTAGACCAAATAGATTCTTACTACAATGCACAGATGAGATTGAACAAGTTCTTGCTTATCCACTTTTAAGTATTTAGGTTACCATCCAGATGATCAGCAACTTTCAAAAACCAGTAAAATAAGTGTTCGTCATGCCACAACCAATATCATAATTTAAAAGTCATTGTTCATGATGCTACACAATTCATATTAGAAATTAATTTATTCAAATTGCAGTTTTACATCGCCACGCTACACCAAAGGTAACTCACGGTAAATAAATCTGTATTGATGCATACACTCCATGAACTCAGCAAGCCAGTCTTAAAATCTTGACCATAATTATATAAATACTTAACTATTTCAAAATACTTCAATTACGTATCCAATGTCAATACCAACTACCATGTAAATATTCTATAGACAACGATTAAAATATTAATTCATTCGGGTATTTGTTAAAAGCAAACGTTCATGATGATGCAACCAATACAATGATTAAAACCAATGTTCCGAATTCATCATTAAAACATTGCAAACACACTTGCTCAAGAAATAACTCAAACTATGCACTTCAATAACACAATGACTCATCATTGCTGCAAATGCAAGCCCGATTGTGACTTATTGTCCAATAAAGCAACAGTTCACTAAACATTCACTGTACGCATCAAAATGCACTGAGATTAAAATAATTTCCCATGATACACTGAGTAATTCCAAAATCAGAATTTATATCTAATGAACGAGTATAACTCATTCAATTTATTGTAATTTTCCCTCAACTTATTGTAATTTCCAAAATTCAGCAATGTTTTTTGTATATTTTTTCTCACTGTCAAAAAGTTATCAAATGCAAAATGAGTGGCATAAGTCTGCATCTACCGAACAGATAGTGCAAAATATCACCCCTTTGTCCACAGTCACACAAATCATTACTTCGCTTACCAATTTTCTTCAAATACTTTGGAAAACTTCCATGACCCGTACAATAATAATGAACCACTCTACTACCTATAATTCTATCCGTCGTTACTTCATTAAAAACATTATAGGTATCCCTTCCAACTGTTGAACTATTCCAGCTCTCTTGCCAGTCTCACAGTGCCTTAACTTTATAATACCTCTTAACTGTGGAAATTGGAAAAGGCATAACTTCCATTATATCAAACTCTTCATTTTCTATTACATTTTTGGCCAAAGTGTCAGCACGCTCGTTTCCTGCGTACCCTGCGTGAGCCTTAATCCATCCTAATGACAATTTTTTATTATTTGACTGAGACATTATTTTAAAAGTATCCATGATAATTTTATTATCTGGGAAAGTATGTTGCAATACCTGAATAGATGAATAACTATCTGAATATAAAATCATTCTATTAAAGCTGGAATTATCAAACCAATCAACTGCATATTTAATAGCTGTAAGTTCCGCCTGAAAAATCGAATTTAATTTGTGTAGTTTAATTTTATAATCAAAAATATTTGCACCATGCAAATAGACTGCAAAAGCAGCTGACGTGCCAGACTCCATCTTAGAGCCGTCTGTATAAGTCACCAGCCCATGCATTACTGGGTTAATCTCTCTTACAGAACATATGATATTTATATTATTTTCAGTTAAATACTCTGGATAATCATAAGTACGCAATTTCCTCATTACATTTTCTCTGTTAATGCAAATGTCTTCCAGATAAAGTTGGCTTGACCCATTCACTACACTATATATTTCAAAATCATTTTTTAACTTAATGTAGATTGGCTCAATTCCCGCTAATACACATAACGCCTCAGTAGATACGTCTTTATAAGCCTTTATTATAGACACTAGCTGGCTTCGCCCGCCAGCGGGCCCCTAATTTACATCGGTGCCTCGAATTGTAGAAAATCTCGAATCTTGTAAAACCTCAAACCGGACGAACCGCCGACCCGGGTCCCCGCTGCCTTCGGCACCGTATACCGGTCGTGCTACGCACGCACCGGGTAATCCCTTAATTAGCACATTGAATTGTACAAACCTCTAACCGAACGAACCTCCGACCCTCTAACTGAACGAACCTCCGGCTCGGGTCCCCGCTGCCTTCGGCACCGTATGACGGTCGTGCTACGCATGCACCGGATAATCCCTTAAATTGCACATGGAATAGTATAAACCTCTAACTGAACGAACCTGTGTCTCGGGTCCCCGCTGCCTGCGGCACCGTATAGCAGTCGTGCTGCGCACGCGCTGCAGTATACGTTAGTTCCACCTTCCGCCACCAGGTGGCGCAATCTGTTTATATGATCATAACTGAAATCTTTAAGACTTTCGATGTCTAGTCGAATGAGCCATACCCCGTCGTTTTCATGCCCGTAGAACCGAAGATAGGAAAGCGCCCCCTAGTGGTGAAAAAACGAAATAAAATCGGTAAGCTCTATCGATGTCGAGTCGAATTGATTTAGACTACCTGAGTTCTAGTTCAAAGACAGGGACCTGTAGAAAAACTTAAAACTTAAAAAAAAAATCGATAACGGGCGAAGCCCACTTTTCCCGATCATAATATCTGGATAGGGGGTCCTTATTACTTTAATTATGATGTTTGGAATCAGTTTGGTGGACATCCGTAACATAGTTTCTTAGTTATAGAAACGGACCACAGTTAAAAGAAAAAAGCGCGCGGGGGGGGGGAGGTTGGCGATGACACTGCTTTTCCTCAAACAACTTATGTAGACTACCTGTGTTCTAGTTCAAAGACAGTGAGCTGTAGAAAACTTAAAACTAAAAAAAAAAAAAAAATCGATAACGGGCGAAGCCCGCTTTTCCCTATCGTAATATCTGGTTGCCACTCTAAAACAAAAACTTCAAATACTAAAACTTAAAATAATAATGCAGTTTTTAGACGCGGCCTACTTCTTAAAATCCTAATATCTAGCCGGCACTGTCATAAAAAGCGGGGGGAGGGGGGGGGGTTGGCGATGACACTGCTTTTCCTCAAACAACTTATGTAGACTACCTGAGTTCTAGTTCAAAGACAGTGAGCTGTAGAAAAACTTAAAACTAAAAAAAAAAAAAATCGATAACGGGCGAAGCCCGCTTTTTCCTATCATAATATCTGGTTGCCACTCTAAAACAAAAACTGAAAATACTCGTAATGCAGTTTTTAGACGCGGCCTACTTCTTAAAATCGTAATATCTAGCCGGCACTGTAATGGAAATCTTTCTTTTGCTTTAATTATACAAATAACGATGATTAATTATACAATTAAATAATATTTCGGCTCGTAATGAAGATATGACAATACTTTTTAGATATTCTGAAAGCAGAATCCATTTAGCGTCGCCCTGTTAAAGTTTGGAATTTCTGCGCCTCTTAGAATCAGAGATGCCCCCCCCCCCTCTGTAAAACCCCAGTTGAACGTCATGTGACCTCACCTCCGTCAAAGAAAATGCCGATCCAGACAATCGTCTGGCCGTGCGTCTCCGATCTGGGAATCGCAGCTCGGAAAGAAAAGAAAAATAATTTTTTATCGATCGATTTTTAAAGGATTTTTACGGTTCTAATCGTCGCACGGAAACGATTTTTCGAATTTATGAGACCTGACGACGTCCCGGTTGCGTACGTGCGACTTACGAATTTCTGGCCCCCCGACTTCCGGAGATAGGGGTCGGACCTGCGCTGCGGTTTGGGGCTTAAATCGCTCCCTGGGAACCCCCTGCCTTTTCCTTCCCGGACCGGACGTGTACCGGCAACCCTCGGCGGAGGCGAACTTTTCGCTGTTTTGACTTCTCTTCCAACTTCGGTTTCGGTCGGTAATTAAAACACTTTCGCTCATTAATAACTCCCCAGGTCCGGGTCGGAATCCCGACCCGATCGAAACTTGAGCGTCGCGCCTTTTTTGCGAATTTTTCGGTACGCGTCCGCCGTCGGTGCGTCGATTAGTCCAGGAGCCTTTGCGGGTACAAAGGTGGAGTGCACAGACACACACACAAACGTTTACCGCGCTTAATATTAGTGATTAACCCAGACCTCTGGCAAGAGCTTAATCTCCGAATGGCATGTATTTTAAGGTCTGGGAACCAAACCTCCTAACCATACAAAATTCGCTTCTCAATGACAACTTTATACCAAGATTTCTTAAAATGTGCAGCAAGACCTGTATCTCTACACCCCGTTTTACCTATATTGATAATAAAATTCATAATGTTTCCCCTGACTTGATCAAAATGGTCCATCCAGTTAAACCTTCCGTTCAACTTAAAACCTAAATAATTAACGTTATCTTTTACAGGAATCGAAGTATCCTGAAGTTTAAATATCGGTCTTCTATTTATCATCTGATTAGGGCCAAACATCATTGATTCACACTTATTCACACTTAATTTCAGCCTTAATTCCTGACAAACATCATTGAAGAGATCAATTGCCATATTAGCTTTCTCTTCAAGACTACGACATGTATTACCACCAATAATGATGACGAAATCATCCGCGTATGATACGATATCCGAAAAAGATTGTTTATATACTTTCAATAACGTATCTGCAACTAAAATCCACATCAACGGACCAATGCATGAGCCCTGAGAGCATCCTCTATTAAGGGCAAACCATCTTATTCCCTCTGAAAATAAAAAGCCAATCTTGCGATTAGAAATATAATTTTTAAGAATAGATCTTAAATAAACAGGAATTGGTAAGTCATCAATAATTTTAGATAGTGTCTTCCAACACACTGTATCGAAAGCACCCTCAATGTCCAAGGAAATTAAGGTACAATATTTACCAGATTCTAGTTTTTCTTTAACCATACTCTTCAATGAATATAATGCTGTAATCATACTGTTTCCTTCTCTAAAACCATGCTGAGCAGCTTCAAAATAACTTATAGATTCAAGTTTCGTCATTATCCTAATTTTTATTATTCTTTCTAATAATTTCCCAAAAATAGATAAAAGAAACACAAACGATAGCCAACGATATATGGCTAAGAAGCACACAAGACCCCGTTATTTTGAACACCGTATTAACAATTTATGGGAGTAATATCACAGTGCCCATTTACAACGATCGCCATGTGACTTATGCTATCTCATTTTTGTATATTTTATCTGAAAGCTCTTCCATTCCCATGGGCAGTGCCGAGCGTGTCTTTGTCAGGGGCTGATGGAGAAAAACGTATTATTTATGTCGCAAAAGCTTTATTTATGTACTTTATTGATATACTTATTAGTTATTTTCGTATAGTTTAAAATAAAGTATTTTATTTATAGTTTTTTGTTTGCATGTAAAATGCAGTTTCTGGTTCCACAGCGAAGTCCGGGCTAAACGCTGCAGAAGGGAACTTGGCCCCACACGGAAGTGACTGACTAGACGGGCAAGGACCGGCTTGTTAATAAATGTTTCTTTTAAAAAAATTAGAAAAAATTGTGGATAAATATTTTATTCTCAAAATTTAACTAAGCCAAATAAGAATTACAATTAATTGGTACATTAATTCATAAATTAAGCCTTTTTTGACAAATCATATATATATATACTTCTATAGAAAGTAACAATCATTGCTTTGGCAACAATCACGGCTTGGCAGTGTACAGACAATAGCCAAAGCACTACAGAAGCTGCCAACTCTTCTAATTGGGGCTTTCTCTGCCAGATTTAAATTGGCGTCTGGCAGTAATTTAGCAACGGAATTTCGGTCTGGCAAATTAATTATAGCTTATCTGATAGCCAAAGTATAACATACTAAAATTTCAGCTATGCTAAAATGACGGGAATTTGACACCTTATTTTGCCTATAAATGAGGGTCTGGCACGGTGTTGGCAACGTTAAAACGGTGCCAGACTAATAACTTAATTTCACAAATAGTGAGCAGAAACAAGTTTTATAATCAAAATTCATGCTAAAATGGCGTAATTTTGTCACTTTTTTACTTGCATTGCCCCTCCCCCCACAGGTAAACGCAACCACTTCCAGCAGCCAGACCGGCCGCATTCGTGCTACACAATAAAGACGGTGAATATATAGAAAAATGAGCCATGCTAAAATCACGTGTTTTCTGACGTTGCTAGCTCTTAGACTATTACCTGGATTTAAAATGAACACTGCTGTAATATCAGTGATATGGATGGACTTATACGACGGATTACTTGCAGCTATTCTTTTCTCATGATCTTTTATTTTCCTTTGGCATTTATCTGCAGGAGATTAAAAAAGTCCTTCCGGCCTGTACCGGGTGGAAAAGGTAGCTTTCCTATATCTTCGTTTTAAAATTTGAGCTAATGTTACACGAAAACAGCAAGCTAAAATGCAAAGAAACGTTTACAAAAGATTCGTTAATACTGAATTTGAATAAGAAATTCGCCAAATTATTGAGCAATAGCCAAATTGGCTTCATTTATGAAGACTTATTTTGATCGCCAAATTTGGCGATATTTCGCCAAATGTCGCCCAATTTTGCCAATTTTGTCGCCAATTTTGCCAATTTTGGCGTTAACGGATATGAATATATAGTTTTATGCGTATGATTGGGAAAATTATTACAACAATGAAAGAAAATAATTTGCGAGTAATCGCGTTAATGTGCTGTTTTGTTTCAAAATGCCAGCCACCCTAGAATTTCAAACTGCTCTATCTCAGCCATTTTTTAAGATAGAGGTAAACCAAAAAAAGCTCTGGAATCCTTGTATCAAGGGCTAACACGTAATTAAAAAATAAATTTGAATTTTTAATTTTTTTGTATATTTATTTTAGATTTTATTTTACATCTTTAAATGGCCGCCATCTTGAAACAAGATGGCGGACCAAGCTGGCCAGCGAACTCGGTCGAGACATTAGTGACCTTAATACACACAATTAGTTTCATCAAAATCGATTCATAATTACGGGCGTTATCGTATGACATAGGTCAGATATGTATATATATATATATATATATATATATATATGGATATATCTATATATATAAATCAACATTTGGACGGAGGGTGGTTTTGGGGTCTGGGGGTCATGATCGGTGAAAATATATCGAAGTTTTCCGGAACTGCTTTCCTCCGAACGGCTGCAATAGGTAGCTTTATACTTTTTTGTATTGAAAGCTACCTAAAATGGGCTTATGCACGCGAACAAAATTTACATATTGTGCGTCTGTAACGCATTTCTGTTTTGACTCTTGTTCTCAGGAGGGGAAAGAGCGCTAGTGTGCACTCACAAATTTAACACGTACTGCGCACGCCCTAAGAGTAATCGCTATGACAGGGAAGGGGGAGCAGTTATGGGGCCTGAGTTAATAGCGACTATTAGGTAGCTTTCAATACAAAAAAGTATAAAGCTACCTATTGCAGCCGTTCGGAGGAAAGCAGTTCCGGAAAATTTCGATATATTTTCACCGATCATGACCCCCAGACCCCAAAACCACCCTCCGTTCAAATGTTGATATATATATATAAATATATATATATATATATCTCCATATATATATATATATATCTGACCTATGTCATACGATAACGTCCGTATTTATGAATCGATTTTGATGAAACTAATTGTGTGTATTAAGGTCACTAATGTCTCGACCGAGTTCGTTGGCCAGCTTGGTCCGCCATTTTGTTTCAAGATTGCGACCATTTAAAAATTTAAAACTAAAATAAATATACAAAAAAAATAAAAATTCAAATTTCTTTTTTAATTACGTGTTAGGCCTTGATACAAGGATTCCAGAGCATTTTTTGGTTTACCTCTATCTTAAAAAATGGCTGAGATAGAGCAGTTTGAAATTCTAGGGTGGTTGACATTTTGAAACAAAACAGCACATTAACGAGATTACTCGCAAATTATTTTCTTTCATTGTTGTAATAATTTTCCCAATCATACGCATAAAACTATATATTCATATCAGTTAGCGCCAAAATTTCGCCAAAGTTGGCGACATTTGGCGAAATATGCCAAATTTGGCGACCAAAATAGATCTTCATAAATGAAACCAATTTGGCTATTGCTCAATAATTTGGCGAATTTCTTAGTCAAATTCAGTATTAACGAATCTTTTGTAAACGTTTCTTTGCACTTTAGCTTGCTGTTTTCGTGTAACATAAGCTAAAATTTTAAAACGAAGATATAGGAAAGCTACCTTTTCCTCCCGGTACAGGCCGGAAGGACTATTTTTATATTTAGTCGTACTACAATTTACATAACATTTTCTTCGTTCTAAATTTCTCTTGAAAATATCCTGCTAGTATGACAGATACTCTGTTCTTAAAATGTTGTACGAAAGAATTAAAAAACGTCGCTGTGACGACATATTCTTGACCTCGTAATCAAAAGGTTAAATATAAGTTAACTTATGTAAGTGTGATATATAATTCGTACAAAGTTCGTTAATTTTCTTTAACAAATTTTGTAAAGAACGTTCTGGATCGAATCAAAATATATTTATTTAGTGCTGGTAAAAATGACCTCTATGACTGTTTTATTGTTAAATTAAAAAACTTTTGTTTATATTTACTCTACACCCATGTCCTTTGATTATTAGGTAGCTTTCAATACAAAAAAGTATAAAGCTACCTATTGCAGCCGTTCGGAGGAAAGCAGTTCCGGAAAATTTCGATATATTTTCACCGATCATGACCCCCAGACCCCAAAATCACCCTCCGTTCAAATGTTGATTTATATATATATATATATAAATATAAATATATCTCCATATATATATATATATATATATATATATATATATATATATATATATATATATATATATCCATATATATACATATATATATATCACCTATGTCATACGATAACGCTCGTATTTATAAATCAATTTTGATTAAACTAATTGTGTGTATTAAGCTCACCAATGTCTCGACCGAGTTCGTTGGCCAGCTTGGTCCGCCATTTTGTTTCAAGATGGCGGCCATTTAAAAATTTAAAACTAAAATTAATATACAAAAAATTAAAAATTAAAAATTTATTTTTTAATTAAGTGTTAGGCCTTGATACGAGGATTCCAGAGCATTTTTTGGTTTACCTCTATCTTAAAAAATGGCTGAGAAAGAGCAGTTTGAAATTCCAGGGTGGCTGACATTTTGAAACAAGACAGCACATTACAAAAATTTTCATTGTTGTAATCATTTCCCAATCATACGCATAAAACTATATATTCATATCCGTTAGCGCCAAATTCTCGCCAAACTTGGTGACATTTGGCGAAATATCGCCAAATTTGGCGACCAAAATAAGTCTTCATAAATTAAGCCAATTTGGCTATTGCTCAATAATTTGGCGAATTTCTTATTCAGATTCAGTATTAACGAATCCTTTGTAAACGTTTTCTTTGCATTTTAACTTGCTGTTTTCGTGTAACATTAGCTAAAATTTTAAAACTAAGATATAGGAAAGCTACCTTTTCCTCCCGGTACAGGCCGGAAGGACTTTTATTCTAGTTAGAGCGAATAATGTTTCAAACGTGAACAAAAAATCATTAAATATTTTTCTTTTATTAAAAATCTGAATTTGTTTCCGATTTTATTTACCGTAAAAAGTACAGTACAAGTCGACCCGGTATATAGAGAGTAAAAACAAGTTGTTTATCAATATTCAATAATAATTAACTTTGCTTTATTTAATAAGAAAATTATTGCGAATTCTTACGACAAATAATTCCTGTATGAAATACTGGTATTCACCTTTTCTTCCTCTCTTATTTTAGGTTCGATATATACACGAATATGTACAATAAAAATATTTGTATATGTCAAATGGATACGGATTTAATAGAGAACTCTATGTTAACATCTAACATCTACCTTCTAATTTTTGTCCTTTTTTTCCTTCTATATAATATCATTTAATGAAACAAATTTAATAATAATCATATATCAAAGTACGTTAAAATACGAATGTATACTTTCTAACATGTTTCTTTTTTTAAGCTCGCTGATACATTAATATAATGTATTTAATTTTCTTGTCTCAATAAAAAATAAATATAATACTCTTAAAAGGCATCAAATGAAAACAAATATTTTTATTCAAAACATCTTATGTTTGTAACTACTTCTTAAGTACAATTTTTCTACATATATTTTCATATCAATGGTTCTCGAATAGTAATTTGACTTTCATTGTACCCTCTTCTTTTCTTTTCTTTCCAATAATTTTCTTTAATATGGAAGTAATTAGCATTTTTGCTTCTGATATGATGATTAAAAAATATTTGTTTCCCATTATTGGAATTCCTTTTCTCTAGTTCTTCTATTCAGATAATTAATTTTAGTAAAATTATTTAGACTTATGCTACAATATTTATCTGACCTTTAGAATTTTCTTAATACGTTCTAGTTTTGCACTCGTAAATCATTGGCTCTTATTTTATTGTCTTTAATGCAGGGAAGAGAGTTCTCTGACTTTTTAGATACCAGTGTAATATTAGATAAAATGTTTTGTTTTTATTTAATCGGAACATACTGAGTTTTAAGAGAACAACATTTTCTCTAAGATTATACTGGTATGCGAAAAGTCGGAGAAATCTCATCCCTGCTTTAACCCTTTAACGGGCGGTGTCCACAAAAAAGGACACCCAATTTTAATTCCAAAACTGACAAACGGCACCAAGAATATTTAATAAAAATTTTCCTTTTATTAAGTACCGGAAAATAAGCCAGTTTTTATTTTCTAATGAATTAGTTTGTAAATTCTGGTGTCAGTCCATTATTTCAACATTTTATAAACAGACTTACTCCGCGCCGGAAAGGGTTAATGGAATAGATAACTGCATTTAATGTACTCATTGCAATCTTTTAAACAGAAACGAACTGTGACTGCTACACGATGGATGTTCATGCAACAGTAATATTATATGTCAATGTGGTCCAGCTGAGATATGCTTTTAACCATATTTTCCAAACATGATTCCTCGCATATTTTAATCGCAGAAATTCTGCAACTAAGTAACGCGAAGATTCTTTTTGAGATATAGAATATCCCCACGGGCTGCAGTTATGTTTCGCCCTAACAATTATTTCACCATTTTTTCTGTGCTGGAGATGTGTGGTAGGCTTCTCGAGAAATGTTATTCGAAACTATCAATTGCATAAAAAAAATATTTTAGTACGGCAAAAGTGGTGTTCGGTCCCTATTTTTAGTTTATTGTGTCAAAAAATAAACGTAACGTGTTAAGGTGTTAACAAAACCGCTTACACTTATTGAGGGGTGGATGGTCTAATAGCTATCGTGCCACAGAGAAACGCCTCCATGCCAATCCAAATTATTGTCATTTAGGTAAAAATCAAACTGAAACATCTACTGCAATCCATTCGACAAAATAGGACGCAATATTACAATTCTGAAAATCGACTTGTATCTTATAATTACTATTTCGTAAATTATTCAACTATGCAAAATTACCCAATTAATTTGCGTGCACCCTGAAGATATGTATATGTATACAGGGCTTTAAAAATTTGATAATATCTGGTACCCAGCAAAAAAATTATAGTTGGCAGTAGATATCCCCCCCCCCTCTCTCATTAATTTTTAAAAGCACAATTTTTTTAGATATATCCCCCCCTGCCGTCATTGATTTTAATAAAAGCACAAAAAGGTTTTTCTTTTCTTTTTTTTTTTATTATATTTTGAATAATTAAGAGAAAATAATAACAAGCATAGTTTAGGTACTCAGACTTTATATAGTCAATGTTTCACATTGAAAATTATCAAATTATGCACCTGTGGGGGGAAAAAGAAATAGTAGTACAGGGTGAAATAACGGCATGTTCGAGAAGTGCTTATTGCCGGAGGCTTCTAAAGTCCGGGTAATTGAGTGCTACAATAAATATATATCTGATGATGTATATTTTTTTCGCATTGTATTCGGTTTTATGTGCCAGACAGGCTGAATTAACACTATTTCTTTCTGTAGTATTGAAATTTGCTTCCGCCCACACACATTTTAATTATATGGTATGCTAGCTGGCTAGAGCGGAAAACAATGGCGTTTACTACGCATGAGCTAGAAAATGCTTTTTAACCCTTTCCGGAGCAAACAAATTCTGTTCATATAATGCAAAATTACTGACTGACACCGGAATTTACAAACGACTTTTGTAGGGAATAAGAACTCCTTATTCTAAGCTTTCATTATAGAAACAATATTTTGTTAAAATATTCTTGGTGTCGCATGTAAGTTTGGAATTAAAATTAGGTGTGCGTGGAGTGGGACCACTGTACCGGAAAGGGTACGCGGTTCTTCCATTAACAGAACTAGAAAAGAAGTATATCACTTCTTGCCGCGCACTAGTAGAGGAGGGGAAGAACAAAAATACTGTTTGTGCCAGATTAACTCCTTAATTCTCACGCCCGTGATATTCACGGGCTGTGTATTCTATTTTTTTTTAAAATTCAGATTGTTTGATTCCCACCAGTTTTTTTAAAATATTGAATTTGGCTTTATTCTCGCATAATTTTATCAGCCATTAAATAAGGTGAATTTTTCTACTTCAAAAAAGTGGTGGCAATCAAATAATTTTAATTAAAACAAGAAGTAGCGTACACAAAATATAGCGACGCTTAAGGTGTTATGTAATATGGTCGCCAGATAAATCTATGTTTTAATGTTACCACTAAAATTTAATAGAAATTTGGGACTTCGGCGATTTAATAACACAAAATTTGCTATTAAATTTTATTAAAGAAAAAAAAATAAAAGTTGGCAGATATGAAATAACGTAAAGAGATTGAAAAGAAAACTTTAACAGTTATGTTAATGTTATTATTTGTTTGTCTATACAATACCATTTAATCCCAGGAAATAACTATATACCAAAATTCATTTTAACATATGTGTACTTACTTTTAACGTGTTTATTAATATTTTCGTGAGCTGACTGTCATAGGTTGTTGAAGGACAAATAAGTGTGTATCTGTAATGTTGAATTAAACACTAAAATGTTCGAAAAAAATATATAGTTGATAATTAGAAAATACAATAACTTTTTTTATCAAAGAAGTAAAAGTAAAATTTTGCTCTAAAATTTAGGTAAAAAACTTGATTAAAATTAGGTGGGTGTTAAAAAGTATGTCACCATCTTACAAAGTGTCATCATCCATGAATACACACAGTAACGTTTGTTGAATTTCGAATTGTAAGAAGGCAACTAACATATAAATTGCATTAAAAATCTCTCAAGTTTTATTCTTTACTCTATTTAACGATTGAAACCCGAAAAAAGGATTGAATTTTGAAATTTATTTCAGCATTTTTTTAATATATCAGATGCTGCAGCGCCATCTGTTGACAAAAGTTTGAGCTGTTTTTAAAATTACACCATATAAAATTCAAGAGATACCAGATATAAATGTCACATATTTCATTTTCATATTTATTCTAGTTAATGAATTATTGTATTTTAAATGGAGGCGTTTATTTCTTGTCATCCTGAATATACATTTATATATGTTACAGTCAATATGATTAATCCGGACATTATTAATAAAAACCGGTTATTAATAATGATGACCGGACATGAAGGCCGGTTATTATTAATAATAACCGCTTTTATTATTAATAATAACTAGTTATTATTAATAACGACCGGATTAATCATATTGACCGTAACACACACACACACACACACACACACACACACACACGCACACACACACACACACACACACACACACACACATATATATATATATATATATATATATATTCAAGGTAACAAGAAATAAACGCCTCAATTTAAAATTATAAATAATCGACAATAGATAAACCGATATTTACAATACAATAATATATATCCAAAAATTTAAGATTCTCAAAATTAAAAAAAGTGGGAAAAAATTCAAATCCAAATATATATATATACATCAGGGTTCGTACGCTTCAAGGACTTTCAAGCACCTTTTACCAGAATTTTCGTAAATCAATATTTGGCTTATTTAATGAAAAAAAATGCTATCTTCAGATATAGCAACCAGTAATCTACGAAATTTCTGGTACTAAAACACATAAAATCTCCCGAATCGCCTGATGCGTACGAACCCTGTACATAAAATAAATAAATAAAAAATAAAATAAACATATGATAATGTTTAGCAGTGGTGAAAATTGCGATAATCGATGTAGGATTAAACAGTAAGTATCAAAAAAGCACTGGTTAAAGCAGCATTTGTACACAAAAAATGTTCTGAAAATAAAAATATGAAATATATAAATATACAACTAAATGAGCATTTGCAGCTATTAAATTATGTATTTAAATTATGATTAACTTATTTTAATCTACCGTAACTGGGCAATATGTAGATAATAAAACAGTGTAACTAATGCATAATCACTACATAGTATAAAACAAAGTCGCTTTTTCTGTCCCTATATCCCTATGTACGAATAAATCTTTAAAACTACGCAACGGATTTTGATGCGGTTTTTTTTAATAGATAGAGTGATTCAAGAGGAAGGTTTATATGTATAACACGACGTTCTACGTAGATTAGTTATTGAATTATGATAGAAAGTTTTGTTATTTTGGCCGAAAAGGTTACCATTGCTATTTTTTTTTTTGAGATCATTATTGTTGCAGAAAGAAATGAAAAGGCTATACATCTCCAAAAATAAAAGAAAAACTGTGTTAAATTAATTAAAAAAAAGAAAAAGAAAGAAAAAAGAGTTTTGATGAGAGAATATTATAAAACGAAAATATTTAATTTAAACATGATTGGGAATGTTCGCAATGCTTAAAAAATTATTCAAGGGGCAAGATTGCTATCGAAACAATATTTCGCGATTTATTTTTTGTTTTTGGCGATTTTGATTTTACTTTTGATCCTAAACAATTTGATTTTAAGCCAAAAGGTGTCTTTTTTTTTTTTTTTTTTTTTGATGCAGAAAGAATTGAAATGACTATACAGCTGGAAAAATAAAAGAAAAAGCTGTTATTAATTTTATTTAAAAAAAAGAAAGGAATTATAGGGGGGAATTCGAAAATCAGGTGATATTTTTTTTTATCAAATATTAGCTTTTTCAGTATTTGATTCGGATTATGAAAGATTAGCCTTCTGAAAAAGTTCTACTGGACGGATTTTGATGAGAATTGTATTGTTAGTCAGATGCTATTTCAGGAATGGTTTTAATGTACTACATATTGTTCTACGCTGCTTAGTCAAACAGTTGTGTGAAGGTTATACAGTCAGGAGAACCCGATTCCGAAAGATTAACCTTTTTGAAAGTTTTTACTGGGCGTATTTTTTGCGACTTGCATTGTTAAGTAGATAATTTGTAAGTATGGTTTTAGTATATTTTATATTGTTCTGTTTTAGAATTACGTGGAAAAGTTCTATAATCAGATGAACCCGATTATAAAAGATTAGCCTTTATAAAAACTTCTACTGAATGGATTTTGTTAATTAGTTTGCATTGTTAGTTCGATAATTTTTAGTGATGGTTTTAGTATATTGCATATAGTTTTATCATTCTTTAGCAAACCTTAACTGTAAATGACCAAATAAAAGAGTTGGTCCTTAACAGCTAAAATTTTGACTGCACATTAGAAAATATAATAGCGCAATCACGTCATTTTTCAGTAATGTGGAAGGATATTCCAGGTAAATATACAGATTGCTTTCAAATACAAGGTCAAATTAAACGATGTATTTTGTTTGCTTCAAGGTTCATTTGTAGAAACTGACCAGCGCAGCGGGCGTAGCTTCCTAGTTCTTTTATAAATGAAACAAGATAAAAAATATCCAATAACAAATGCTCATTTGCAGTAATTCACAAAGGAAGTTTAAAATAATAAAATTTTTGTTATTAATAACCATCAAACCAAATAAATAAACGACAATAGATAAACCGATAATTGTAATACAATACATATATCTATATCCAAAAATTTAAGATTCTCAAAATTAAAATAAGTGAGAAAAAATCGCATCCAAGTATCAAGGAACTCAGATGCAGAAAGTAACATATGACATTGTAAAGCAGTGGCCAAAATTGTGAAAATCGATTAAGGATTTAACAGTAAGCATCACAAAAGCGGAGGTTAAAGCAGCATTATACACTAAAAATGTATTGAAAATAGAAATATGAAATATAAACTAAATGCGCAATTGCAGCTGCGAAATTGTGTATTTTATATTATTATTAACTTAATTTGATTTGCCAGAACTGGGCAATATGTAGATGATAAAACAGTGTAACTATTACATGATTATATATATATATATAATATACATATATATCAGCACAAGGTTCATAAACTACTTTGAATTTGAGCGGGATATAGTAACACTAATTCATATTAGAAATCATTGCTTGATATAGTTTTTTTCTTCAGATTAAGAATTCTTTATGCGATTAATCGAATAATTTATAATATTTTTCTGGAAATAAACAAGGCGAAAAATTCTAGTCGAAAATTGCCGTACAATTTTACTCAACTTTGTCGTATCAGGGGTGATAGTTTTGCCTGCTTTTTTTATTCAGAAATTCCGAACAATGATTTTTGGCTTATTTAATGAAAGACATTTCAATATTATATAAAGCAAAATTTTTTTTTCGGAATTCACTGCCTGAATTCAGAATTTCTGAATAAAAAATAGAGAATTCACAGTTGTGACAATCTGATAGCAAATGTAAGGTCCTAATCACATGATTTTACTATTGTAACGACTGAAGAACCCCACAGCCTATCCTGTCTCTTAAGTTGCAAAACTAGCTTTTGTCCGGCGTTTGTCCATGAATCGTGGCCTGGATTCAGATTTTGTCCATGGATCGCCCGCCGCCTAGGTTCCGGAGACTGATCAGCCGTGCTGTCGTGTCGGAGGACATTCTTTGATATGCGGAAAGAGATATGAAGATGCTAGGTGGCAGGTCAAGTGAAGTGAAGAGAGCTAATTTGCTGTTGGGAGATGAAGACGCAGTTTTGAGAAAAGTGTGGCGTTTTGTATACGAGATGGGTTGTGTTGGAAATATAGAAATATATATGTTGGAAGAATGAGTTATGTCGCATATCAAGTGATGTGGTTTAAAAATGTGCGTAGCGTTTAAGTTGTAAATATAAAAGTGAATTAATGGTTTTAGATCTTAAGCATCGACTCGGAGTTCACTGGAACTGAAATATTGAAAGAGAAAACGTCACAGTATCAATAAATGTATTTTAATGAGTTATATTTCATTTTTATTACAATATTTTGCATTTATTTATTTATAGTTTCGGGAAAATGGTCGTCCTTTCTGAGACAGTTCAATTATGTGATGTAATTCAGTTTTTATAAACTTTAGGCATTTTTTAATATATAACTTAATTAAAAAACATCTGTTGTTCTCGAGTGTAATTCAACTTGTTAACCCTTTCCGGCACAGCGATCGAACTCCGGACACACCTACTTTTAATTCCAAACTTGCATTCGGCACCAAGAATATTGTAATAAAATTTTGCTTCTACAATGAAAGCTTAAAATAAAGAGGTGGGGTTCTTATTTTCTAAAAGAGTCGTTTGTACATTCCCGTGTCAGTCAGTAATTTCGTATTTTACGAACAGAATTTGTCTGTGCCGGAAAGGGTTAGATTTCTTTGTTTATTTATATTTATCCTTTTCATAAAAATTAAACATTTGCATTTTAAGTTTTATGTTCGATGATTTTTTATAGTAGCTCACTATATTCATTTTCTTTGTTTTCTTCCTGCGTATTCTCTCTTTTTTTAAATTTTTTTATGGAAATAACTGGAATTTTGTTGGTATTATCTTAGCTTTTCTATTCTGATATATATTTAAAAAATTCTATAGATATTTTCCTATCAGTGATTGTCGAATATTGCTAAAATTCATTCATTGTACTCACTTCTTTTATTACTTTTCCAACACATTCTATGTAAGCTGTTATTTGATGAAAGTAACTAGCATTTTCTGTCCGACTGACTGTTGTGAAACAAAAGAAACATTCATTTTTGAAACATTATTTACAATTAGGCTATATCAATCAGCCTTTATGAATTTTCTTAATGAGTTATACTTTGTTCCATCAAATGTAGTGCCCAATTACTGATAATTATTCAAAGGACTATTGATATCGATAACAGCCTTTTAATGTGATATCTTTTGTTTTCACAGTAATCCTTTAATAGATTTTTTAACCCAGATAAACATCTTTTCTGATACTATTTCTCTATCAGGTTACATGCATCAGCAGTGCCATAAGTAATATCTACATGTTCTTTTTTATTTTGATAAATTTTAGATTGAATTTTTGTGAAATCCAGTTTGAATTTAAGCATGTTTTTTCATAAGCATTGATCAATAAGTTGCTCAAAATTCGAAAGATTCATCAAGATTCATTTGACTGATCGCATTAAGGTTATTCCCGAAGGGAAAAAAAATTAATAAAAAACTCCAGCAATAATGCACGGGTGATTTAAAGTGAACAAAAATGAGCGTGCAATATCCAGAAATGTGACAAACATCAGTAACAAAAGTTACAATGTGACAAAACACACGGTAGTGACATAATAGTCAGTGAAACTTTCGGAAGAAGACCAAATTTCAAAATGTGACAAACAGCACTACCACAAGCTAGAGTTATCAATTTATCAAGATAGAAACAAAAAACCAATGACTGATAATAGATATAAAAAACCCACAACAGGGGTGAACACAAAAATACGGCATGAAACCCTGACAGAGACAAATAAAACAAAAAGTGAAATCAGCTCATAAAAGAGGCGGTAAACACTACAGCGACAACCCACCATCAACGTGTAAAGCCAACAGACGTGACATATATATATAAATAAATGTTCGCTAATGGCGGTTCATGTAAAATCCGTCGTGGGTGTAAAATCCTCCAAGTTCCCTATGAATTATACCTCTGGGGGTGCCTAGTCATATAAAGGTCTTGTCACCTGATCAAGGTTCAAAATTACGAGATCAATTCCTTTCTCTTCTTTAATGTTTGCTTTTTTTATAGCTTCCAATTCAACAAAGTTAAGTAGATACCTTTAACTGGCAAATAAAGAGAACTGTAACAAACCACTAGAGAGTACTGCAGCAAGCAATGCCAACAAGGCTATTGTCAGGTGGATCACAGCCATGCTGTGATCAGGCGAATAGCGTTCTTCGCCAAGGTACTAACTGGTTAATCTAGGTACTCATGCCCGGCAGATAGGGCTTGGTTAGCGGTAAAAAAATCAAGTTTTTATACTTAAAATCTAGAAATAAAAGTCAGTGAAAACCAGGGTTCGTACACTTGTACCACATTTTTAAAATAGAATTTTTCGTCTTATTTAAGTGCAATTAAACGAGGTGTCTACAATGTCTGCTATTTAAATATTAAATAGAAAAAAAGTATTAAAAATTATGGTAACAGCGTACGAACCCTGAAAACGCTTTATATTTAGAAATTTAAATCGGAAAATTTTCATACTATATTTAAAAATATGTCTATGTCCAAACTTTATAAGTTAATTCATACTTATTTAATAGAAAACTCTTGACTTAGTATTGCTATTATTTGTAATTTGTCAATATCAGGCTTTCCCAAACTATGGTACGCGTACCAGTACTGATACGCGAAGCTCTGGTTGTTGGTACGAAGACGTCCGATACTGGTACGTGGAATAAAATACAGAATGCAGCATATCATTATAGAATCAAAAACTTTATTAAGTTGGAAATTTCAAAAAAATCTAATGCGATTTAGGATTTGTAAACGAGTTTCCTATTTTTTTTTGTTGCGAAAAATGTTTGTTATAGCTGACATACTGACACACACCGCTAATGATACAATTGGCTTTCCTGAATTAAATACATAATTATTATATTTATATGGATAAAATTTGAATTTTTTAATAAAGATCTAATTGTAAAATTAATGCATGAAATACATTTAATTAGCGGAAGAACTGTTTTTAAACATGCTTTATAAATTGAATTATCTGAATGTAAAGTTTGGATGCGCGGAAGAAGCAGAAACTTGTGTTTGTAGGAGGAGTTAAAACAAAATAAAAGTGTAATTTATAACCCATTGTTCTCTGTGTACTAGAAAAGCTTGTAGACGGTGTTGAAATAAATGTTTTATTTCAAACATAATTCATAAATTATTTCATTCTCTTGATAGAAATATTTTTCTTATATTTTACAAAATGTCTGTAGTTTCTTTCTATTTCATGAAAATCAAATTTTAACAGAGTAAGTTTATTTAAAATGGTGATCTTAAATCAAACAAAAACTATGGTCATATGAAGTGTGGATTTGAGGTAAAGCATTCTACATATATACTGAGGTGATATATACATACATGTATAAAAAAAATTCCAAGTATTTGACTACTGCGATGCATTATTATCGCATTTACATGTATGCAGATTATTAATACAGTTGTATTGAGCCTATGAGAAATGCGCTAACTAAGCTGTAGATAAGGAATTCGTTTCTCATTTGAGAAACCCTGACATTGTATCTCACGAGAGTAGGAAAAAGTGAGCTTATTCAGCTCACCGGTCTGGAGTCCACATTCTGGAGTCCACATTACTGGAGTCCACATTTAAAAGGATGTATGTCACATTATTTTCGTTGGTGAGAATATCAGACTACCGTCTGATATTGTCAAAGTCTACATGTGCAACATATGTTTGTGAATGTGCTTCTCACCCTCCTTTCTTTATATAAAAAACAAATACAGAAATAAACTAAACATCGAATCTAACTTATGACTAAAACTACCTAATGTTGAGCCAGACATGAGGAAGCTGTGCTTAATAAAACAAGCCCACCCGTTGCAATTAGTATACTACAACAGTACATGAATCAGTGTGCACTAATATGTCATTAAGTATCGTATTTGACTGTTCGGAAGTTCCTTCCGTTTGAAAAAAACAGTTCGTACAGGAAAATTCTGACCGTCAATTATTATAGATTAGATATCGGAATTGATGTTGAATAATTAAATCAGGGTTGCCACTTTGTTTTTTTTTATTTCGAAATTTCGCATTCATACCAGAAATTGCCTACAATATTCTTTTCTTTATTTAATGACAGACATTTCGTGATTACTTAAAGTAAAAATTCTTCTTTCCGAATTTCCGGTAAGAATTCGAAATTTTTTAATTAAAAAAAAGGCCAGCCTGGCGAATCGGAATTAAATAATAGAATTACAGTGATCGCTCACTTAAACGCGATGTTCAGTAATTACTTTTTCATACCACTATTTTAAAACAGTAAAATTCGATTTATAAATTCTGCGATTTAAGTCGAAAATTACCTTAAAAATTAACAGGTGCGGAAAAATGATTTCCGTGTATCGCGTGTAAGTGAGAGATCACTGTAATAGAATTTTCTAGTACGAACCGACTTCCTCAAACAGAAATAACTTTTCAGACAACCCAATCCAATATCTTTTTTCCTATACCTAAACAGTGTATTTCGATATTGTATGCATTATTAAAAATGAATGACGATGCTATTTTTTATTTGAATGTTATTATAAAGCAGCTAGTCTAATTATCGATTTAGTAATGTAATCGTTCAGATTTAAATATAATGAAACCTGGTAAGACGGAAACACAAAAGACAGGATATATATTTCAGTTTAGACCGGTTCATTTTGACAGATTTTCCTATATTAGCTTTACGTTTGCTACCGGGTGGTAAGCGGAAGTATAAACTTCGATTTAGTGGTACGTCGCACAGTGGATCAAAGTATAGCAGGTGAGAAACATAGGATTATCACTATATTATAAGCACACACACACACACACACACACACACACACACACACACACACACACACATATATATATATATATATATATATATATATATATATTTATATGGGGGGGTTGTTACATTTAGGTTTAATTGAGTATAAGAAATTATACTGAAAATAGGTTAGGTTTACAAACAATTTTATACTTTTCCGCTGCAAGCAGGAATTTAGAGAAATGCTGGTTAACTAAACTAAAGCTAAACTGATATGATACGTTTTAAAATAAGAAATATCTATTTCAGATACATTAGTACAAATTAATTTGAAGTCAAAATTGTAATTAGAGTTTTTTGTGCATATAAAACACAATTAGAATGCAAAATGGGGTTTTGACGGTACTTCAAGCTAAAGCATGTATAAACAAAAATTGGATGAAGAATGCTCCTTACAATCATATTGTTCAATTTTTATGACCAGGTTTGTCCCTATTAGGCTATTATGTTGCGCTGAAGTTATTTGGCAAAACCAAATTGCATCCTTTATTAGATATTTTTGGCTTGTTAGATTCGAATTTGTGGGCGAGAGCATTGATATATTAAAAAATGAATATCAGCAAATGGGAGAAATAATAAAAAAAATTAAAGCCTTCAGCATATAAAAATACGGCCATTGATCACAAGATGTATTTAACCATGATTAATGGAAAATGTATTACTACAATCTCAAATACATCATCATTTTAACTTGTTCTATTTGTTGTGCGAAACCTTCGCACATGAATAACATTGATGAAATTGTTAAATGAAGTGTAAACGCATCGTTATATAGCTTATGTGTTTCAGTCTCCATGTAAACATACGGTCTATGGAGTATTAGCTTCATATTTCTTACAATCCATCATAGAACCAAAAGAAGAAAAGAATAAGAATCAAGGAGAAAAAGACAAAGAAAATTCAGAAAAACTAGTTTTGCAAATTGATGTCGTCAAACAGGGAAGTAGGTTGACACAAGATGGAAACATTGCGAAGACAATTTTTGCTGAGTTTGAAAAGACAGCGGAAATCATTGGATTGAACAAAAAAAACGTATTAAACATTTTGCAATTATAATGCAAGTGATCTGCAGTGAAGAAGCATTAATACAGAAATAATTGACAATTTCGCTCTGTAAATAAATAAACAATGTGTCTCAAAATATGGGTGGTATTATATGCCAGTTTCTGTACATACAATACTGATTCGTGGAAAAGATGTACCGTAATTTCCGGCGTATAATCCGCAGCTCAAAGAGTCGTTTTTCGACCCGGAAATTTTATTCAATAATTGTAGTTAAATATTTACAGCGAACTTTTAAGTTACATTTTATAAAATAATATTTCTGGGTCGAAAAACGACTCTTTGAGCTGCGGATTATACGCCGGAAATTACGGTAATTACAAATTTTGCTGTTCTAATTTCCAATTGTCAGAAGGAGCTATTTAAACACAAAATAAGGAGTTTCAAAAATACCGGGAGTCAGGGATGCAAATATCTAGGCGCCAATAGGCTGATTCCCACCACTAAATTTTGTCAGATTTTATTAGTATACTACGCTTAAATTTTATCAATATTCTTAATAGACGAAGAATACTAAAAGTTAGTGACATTATAAACATGAAAGTTTCAGTCTCCATATTTGTTATAAACATTAGTGGTGGGAATCGGCCCATTGGCGCCTAGATTTTTGCACCACTGCCGGGAGTCTTATACGTAAAAAATAAGTCGACGAGCGTCTAACGAAGGTTTAATGCATCAGTTGATAATAGTATTTGACGCCCCACCCCCTTGATTTCCATTTCTAAACAGAAAATAACAACGTGCAAAGAAAGATTAAGTTTACATAAGCATTGGGACTTTTATTTTAACACTTTATGACTGACACATCCGAACATCCATTTATTAAAGAACATTTAACCCTCTGGGAGTCTGCGGATTTTCTTGCATTTTCACACATACGATTCTAAAACCGAATATATATATAAAATTCCATTTCGCAATTTAATGATAAATTATCTCTTCATTCTATATATATCATAAAACATAATATTCTTAAAAACTATTTTTGTCCTGGAAGCAGAAACTTACGCCAAAGCTGATTAGAGGGTTTAATTTCGATTTATTTTAAAAAGTCGCAAGTTTGCGAAAATAACACTAGTTTACAAAAAAAAAAAATTGTTCATGAAATGAAACATATATTATTTATGCAGGCTATGGGCGGTAGTAAGGAAAATATTTTATTTTATTTTTTGTAGCACGTCACAATTCTGAGATATAAAGGTCTTTGTTTTTTATCTACCCGCAATTGTTTAAATACGTTTATCGTTTTATTTTGTAAACAACTGTGTGATTCAAAAATCTTATTTTTATATAAAAATGTCATCTAGAGTGTGTAAACTACATCCAAACCGATTTTGTTATGTTTGTGGTAAAATTGTTCAGTTAAATCATGGTTTTCCTATAACAAAACCACTGCAAGAAGCCTATTTACATTATTTTGAATTTTCGGTGTCAAATCAAGATAAAAATTTGGTTTCTCATGTGATTTGCACTAATTGTAGATTGATCCTTAGCTGCTGATATTCAGGTAAAAATAGATCACTGAAATTTGGTAAACCAATGATATGGAGAGAGCCAACTAACCACGTAACCGATTGTTACTTTTGTTTAACAAAAACTTTTGGTTTTAACTCAAAAAATAAAGATAGCATAAAATATGCAGACGTTCCACCAGTGACTAAGGCGATCCTACAGTCAGAGGATTTACCAGTTTCCACACCACATGGCAGAAGTGACCAAACTCACACAGATACATCAAGTAGTATTACAATGCACGAGCATAGTGACAGTGAACAATCAAGCTCAGATAACTTTGTCGATGACGAGGACAGTCCACATTTAATAACTCAGTCTGAACTCAACGATCTTATAAGAGATTTGCAGTTGTCTAAGTCAAAAGCGGAATTAATTGGCTTCAGGCTGCAACAGTGGAAATTGCTTGCTCCTAGTACAAAAGTTAGTATTTATAAAGAGTGTTGAAAATTTATTGCAAAATTACGAGCGTATGGGTGTAAATATGTTAATAAAAATTCATTTTTTGCATTCCCATTTAAATTTTTTCCCAGAATATCTTGGTGGTATGAGTGATGAACATGGTGAACGATTTCACTAAGATTTAAAATCATTTGAGCAAAATTATCAAGGTTTTTGTGACCAAAATATGCTAGGTTACTATTGTTGGTCTGTTGTGAGAGATACAGATGAAAATATTTATAAAAAAAGAACAAAAATTACCCATTTTTAACTGTCTATTGTTTATTTAGATGTAGTTTTTGGTAAAAATCTTCTTAATAAATATTTCAAAAAACTGACGTGCTGGATTTTTTTGAATATTTTTTCTTGGATGTAGATACCAAAAGTAACGTAACCATATATATTTCATTTCATGAACAAAAGTCATGTAAACTAGTGTAATCCGTTACTCGCCATTAAATTACAGGTTTTCAGGAGCACTAACATGTGCTCGAAATGTTAAACAACTTTAAACAATTTATGTTACACAGTTTTGAAATTTATGATGCCGTTAATTCCATAGATGTGATTCATAATGTGAAACTATACCTAAATGTAAAAAAATAATAATCAGTGATGATTGGTTTAATATGTGTTTTTGGACTTTATTAATGATATTTTAAAATGGTCATTAATACATTTTTCCAACGTGCCAGTTCCGAGCGCATTTAAAAGTCACTCAAATTCCCAGAAAAATTCCATTGTGGAAAGATGTATTTTCCAAGCTATGCATACACAGGGCTGGCAAGCTCCCACTAATCTTTCGTAATATGTGAATTAATTTGACCCAGTTTAACTACGTTATGAACCAGAAAAATTATTAGATGAATCTTTTTTATGTAATTTTCAGGTGTCTACGTGGAGTTAATTTAATTTAATTTCTTTAAAAAATTCTGTTGTGATATTAAACCTGGGTTACATTAATGCACGTATTAGGAACAAATAGTGGGAGCTTGGGACTTCTGAATACATCATATAATGTTGCATAATTATAAAAATAAACATATAATTTAAAAATATTTGATAGAAAAATATTAGTTATTTAATGATTTATTTTTGGCATTATGCTAGCATTTTCTTAATGATCTATCCACTGTGCGTCGGTCTAAAAGTTTGGAAACCTCTGGTCTATATCATAACATTTAACACTGGAACCGTCATAGCGTCATCCGGTAGTATTTGCTTTGTTTTGTTTTAATGAGAACATACATCTGCCTAGTGTGTTTGATACAAATATCCGCTTATAAGTCATCCTCGAGAAGAGGACTGGATAGATAAAAGGAAATAACATCACTGAATAATTACAGCACTGTCCTCCCCAAAGAATGTCCAATGGAGTTGACGGGAGTTGAACCCGTCGCCCTGACTACTACGATCGAAGCGATTAGCGGAGTGGTGCCTTAACCACTCGGCCACGGAGGGCCCATTCGGTGTTACTTAATAAATAAATTTCTATTAGAAGTAAAAAATTATTCATATATATTTAACCCTACAGTGCATAGTGCAGCCAATTGGCAACACTTTGTATTTAACTTTTAATAAATAAATCAAGTTCTTTAGAACCACTATATTTATATAGAATTACCAATGCTGTAAAAAATAACATAAATATGGTACTAAATAAAATTGAAAATTTATCTTAAATTCCTGGTGTCAAATTCTTAAGTATAAATAAACACAATTTTGAAAGAAAAATCCCTGCACTGTAGGGTTAATTAATTAAATAAGCACAAAATGTAAGTAAAATAAATATGTTAAGTAATTTTTTTTTAAAATGTCGTTTAAAATATTTTTTTTTAAAGTTGAGTAAAATTTTCTAGTGTTAATGCAACATATTTTTTAATAAATTATAAATGAAAATTCATATTAACTTGTATGTATTATTTCTAGCGTGTTCATTTTTATAGCTGATTTATGTAATATAAGGAAACATTAAATTTTCTTGTTAATTTTTTTTTAAAAATTCAGGCATCAACAATAATAACAGAAGGTCAAACTTCTTATTTTTCTAACTAATTTTTATTTTTTTTTATTTCTAAAGATTACCACGTCAGTAATTTTCGAATGGTAGTTTGGCTTTCATTGTATCCCTTCCATTGTTTATTCTGTGAGCTTTTATGTTATGGACGTAATTAGCATTTTGTTTCCAAGCGAGTGATTTAAAACAGAAAATGCATTTTACATTATCTTTCTTCTTCGATTCTGATTGTTTATTTTTGAAACATTGTTTATAGTTAGGCTGTATATATACATATCTGCCTTTCAGACATTTCTTAATGAACTGTAGTCTTGTGCCAGCAGCAAATTTAATCACTAGCTATTATTTTAAAGACCTACATTGAAATCGATAAATGCCATTTTAATGAGCTATCTTTTGTTTTCACTGTTATCATTTAATACATTTTTTTGTCAAGATATACATCTTTTCAGAATTTATTCTACACAATCAAGCAATATTGAATAAGCAATTTTATGTTCCTTTTTATTCTGATAATTTGTGATACAATTTTTGTGAATATCAATTTTTATTTCAACATATTTCTTATACTTAAAATCTAGAAATAGAATGCAATGAAAACGCTTTTTTTAAATATTCAAATCTGAAAACAATAAAAGTTTAATTCAAAAAGTGCCTATTTCCATACATTATAAATTAAACAATGTCTATAGATTAAATATAAAACTGTACTTGTTGCACTTCGCATTGACATTGCTATTATTTGACATCAGTGTGTATACACACACACACATATATAAATCGTCGCTACCATGTCAAACTATCGAATGTGAAAAAATGCATTTTTCATTACTTTTAAAAATGGGTCGATTGTCACCACTAAATTTTAAGAGGGTTGCAGGTTTGCAACATCACCAGGGTTGCCAGTTTGGCCTCCTTTTCCATTCAGACATTTTGAATCCATACCAGAAATTTAAAATATACATTTTTTCTTTATGTAATGACAGACTATTTCGTGATCACTTAAAATAAAAAAAAATTCTCTCAAAATTACCGGTATGAATTCGGCATCTCTGAATAAAAAATGAGGCCAAACTTGCAACCCTGTTCTTCGCATAAATTTTATTATTATTTTTACTAGGCAAAGAATTCCAATACAGTTTAGTGGTGACATTCAACCTATTTTTAAAAGTAATGAAAAATGCATTTTTTTCATATTCGATAGTTTGACATGGTAGCGACGGTATATATACTAGCTGACCCGCCCAGCGTTGAAAGGCCCGTGATAATAAAGCTAAGCAAATCTAAAGTTTGTATGATTTTATATGTTTAACTTGATTTTGTATCAAATTATTTATTTAAAATTGCTGCACACGCGACAGAAAATCCTTTATTTCCACTTTCTGCCGACAGAGGTGCATTCTGATCTAAACTAACCTCCGACATGTGTTCCAGCTGCCTGCGGTACCGTATAGTAGGCGTACTGCGCAATTAAAATATTTTAGTACTAAATTATTATTAAATTTTTTAGAACTAAATTATTAATATTTATAATTATTATAATTATTATAATTATTAATATATATATAATTATATAATAATTAAACAATGTGTACAGATTAAATATAAAACTGTACTTGTTGCACTTTGCATTGACATTGCTATTATTTGACATCAGTGTGTATACACATACACACACACACACACATATAAATCGTCGCTACCATGTCAAACTATCGAATGTAAAAAAATGCATTTTTCATTACTTTTAAAAATGGGTCGATTTTCACCACTAAATTTTAAGAGGGTTGCAGGGTTGCAACATCACCAGGGTTGCCAGTTTGGCCTCCTTTTCCATTCAGACATTTTGAATCCATACCAGAAATTTAAAATAGACATTTTTTCTTTATGTAATGACAGCCTATTTCGTGATAATTTAAAATAAAAAAATTAAAAAAAATAATCCACCTGTCGCGGCCAGGACTCGCACTCTGTTCCAAACAGACAACCTTCCGAAGGAAACTCGGATACGTGTCCCCGTTTCCTCCGGCACCGTATAACAGGCGTGCGCTGCAAAGTCCTTTAGTTCAACCTTCCATTACCAGGAGACGCTAATTTGTTCTATACGAACATTCGACACGGGTACCCATTATATCAAGGGAGTGGTTCAATTTCTTAAGTACAATAAATGCAATACTAAATAAAAAAGCGTTAACCTCGCTTTCTCGCCATACCCTCAAGTATAACGAATAATTTGTTCAAGAAACCCCCGATGCAAACGTTTCTTTAATTATAACTCCCATTGTCAAATAATCTTTTATTTCTTTTTCATAAAAATCGAAATTTTTATAAAATAAAAACTTATTGGTGAATTATTTTGATTTTTTGAAATTTTTAATTCTCAGCCTATTTTAAGAAAGGATGCATAATTTTCCAATAAAAGAATCCAGGATTTTTAATAATTTTATGCAGCCTCTAATAGCACCATTCTAAGTTTTTATTACTTGTTTTTAGTACTCGTTCTTTCTTTTTTCAAGAGATAACAGACATTGTGTCTGGTATGCTTGCTCGTAGAAAAAAAATAAAAAAAAACACGTTAAAATATTTTTTTTTCTGTAATCAAATTAATGCGATGTAATAAATATCTTCGGTTATAAGAATCGGATAATCTTAATTTTTACAAACGTGTATCGTGGAAACAGAGAGGATTCGAACGGTATTAATTTTAAAATCGTAGCTTAATTAGAATTTTAATTTGAGTTACTTAAAAAATCTCTTAGTACTACTTTCTTTGCGCATTTATTATACAGACACATGTGGCGGCTCAAATGTCTATCAAAAACGTGTTATTCATTGCAAGATTAAATTGCTCTAAAACTTAAACATTTCTAATTAATATTTTTGAAAGTTGTGGATGGAATTTTTTGAAATTTGATTTTTTGAATTTGCAATGTTTTGTTTATATAGATCGGCGAATTTTCGTGTTGAAAGACCTAATAGTTTTTGTTATTTCGACATGTGTCGGAAAGGCGTAGTTATAAGTCATTCTGGTAACCCAACGTTTACCAGTAAACCTAAAATTTTTCGTCCTTCTGCCAACACACATGTCATTTTACGGTTTCACATTTCTTTTTCACCATTATCTGAAAAAATATGGCATTTTGGAAGCGATGGTTAATGATATTCTAATTAATTTCTTGAGCAATTATCAAAATATTAAAATTCTGAGACTAAGGTGCACCAGGCCTGACCTTGGACTATCCAAATCTAAACTTTCATATTTCTAGATTTACTGGCTCCTATCAGGAGGATAGGCTCCCTATCAGAGTTTGCTGCACATGCGTAGTAGATCATTTACGTTAATGTATTTGGCAATTTATCGCTTGTTTGGCGAGAAGAATGACTCTTCAAAAAGAGAGAAAAGGCTCCCGACAGGGTTATTAGGCTATTTGGAGAAATCGACGCCACAGAATCGCCAAAGGTAAAGTAAGCCAAGCAGCGAGCATGCGCCATAAATGCTCAGATAGGGAGCTCTTCCTCCTGATAGCTTTTACTGATAGATTTTGCTAGCCATCGCAGACAATCGAAGAAACAGACTAACAAACACAAACACACACAGAACGAAACGTTATCTTATTAGTAGAGATAAAATAAATATCTTAAATAGTTCTTTATAAAAATATTCTGGTGTAAAATGTTTTTTATTAACTTTTTGACAAGTCTAATTTTAAGTAAAAATATTTAACAATAATTATATTTGAAAATTCATTTTAACTTGTATGTATTGTTCTTAGCGTGTTTATTTATCTTTTTAAGTTGATTTATTGTTGGAATATTAAATTTTCTTGTTCATTTTTTAATCAATATTAATAACATCAACAATAATAATAGAAGATTAAAAAGAAAAGCCTTCTTTTTTTTCTAACCTTTTTTTAAATATTTTTATATCAACGAATAATGCCATATCGATAATTTTCGAATGGTTCTTTGACTTCCATTTTATTCCTTTTCTTTGTTTAATACGCTGGTATTTTGTGTTAAGAAAGTAATTAGCATTTTGTTTCCAAGTGAGTCATTTAAAACAGAAAAAACATAGCCCTTGAAGAATTAGCCCTTTGATTCTTCAAAATAAATAAATAAATAAATAAATAAATAAATAAATAAATAAATAAATAAAAAAACATTGTTTATAGTTAGGCTGTATATACATTCATATCTGCCTTTCAGACATTTGTGCTAGCAAATATAATCACTGGCTATTATTTAAAGGTCTATACTGAAATCAATAAATGCATTTTATAGGAATATCTTTTATTTTCAATGTAATCGTTCAAAGCATTATCTTTAGCCAAAGTGGACATATTTCTGCGACTGTTTGAAAATGAGCGTACATGTATCACTAAAGCCATAAATAATTTTTTAATGCATTCATTATGATAATATATAATTTAATTTTTAGAAATGTGAGCTTTAGTTTATATACATACATATATATATATATATATATACAGAGCTGCACAAATAAGGTCGCCAGGTTGCCACTGATAACCATTTTATTTTTTTTTATCTGGTGACCAAATTATTTAATTTGAGGGGTTTTTTCTTTAAAAATTGGCATAAGAAATGAGAACAAACGTGTTTTTTTCCTTCTCTCACTTGTACTCGTGCGCAACAAATAGTGATCTTCCTTTCATCTTGTACTTTTAATGTAAAAATCAAGTTTAAAAATCATTTATAATGTCCGGCACAAAAAAACCCATTTTTCCGCTTTAGCCATCTAGGATGTAATATGAACAGAATGTTTAGGAGGGTGTGTTTAATAAAACAGTGATACGTAATGTTAATCCAACCTCCTGTACCACCTAAAATATGATATAATGCTAAAAATATTTCTGCAAATTTTAAATCAGATTTTTGGGTTCAGAATTAAAACTGATTATCTGTCACATTCATTAAAAATATATATAAGCATATAAGTGATTATAAATATTTAATTTGAAGTAAATCTATAAATTATAATTAAAATATTAAGAATATAACATAATACTAGTTTAGTACCCGTGTAGTTTAGTCTTCTAATCTATGTAAATAATAATTCTAAATTATACTTTTTATTATCTTTTCTCAAGGTCTTTATATATATATATAATTTAGTTTGTCGGTGTAGAGGGACGTTTGCTGTGGTGTATGTTGATAAGTTGTTGGTTTAGTCTGGCTATAGTTTGTCGGTGTAGTGAGATGTTTGCTGTGATTTAAGTTGAGAAATAGATGGTGTAGTCTAGCTATAGTTTGTCGGTGTAGGGGAATGTTTGCCGTGCTGTATGTTGGGAACTTGATGGTGTAGTCTGGTTATAGTTTGTAAAAGTAGTGGGTTGTTGGCTGTGATGTAAGTTGAGAACTTGATGGAGTAGTCTGGCATAGTATGTCGGTGTAGTGGGATGTTTGCCGTGATGTAAGTTGAGAACTTGATGATGTAGTCTAGTTATAGATTGTCGGTGTAGTGGGTTGTTTACTGTGGTGTAAAACGAGAATTTGTTGGTGTAGTCTGGCTGTAATTTGCTTCCTTTCGTTATGTCAGTTTCATTCATTTTCAGTCTGTACTTGTCAGGTATGGGGGAGTGTTGCATGCGTAAAACTAGTTTAACCCAGCAGTGCATGTCTCAAGCCATGCCACCTGACACTGATTGTTTTGGCTTTTCTTTGTTGTTTATTGGCTTTTTTAATTTTTGCTGCAATTTGTTGTGTTTTTTTGTTATGAGTTTAAGTAGTTAGTTGCGTTTTCTGGTTCTGTGTAAATGTAGTTTGTTTAGTTTAGTTTTGTTTTTCTAGTTTTGAATTTATGTGGTTTATAGATTTTGGTTGGCTTTTGTGATAATGGTTCTGCAAGTGATTTTCCATTGGTGTTTATTATATATATATATATATATATATATATATATTTGTATAATCAAAAAATAGAATATTTGAACCTAATTGTTTAAAATTAGAATAATTAATTTAAGGGGTTCATTTTAAGTGCTAATTGAAAACACATTTAATTCAAGCTTTAATTTTTTTCTAAAAAATAGAAGTAATGTAAATAATAAAAATTAATGTCTTATAGATAGAGTCCCATTGTGTGTTAAAACAGTAATCCCAATAATGTCTTAATTTATCAAAATTTTAAAAAATTAAAAATAGCGTTTTCATAAATTCATATTGTTTTAGTTTTGTTTATAAAAACAGGATATTTAATCCTAATAACAGTCTGTGACAGAGAGTTTCACCATTCATAACTCAGAATTTATCGAAACAATCTATTGATAATTGCTGAAGTAAATCCGTTCCTGGCTCTCGTGTATATGAGTATACTCATATTGTTTTCTTATAATCTAATATTTTTTTTGGCTTTTAAACCTTTTTTCTTTGTTTCTTTTTTGTCTATGCCCATATCATTCGAATATTATTGTGGTTTTTCCAATAATCCGCAAATGAAATCATTATCTTAAAAACAACATATATATTTATATTACAGGTTTCGTGCGTTTTTACCACAGTTTTTTAATAGTTTAATTGTTTTAATATTTTAATTGTTTGCCTTATTTGAATGCAGTAAATTATTACAAATACTGCAATTAAACTAGGGGTCTACATTTTCTGTCATTTAAATATTAGATAGAAAAAAAACTATTAAAAATTATTGGTTAAATCGTACAAATCCTGTACTATGAAATACAAAATGTGGTATCTCTATAGAGCAATTTTTGAATTATATTTTATGTAAGTACCCTCCTGCTAAATTTACTAACACTGATTTATATTGTAAAACACAACGCTGAACAATAATAATGCACCCTGGTTATCACTTAGGGATCACAACTCTAGCTATTCCCGGCAGCTTCATATTTCCCATTGCTAATCTAGCTATCTCCTGCCCTTCCATTAACATGGCTGTTGCTGTCTGTTATTTGTCTAGATCATACTATTTACTACCACACAATTATATACTCATACACCAAATTCTATTTCAACAGGACTGTAATCTTTGCAGCTTGATGGGAAAACATTCGCCCGGATTCTACTTTAAATGGAGGTTATTTAGTATTTCCTTGAAAAGTATGGCCATAAAGCAACAAACCAATCAAATAACTGCTAACTTCACTGAAAATTTGAAATGGCTTGCATTATATATGTTACAAATAATTATCGGTAGACGGAGAGCCTGGCTGTTGCTATCTGTTGTTTGTCCCAATCGTACTATTTAATACTACACAGTTAAATACTCATACACTAAATTCTATTTCAACAAGGCTTTCCTTTGTAGCTCGATGGGAAAACATTCACCCGTATTCTACTTTAAATTTAGGTTATTTAGTCTTTCCTCGTAAACTATGGCCATAAAGCAACAAACCAATCAAACAACTGCTAACTTCACTGAAAATTTCAAATGGCTTGCATTAAATATGTTACACATAATTATCGATAGACGGAGAGGACAATTCAATTTCTTCTTATGTCTTGTTTAATTATATTGTAATTGAATAATAATCTCCGACAGATGTAATAAACAAGTTAATACTTTAAAAAAAATAATTCATCCTCCTGCGACGTTTCAAAATTTTAATAAGAAGACTATGTGTAAAACTTAGACATAAATATACTTTATTCATGTAGTTGTGATTATTTTCTAAATTGTCTGATTGTTTCTATCTTTTCTTTTTTTTAATTATACTGTAAACGTTTTTCAAGCAATATCTTATAATACATAAAATAGTAATATCAGAAAAATAAATGACTGTGAAATATTTTCCTCCAGAGAAACTTTTCCCTTTTTATCTTGTTTTTGTTATTTTAAAAGGAAATTTAAAAAGAGTCTCGAGGGGATATAGAGTGTTCTGTGTGATTTTATTCCTCCCTATTTAAGAAAAGAAAAATTATGCGAAAGAAAGGAAATAATGAAAATAAGGTTTATATTTTTAATGATATATTGTTTTTTAAAACTGTGTGTTGTTTGATTTAACTAGAAAAATATTTAATTTTAAATGGAATGCATTGCTGTGGATCAATGAAACCTTAGAGATTATTGCTGCAATATAAAGCAATTATTTAAAGTATATTTTTCGGCATTTAAAATTTAACATTGCAATAGTGTTATAAGTGTTTAAATTATACGACAAAACTCTGGTAGATGTTTCAACATATTTTTTTACATTTTGATAATAAAAGTAAAAGTTAATTATTTACATTTCATTATTACTCTAATATCAATTTTATTTTAAAGAACAGACATTCAAATCACACTTACCAAGTAGTGCAAAATGGTTGGGACAATGTTGATTAATTGCAATATAACTGTTGAAATTGAAATATCTACCATACTGTTGGCCAACGAAAGCTTTCACAAAAATTTCCTAACAATGGCTCCAAATTACGGAGCCTTGTTTGCTGATTGGTTGCATATCCAGCCAACGATTTCCCAACGGGTTCCTCACATTGCAGTGCTGCCAAATTGTACGCTCTTTGAATAACAATATTTTCTAAGAAAAATTCTGTTCTTAGATTTTTCATACAAGTTTTGTAGAAACTTTACGTCGAGGGTTATAGCTACTGCAAATGTTGTAAAAACATATCTCATTTTTTTCTTAAGAAATACTGATATTCAAAAACCGGACAACAACTACTGTGCTACGTGGATTATATGAAAAACAATTAAGTTAAATTGATGCAAAAGGATGCGTATTTTACTACCTAATTTTAACACTTTCGTGGTTTTGACAAAATAAACTAATAATAGGGACCAAATATAACTTTTTCCGTACTAAAATATTTGCCTTTTGTAATCAAAAAATGTCTGCAAATTAATAACGCGATACGTATACAGTTAAAAATTAGTAGTATGTGGAAGCTGTTAATGACAAAGAAAGAAAAAAATATTCTTGCCGAGCGGCTTTCGGTCAAAACTGCTAAGTGGCTAATAACGGTAAAATTGTAATACCTGATAATTTTATAATACATGCTAGCTTTGAACTGACATGTAAAATTATCAGATATGCAGATTTTACCGGTATTGAATGTATTAAAATTAAGTATTAAAATACCACCTACCTTTTGCATCAACCTAATACTTAAATTTGTTGCATTTGTTTGAAACAGGTATCTTACACTCACGAAAATGTTTTTTAATCGGATATAAAAACGCAAAAAGTAGCGCAAATTGTGAGTATTTTTTCCTTTAATGGTAAATTTGATTGTTGTATTTTGTTATTGGTTTGGCGAGAGCTTGGAAATTGCGCCAATGAAAAAGTCGCTAAACATCGGTGCGTGAGTGTAACACATCTATTCCCAGAGTAGTTTTCGGGTGTCACTTTCCTCTTCTGCAGCGAGTAAATATTACAGGCTCATTAGTCGCCGTTAACATAAAACAACATCCGAAACTATTCTTACCACCTATTTATCCTACTGACTTTGTGGATTCCTGTGCATTTACGATAGAAGGTGCACATTTTAATATTTTTTGCAATTTATCTTTGTGAGTTTCCTTTTTTCTACTTTTCCTTTTCCATCATGCAATAAGATAATCAATCGTAAGAGGACGGTATTTTGAACTCGCAAAATTTAATCGAATCGTCTGCGCAGGCTTAATAGGTAATGGCTTTGGTTATACGGTACAAAAGAGAGTTTGAAATTTACTAAATTATATATATGTTTTATATTTATCTTAATCTCAATTTGTATTTGGTCTTTTATTGATGAATATTAAAAAAAAAAAAATGTTAATAGTGAGTTACACATGTTCGTAGATTTATATTTTTCGAAAGGGAAAATGAGAATTTTAAAAGTCATGGCAGTGTTCTTACACTTTTACCACATTTTTTCATAGAATTTTTCCCATTATTTAAATACAGAAAAGTATTACAAATCCTGTAATTTAACGAGGCGTATACAATTTCTGCTACTTTAATATGATATAGAAAAATTCTATTGAAAATTTGTGGTAAACGCTTCCGAACCCTGTATGGTTCGGACTACTGTATGGTAATTTTGTCGTAAAGGAAATCGTCAATTTGACTGACAATAATATTTTTATTGATGTATTTGAGATGTATTCCATATTTTTCATATTTGTTTTTATAATACTGAAATGTTTACTTTAACAAAATCGTACAGGCATAAAACAGCAATATCAGAAGTATAAAAAATCTATGAAATATTTTTTAATCTTTGAAACTTTTCCCTTACATTTTTTTATAATTTTGAAAAGAAATTTAAGCAGAAGTCTCGAGGGACATACACAGATTGAAGATTTTTGTTTTTGTTTATATCCGTTCTCAGCAGTCTTATAATGACAAATACAGAAAATTAAAACGAAAAAACCGTTTCTATATTATAAGTGATAACTAATTCTTATGTATATTCTGTAGTTTAAATAGAAAAGGAAAAATATAATAGTAGAATTTATTTAGATGCTTTTTCGGAGTAATAAATAAATTAGAATATAGAGATCGAACTAACACATTGAGAAGGGGTAGTTTTTGTCTTTTAAACACGAAGCCCCGCCTATGGGTGTTACATTTGCATGTTCGATAATTTAACAAAAATATTGTTTCACTTTTTATTTACATTATAAGTGAATGTTTATGATAATGGTATTGTCTGTAATCGAACTATTTATATGCATAGTACTGTAATTATAAAAATATGAAATTTGTGTATGTGTTTTGAAAAATAATGTTATATATAAAACACAAAAGTACCGCTCTTTTTGAACTACAGATGTCCAAAAGACGTGAATTCACGTATGCGATTCTCAATGTGTTCAATCTTTAACTCTTTAACGGATATAGCACTTCAATTGCTAAAATGTTGAAATAAATGATTTACACCGGAAATTATGAAAAATAATATTTTTCTATTACAAAAAAGCGATATTTCACATACATAATGAATGGAAAACACTTCTAATAAAATTCTGCTGTCATTGTTGAATTTCGTAATTAAAATTTTGTGGTTTCGCAGGGAAACCAATGTCCGTTAACGCTTTCAACGGCAAAGTACTTATTTTAAAAAATGTTGAAATATTTGAATGACACCAGATTTTAAGAACAAATCTATTTGAAAATGATTAAAATTATTGCGAGTTTTCATTGCGAATATTATAAAAGCAAAATTTTATTAAAAATTTCTGGGTGCCACTTGGCAGTTTGGAAATAAAATTAAGCGTTCGCGCCTTGCAAACACCGCCTTTGAAAAGGTTAAAGGGTTAAAATTTGTTTGAAAAATAAATGTTGTAAATAATAAAAAAATATCAAAAGGAGAGAGCTCCACTATAATTTTTAAACGTTATCTTCAGTGATGTATTATTAATATTTTTTAATAATTTTATTATTAAAAAAATATTTTATAAATTTAGATGGTTTCAATTTTGTTGTGAAGAGCACGGCATTTTATCTTACTAACAGTCTGCGACAGAGAGTTAGATTTTTATTGACACCGTCAAATTCTATGCAGTCTATTGATAACCGCAGAAAGAAACCCCTTCTAGGTTCTCGTATACATACATTTTAATCTAGCAATAACGTCCGGCAGAGTTCTGGAATACGTTATTTCTCCTTATCATAACTCTGATTCAGAAATCTGAGGTCTGATTCATGGTATTTTATCTTACTAACAGTCTGTGACAGAGAGTTATATCTTTATTAACACCGTCGAATTCTATGCAGTGTATTGATAACCGCAGAAAGAAACCCCTTCTAGGTTCTCGTATACATACATTTCAATCTAACAATAAAGTTCGGCAGAGTTCCGGAATGCATTATTTCTCCTTATCATAACTCTGATTCAGAAAGCTGAGGTCTGATTCATGGTATTTTATCTTACTAACAGTCTGTGACAGAGAGTTAGATCTTTATTAACACTGTCAAATTCTATGCAGTCTATTGATAACCGCAGAAAGAAACCCCTTCTAGGTTCTCGTATACATGCATTTTAATCTAACAATAACGTTCGGCAAAGTTCTGGAATACATTATTTCTCTTTATCATAACTCTGATTCAGAAAGCTGAGGTCTGATTCATGGTATTTTATCTTACTAAAAGTCTGCGACAGAGAGTTGGAACTTCATTAATTCCGTCGAATTCTATGCAGTGTATTGATAACTGCAGAAAGAAACCCCTTCTAGGTTCTCGTATACATACATTTTAATCTAACAATAAAGTTCGGCAGAGTTCTGGAATGCATATTTCTCCTTATCATAACTCTGATTCAGAAAGCTGATGTCTGATTCATGGTATTTTATCTTACTAACAGTCTGCGACAGAGAGTTAGATCTTCATTAACTCCGTCGAATTCTATGCAGTGTATTGATAACTGTAGAAAGAAACCCCTTCTAGGTTCTCGTATACATACATTTTAATCTAACAGTAACGTTCGGTAGAGTTCTGGAATACATTATTTCTCCTTATCATAACTGTGATTATTCATAAGGCTGAGGTCTGATTCATGGCATTTTATCTAACTAACAGTCTGCGAAAGAGAGTTAGATCTTTATTAACACCGTCGAATTCTATGCAGTCTATTGATAACCGCAGAAAGAAACCCCTTCTAGGTTCTCGTATACATACATTTTAATCTAACAATAACGTTCGGTAGAGTTCTGGAATACATTATTTCTCCTTATCATAACTCTGATTATTCAGATGGCTGAGGTCTGATTCATGGCATTTTATCTTACTAACAGTCTGCGACAGAGAGTTAGATCTTTATTAACACCGTCGAATTCTATGTAGTGTAATAATAACCGCAGAAAGAAACCCCTTCTAGGTTTTCGTATACATACATTTTAATCTAACAATAAAGTTCGGCAGAGTTCTGGAATGCATTATTTCTCCTTATCATAACTCTGATTCAGAAAGCTGAGGTCTGATTAATGGTATTTTATCTTACTAACAGTCTGCGACAGAGAGTTAGATCTTTATTAACACCGTCGAAGTCTATGCAGTGTATTGATAACTGCAAAAAGAAACCCCTTCTAGGTTCTCGTATACATACATTTTAATCTAACAATAACGTTTGGTAGAGTTCTGGAATACATTATTTCTCCTTATCATAACTCTGATTATTCAGAAGGCTGAGGTCTTATTCATGGCATTTTATCTTACTAACAGTCTGCGAAAGAGAGTTAGATCTTTATTAACACCGTCGAATTCTATGCAGTCTATTGATAACCGCAGAAAGAAACACCTTCTAGGTTCCCGTATACATGCATTTTAATCTAACAATAACGTTCGGCAAAGTTCTGGAATACATTATTTCTCCTTATCATAACTCTGATTCAGAAGGCTGAAGTCTGATTCATGGCATTTTATCTTACTAACAGTCTGCGAAAGAGATCTTTATTAACACCGTCGAATTCTATGCAGTCTATTGATAACCGCAGAAAGAAACCCCTTATAGGTTCTCGTATACATACATTTTAATCTAACAATAACATCCGGCAGATTTCTGTAATACATTATTTCTCCTTATCATAACTCTGATTCAGAAAGCTGAGGTCTGATTCATGGTATTTTATCTTACTAACAGTCTGCGAAAGAGAGTTAGATCTTTATTAACACCGTCGAATTCTATGCAGTCTATTGATAACCGCAGAAAGAAACCCCTTCTAGGTTCTCGTATACGTACATTTTAATCTACTAACAATAACGTCCGGCAGAGTTCTGAAATACATTATTTCTCCTTATCATACCGTAATTTCCGGCGTATAATCCGCAGCTCAAAGAGTCGTTTTTCGACCCAGACATATTATTTTATAAAATGTAACTTAAAAGATCGCTGTAAATATTTAACTACAATTATTGAATAAAATTTCTGGGTCGAAAAACGACTCTTTGAGCTGCGGATTATACGCCGGAAATTACGGTAACTCTGATTCAGAAGTATCTGAAATTTTTAAATCTCCCTACAGTATTTAAATAAATCAATTAACCTTCCTACCCTGTTGAAATTTTACTCAATGTTTATTTAAAATTATTTAACATACTTATTTAACTTAGTTCTCTCTGGCTTTTATTTAATTTACTGTATGAAAAAATTTCTGGTTCGAATGAATGAAATAGATTATGGAAACAGGTCGGTTTGCCCCATTTAGGGTAGGGAGGTTAAAACAGCACATGAATTTCGTTTACATTCATATTTTTATGTATATACCTTAATTTCCGGTGGATAAGGTTCCTGAAATAAACCTATTTCCTTTCAGAAATTTTAGTTAAATGATGAGACTCTTTTCGTCTTTGAAGAAGCTTTTTCTGAGGTGCCTGCGGTCTGTCCATACATCTCCGGTGTTTGACAAATGAAGAAAACAAGCTCTTTTAAAGTATTTATTGGAATTTATTTATATAAAATTTCTGGGTTGGATTAGGCTCATTTTAGACACGACTTACACGCCAGAAATTATGGTAAGCGAAATACAAAGTGAAATAATCTTTTTGTTAAATAATCTAACATGTAAATGTGACGTCCATAGGCGTCCTGTTTAAAAGATGAAAACAACCCTCCCTCAATGTGTTAGTTTGATCTATATACACTTGTTTATTTATTATTCCGAAAAATACATCTAAATAAATTCTACTATTATTTTTTTTTCCTTTTCCATTTAAATAAGAGAATAAACATTAGTTTAAAAATTCTTTATCATTTCTAATGTAAAAATTGATTTTTCGTTTTAATTTTCTGTATTGGTCAATATAAGACTGTTTTCTTCTGTGAACGGATAGAAAGGAAAAAGATCTCTCTTCAAACTGTGTATGTCCCTCGAGACTTCTGTGCTTAAATTTCTTTTCAAAATGGTAAGAACTGTAAGAGAAATGTTTTAAAGATTAAAAAATATTTCATAATTTTTTTTTATACTTATGATATTGCTATTTCTATATTTTCGCATTATTTTCTTATAATATGACGACCCACATATTATAAGACATAAATACGAATATATTCTTGTACTTAAAACCTGCACACAAGAATCTTATATAAGAGTTATATAATGAAATATCCGAAGTTCAGGAACAAAACTCGAAACATTTCATTGCGTTTATACATTTTTCCTTAAACAAATTTACATTATACTCAAATACTCATCGAATATACAAAATACTCATCGAAATTATCATGCACCCCCATAACTCCTTAAATATGACCAATAATTCCGAAAATGAGTCACCATTTCGTTTATTCTTACTTTGATGATCAAATAACTTTATCAACGTTAAGACCATGAACGTTTTTTTCATATTCCTGAAATGAAATATCTGTAATACCTTGCAGAGCAGTGGGGTATATTTTATACCACTTAATATTAATCATGATTTGCACCAGAATTTTTGAATAAAATTTTACTTTTCTAAATTCTGATGTGATTTCACCATTACAGAAACACAGAGTGAAAATGCGACAAGTTTTCAATTTGAACTAAAATATTCTACCCATTTTGGTGATTGATTTTTTTTAGAGAAATATTAGGGACGAATACAATTTCTCAAATGCGGGAACAATTGTAGGAGATTTACTAAATTAAATTTATGTGGTACTTTCATATATTCATATTGTGTTAAAATGATGTATAAAGCAGAAATTGTGTTTAATTAATCTTTGTTGAATTAATAAATTAGGAATTTCCACACGAACATGCACAGTGTATTTTTTGACAGGTTACTTAAATATGTTTCAAATGATCAAAATAGTAAAATACGTCTTTAAAAAATGTAATTAAATATTTGACGTATTAATATTATGTTTAGTGTATATTTAAGGAAATAATGAAGACGCTTTCTACCACAATTTTTTAATAAAATATTTCGCCTTATTTAAATGCAGAAGGATCTATAGTGTTTTTTTATTCTATTAATTTTTACTTTTATTGTTAACTTCTATTTCATTATTATATTTTTAAATATTTTTATTTAATTTTTAACTTTTTAAATTCATCGCTGTTCATTTTTGCCTTGCAAGTCGATTACCTATAACCTGCATAGTTGCCAATCTCCCGGTTTTTTGAATACTAGTAAAATCTTACAAAAAAATTAACTTTATTAAATTACAGAAATTATTTGATTGAATAAAACAAATATTTTTTCATAAAAATATTGGTATGAAAAAAATCGGTAGGTTGGCAACTATGAACCTTGAAGTTCAGTTGGTACGCAACTAGGTATCCCATCCTGCTAACTACATTGTTCCATTTTTTATTGCAAATCCAGCAATTAATTAAACGAGGCGTCAACAGGTGCTGCTATTTAAATATTAAATAGAAAAATAAATGTTAACAAATTGTGTTAAAAGCGTAGGAACCCTGGTTTTTCATGATAATGAATCAGCTATTAACCCTTTGACTACGGATCAGTACATATACGTCTCAGTGACCTACTTTTTCTTTTAATTTAGTCGTATCACTCTTTCGTAAAATCCATGATTTCCACCATAGACCATAAACTTATACAGTAATCTCTCACTTATACGTCGGTGCAAGGGACTAACCAAAAACGGCACATAAACTAGAGAGACGCATAAATAAAATAACAGTAAACATTAGATTTGAAATAAATGTTAAGACAATCCTTAAATGGTTAAATAACATGCAGACTAATGAAAAATACGAATTAGTTAGATTGTTAAGGATTTTCTAATTCAAATCTAAAATACATACATCTCAAAATTTTAATCACATACTCTACTTTTTTTAAATTGCCTAAAATTGAAGTTTCTTTATAAGCTTGATTTCTGTTCCTAAAAATAGCTTTTTCGGGTTCATTGTATCTTTAACATGTTGTACCAGATGTATCAGTTACTAAATAAACTTAAAAATCTGTCTTAAAATTTATGGTGTCGAATTCTTAATATAAGTATGAAAACCACAATTTTAAAAGAAAAATTCCTGCACTGTATGGTTAATTGGATGTAGTGAAGGAGTGTTTCCAGAGCATCTGTTGCCTTTACAAAAGCTGTGGATAGTGTTTCTCTGTGTTCTTATTCATTATCTGTCTTATTCACTTTCAGTAGCATCATTTTTAATACCTATGACTATTTCGTGCATATCCCCCTTTTCTGCAGTTATTACATTTTCACCAACATCTACAAAATCCTTAAAAATAATCATTCCCCAAGAAACGGCATTCCATTCTTCATCTAATGCTGATTGATCTTTGGCGCAAGATGCATCATTTTCAAAATTCTTCAGAAAGCAGCATGTATTAAGGCGTGTGACCCAAGAATGAAGCTAGTGTCCAAAAACAAATGTAAAAAGACAACAAATTGGCTTCTCATTTACAATCTGATGTGACATTTCTTGGAAAGGACATGAGTCGAATGGAAAGAAATGGCAAGGGAAACTTGAAATTTCTCCGACGCATAAGTGAGAGATATATTCACGTTGCGACGCAAATGCGAAACAAAAAATTAACATTGCATAGTTATACCTTTATCCGGGACTACCGAAAATCGACGTATACATGAGAGAGACGCATAAATGAGACGACGTATAAGTGAGAGATTACGGTATTAAGATATTTTCAAGATCTTTTGTAAATTGCGGTACATTTGAATATAAAAATAGTCGCCAGTCCGGGTCTGTAATTAACCCTTTCCGGCACAGACAAGATCTGTTCGTAAAATTAGAAATTACTGACTGACACTGGAATTTACAAACTCCTTTTTAGTAAATAAAAGCTTATTATTTTAAACTTTCGTTCTAGAAACAAAATTTTATTAAATATTTTTGGTGTCGAATGCAAGTTTGGAATTAAATTAGGTGTGCCCACAGTGGGACCAATGTGCCGGGAATAGTTAAAGGATTAAGGATGATCTTCCTGCTAAGAGAGTGAATATTTCGCCGGATTTTGACGTTCATGATAATTTAATAACAAAAGTTAATGAGGATTTAACAACTAATGCTGACTGTTCTGCCCGCAAAAGTTTTCAAACTGAGAACCATGAAGGTTACAATTTCTCCAATGTAGTGTGATGCGTCTGTCCAAACAAATTTAATACTGAATCGGAATATAAATGATGGAGATTTTGAAATTTTGCAAACATTAAATGTATTAAAAAAAGATACACGTAATAGCAAGTCCATTCTAGAATAGTCTGGTATGCAAATCGAATCACACTCATAAATAACTCTTTCTGGAGATAATCAATCTCTTGGTCTGAGCAGCTATTTGTTAAAAACACTTTCACGAACAACATAAAATAGATAGAATAATTAAAACTTAAAAGCAAAAACAGCGTAAAAAAACAGAATTCTGCCAAAACTTGAAATCATTCGTTAAAACAACATAGAATTAAAGATACGGCGAAACAGAATCTATGAAGAAGCGTAAATCTATATCAGTGGTTACCAACGGGGGGCATACCCCTAACAGGTTGGTTGGTTGGTGTTTGCATTAGGTTTAATGGAACAAGGTCTTATTGGGGACAAGCTGCGCCAAAGTGAAAATTAAGAAAAAATATCAAAAAATCCACCAAAAGTAATGCTAATTAAAAAACTAAAGAAACCAAAGCTCAATGAGAAAACTATCTGGATAGGGTTACCCATCCAGATATACCCCTAACAGGAGGGAGGGATTTTATTTTTAAAGTGGGCATATCGAGATTTTTTATTAATCCATTCCTAGGCAGTTTTTTAAAGTAATGTTATAGGCTAAAATTAGAAGTAATGCAGGGCTTGTACGCTATTACCACAATTTGTTAATGGGATTTTTCTATTTAATATTTAAATAGCATAAATTGCAGACGCCTCGTTTAACTGTAAAATTTGTAATGCTTTCTCTGCATTTAAATAAAGCGAAAAATTTTATTAAAAAAGTGTGGTAACAGTTTACAAACTCTGTAATACATGGATATTTAAAAAAAAAAACGAAAAACAAATATTAATTTTTAAAACGTTCTTGTTCAAAATTTCAAAATACAATAATAACCCGAAAAATTATATTGAAAGAAAATGATAGCATTAATGCAACAATTTGAAACGTCAATTGTGTTTAAAATCTTAATATTTGTAAAGGTTTTTGGCGGGCGTAAAATATCTGTTTACAATTTTTTTTTCTTTTTGTATGTATTTAATACAACCTATATTTCTGTTCACTCTGCACTGAGAATTTTTACGCATGAAACTACATTCGTCTATATATAAGATGTTTGGGTTGAGCGTCTTTAACCTTAAAATATTTGAAATATCTAAACAATCTACCAATCAACATTATGAAATTAATAATATTCCTCCAAAATGGGTATTACAGGGTTCGTATGCTTTTACAAAATATTTTAATATAATTTTCTGTTTAATATTTAAATAGCAGAAATTGTAGACATCTATTGTAATTGCAGAATTTGTAATATTTTTCTGCATTTAAATAAGGCGAACAATTCTATTAAAAAATTGTGGTAAGAGCATACGCGCCCTGTATTACAGATGGAAGTGGGTTAAATTGTTATGGCTCTTGTGAAGGCGTCGAATACAATATATAAAAGTTATATAAATTTTAAAAACAATGTATACGCAACGATGTACACAATAATTCAGAAGATTAAGCTCGCTAACAGAGACGTTTATTATGTTGGGAAAGAAAAGTGGCTAGTTAAAATTGATAAAGATGATAATCCAGAACCACTTCTTTTATATTGTGTTATTCATCGAGAGATCTTAGTGTTTTTTTTTTTTTTTTAGTTGTTCTTAATGAAGTACTATAATCAATTATAAATTATATCAAAAGTGAGAACATATTTTTAAATAATAAGAACTGCATGTCATATAGACAGGGGGGGGTTATAATTTAAGAGATGCTTAGTTGGGTAGTGGTTAAAAAAAATGTTTGGAAAAGAACTAGAAACTATTCCTCCCAGAAACCAAAAAGAAAAACTCGGAATAGAAAAAAAAATGTGTTGAAGGCAAACTGAAAATAAAAATAGTTGCTTAAAATATGCAGAAATAAATAATACAGTATAGAGTAATAAACATTGCTTTGGTAAAATGTAGGTTGCATTCCTTATTTACTGCCACCTGAATACTAGGACTGAGTGTTGACACGAAAATGTGCGGCTGTCGTAGGCGGATTTGATAAGCGTTTGTACTGCCCCCTGAATTCACACACCAGTAATTTCTAAAAGTTTTCTTTGAATTCCTTGATCTCAGAAAAATAAGGCTAAGAAAACTTTTAGAAATTATTGGTGGTCAAATTTGAGGGATCGTACAAACGCTGAAAAAAATCCGCCTACGACAGACTCCATTTTTGTGGCAGTACACAGGACTAGTATTAGGGGGCGGTGCCTTACTCCTTAGTTACTTCTTGTTTTACACATGGCCAAAGTTAAAAGTGTCTGAAGTATGAATCTTGAAGCATCCATTATATAATTATAATGTATTCAAGATACTGTAAATCACAGTATTTTTCATTTTATAATTTAAGTTGTTATGATATTAATAATTCAATAATAAGTATTTCAATTTCAGTTTTATGTATTTCAACTTTTATAAAGTATTTAAAAATTTACAACAATTAAATAAATACTTTAAGATGAACTGACATGTATAAAATGCATTGTCACTTTACGCACTTTGGACGTCTCATTTAATTTTTAATTACAGTAACTGTGACCGCTTCATATTGTTTGCTTATATTATATATAATGATTCAATTTCTTAAAAGCAAGTTAGTTTTGAACTAAAGGCACAATATTCTGCTTAATGAAATTTATATATATTTAATAAAATGCCAAATATATTATAAATGCGACAAAACTATGGAGAATCCCGTTTCATTTAGGCACAATGGCACAATGATCTTACAGCAAATATTTCCTTAAACAAATTTTACTGATCATAGGATACTAATATCAGAAGAATAAAGAACAGTGAAGATTTTTTGCTCGTGGAAAGTTTTCCCTTTTGTACAGTTTTTGTAACTTTAAAAGGAAATTAAAAAAGTCTTCCCGAAGGACATAAATTGTTTTGATTGATTTTTTTCATCATCTCTCCATCCAAAGAAAAAGAGACTTATATTGTGGAATAAAGAAAAATAAAATAAAAATATTGTTTACATGGTAAATTATTATTTGATAATGTACCGTCTATTATATAATTTGTAAAGAAATAACTTTATTATTATTTTTAAATATATATTCAGCGATGCTACATTAATTGGCATCTTCCGTCTCATGTTTGCCGTTGGAGTTGTAGTGCATGAAGATATTCTATCTTGTGCTGCGAGGTTTTTTCGTTACTAACTTATAAAAGTGAGAGGTACCAGGCGGGATATCATCCAGGGAGCTCAGTGGTAGGCCATTGGAGCGAAATGGTAATAACCATGGTTTGAATACAGGCTTAGACACATAGTCGCAAACATGTCAAACTATCGAAAAAGAAAAAAAAATGTGTTTTCATTACTTTTAAATATGGGCCGATTGTCACCACTAAATTTTATTAAAATTACTCGCCTAGTAAAAATATTATTACCATTTCTGTGAAGAACAGGGCTGTCAGTTAGGCCTTTTCTTCCATTCTGAGATGCCGAATTCATACCGGAAATTTTAATAAAAACAATTTTACTTTAGGTAATAACGAAATATCTATCTTTAAATAAAGGGAAACTTTCAGTTTTAAATTTTTGGTACGGATTCGAAATTTCTGAATTAAAAATGGACGCAAAACTGACAACCCTGTTGAAGAATACAATTAATATTTGGTAGTGACAATCGGTCCATTTTTAAAAGCAATGATAAATGCATTTTTTCATATTCGATAGTTTGACGTGGTAGCGACGACATTTTCACTCGATTGGTTTAACACATGATGCAAAAGAAACTAACGTTTTAGTGGAATTCTGTTTGCTGCATATTGAATAAACCAGCATCGCAAATTAAATACCGTAATTTCGCGCGTATACGCCGCACCTCAACCAATTCGATTTCCTACCAGAATTTATTTTAATTGAAATGTGACTTGCTTCTGCTTAGCACTTATTTGACTTCTTATTTTCAATAAAATTCCCGGTTCGAAAAAGACTTAACTAAGCCGCGGCGCATACGCGAGAAATTACGGTAAGTTCAAATCATTTTATATTCGAGTTTATATATTGTTTGAAAACCTGTGTTCGCCATAAAAGTTGTTATTAAACCAGAATTAAGCTTTAAAAAAACAGTAATCGCGAATGTGTTCTAAGTTTAAAACGCTGTAGCAAAATAGGCTACTTTTTGAGTGCTGTGATTGTCTATCGTCTAACCCCTCGTCAGTGGCGGCTCATGATTGGCTTTGCTTTAGGCACTAAATGCATGGCTGCTAAATATATTCTTTACATACCATTATTATTAAAATTTAATGCTTTATTTTATATACTGTCAGAAAGTTAGCCATTAAACAAAGGTAAGATTTGTATTAAATTTAATGGTATGAAAATAATATGTTTCAGGCATGCATTTAGTGTCCGAAAAAAGACAGTCACAAATCGCCACTGCCCATCGTAATCTAAAATTAACGTGCAACAGAGCTAGAAATAAGTTATTTATTTTATTTGAATAGATAATCTAAATTTTGAATTACTTATTTTTTTTTAATAAAGCATTTAAAGAAATTAATGTAGCCAAATGTACGTGAATTTGTCTTTTATAAATATTTTTATACAGGTATATGAAATGAGTTTACATATTTCTCCCATTGTATTTTGATAATACTTAAAATATGCCTTTAAATAAAATTTTACCAAGCATAAAATAGCAATATAAGAAGAATAAAGAACTGTCAAGTGTATTTCCTCAGGGAAACGTTTCTCTTTCATTTCTCCTCCTTCCGTTTCCCGAAGTAAAACTTGTATTATAATGACATATAAAGAAACATAAAATGAAAAAAAAAATCATATTTTAAATACTGTTTTTTTTCCTAATCAGATGCAGATTGTTTTGTTTCTTTAATAAAGCAGGAATTATACTATTTTGCTCTTTTAAGTAAAAATCAAAATAGCTTAAGTGAAAAGTTTATTTTCATTAATAATTGAAATATTAAATAAACTTTTATCTCGATATTAAGTGACTATTTCAAAACATTTTTAATTATATATATTTTTTTAATTTGGTAAACTTTAATATTTAGCCCAGTGGTTGGGTAGTTGAATTCGGAATTAATTAAGGGAAAGCAGGAAATCGTTCTAAACACTTTAATTTAGGTTTTTAATGAACATACTAATTTTTCCCCTGGTACTAGGTGATATTTAGCCGCTATGTACAGATTTATGCTCAAAAACACGTTTTTTTTTTGTTTTTTTTAAAATGACAATATCTCAAAACAATCAACTGTATCGAAAAGAGTATCTGCACAAATATTGTAGAGCTTAAAATTTTGATTAAAGTAAGAACCCACGCTTAATATTTTTGTTGACCATTAACCCTTTCAGAGGCAGGCAATTGTGTTCCTGTAACGTCGAATTCACACCGGTAATTACGAAAGCATTTAGTTAAAAATAAGGAAAATAAATTTTTCAACTTTTCCCGTCAAAGTTAAAAAAGTAAAATTTAATTAAAATTTTCTGGTTCGAATCAGATTAAAATTAGGTGGGATAGATAAGAAAGCCACCACCCCCTGAATACTAGGCCTGCTCGCTGAAAAAAATGGCGGCTGCCGCAGGCGGAATCGTTTGTACAGTCCCTCGAACTTCAACACCAATAATATCTAAAAGTTATCTTTGACTTATTTGATTTCTGAAAAACAAGACAAAGAAAACTTTTAGAAATTATTGATGTGGAATTTCGAGGGACCGTTCAAACGTTGAAAAAAAAATCGGCTTGCGACATCCGCCATTTTTGTCAGCGCGCAGGCCTAGTATTCAGGGGGCGGTGGTACGAACCCTCACTCACGCACCGATATTTAGCGACTTTTTCATCGGCGCGATTTCCAAGCTCTCGTCCAACCAATAACGAAATACAATATGCGCCCAGGCCTAGTATACAGGGGGCGGTGAGAAAGTCGTGACACGCGTCACAAAAACGTCATACCAAGCAGGCAAAACAAAGAAAAAAATTCTAACAACTTGCATGTTTCGATTTCGGTGACTCGTGGAATGATTAACTATTAGTCGTAATCAATAATTATTAATTCTATGAACCAATGAAATCGAAACATGCAAGTTATTCGAATTTCTTTGTTTTGCCTGCTTGGTATGACGTTTTAGTGACGCGTGTCACGGCTTTCTTATCTAGGGGGCGTTGGTTAAGCTCACAAGCTTGCCTAATTCGTTTATCAAGAGTTGGAAGCCAGAACAGACAAAGCTGTCAGGCCACTCTGCCTTTAATTTTTATATACAATACGCGTATTTTTTTTTAATTTATTGATGTCTTTATGATGTTTTTGTAGTTATTTTAGGGCTTTATTTTGGAGCTTTAGTTTCTACGAGCAAATTAATAAGTAAAACAACTCATTTTTTCATGATTTTAAGCATATTTAAAAAACGATTACTAAATGATGAGAAATATTGTTTGTTATTTCCGATATTGTATTTGAAATATGGAGTAGTATTTAATATGGCATAGTAGTATTATTTAGAGTGAATAAAAGTGTGTATGTATTATAATTAAGGAGGTTGAACTAAGGTGAGTGGGTGCGTGGGAAGCGAACAAATGAGAGTTCAGGAGTCTTATTTCTAGCGGGAATTTAAAGTCAACAACTAGCACGATTATAAATTTCAGTATGTTACGGAGAGGGCTAAGATGGTTTTAATAAAAATGATTTTAGCAGATTTTGTACGTATAGTAGTACGAGCATTTTAATTTAAATTCATTAAAGCTTCATGATATTAAAGAAATTCTTTATGTTAAAAGAAAAAAAAATCATTCTTTTAAAATTAAGGTTTGAGGATGGCTAGAGAAATGACGTGTAAAACAGCTAACATTCATATATATTTTTCTAGAAAACTACAGAAACGATTTCAATACTTTGTTATATACTTTTGGCAGAGCTATACTATTAGTTGAATTGATTGTTTGGCAAAAAATAAAAATACAAATACTATTCATATGTTAATTTTAGAAAAAAAAAAAAAACAGTTTTTTTTTTTTTTTCAAAATTGCTTAGCTGTTTTATTATTTATTTTTATTTGTTTCAGAAACTATCAATTTATAAATTAATCACTAAAACATTATGTCATTCAATTTTGATCATTTATGGAAGTTTTAAATCTGGACGTCTTATTCAACAGAGTATACATCTGTAAATTTAAAATATGAAATAAAACTTTTATTCTTAAATATAAAAAGTAAATTTAATTTTAAAATATGAGCAATTAAGAAGTGTTATTTTGATGAAAGAGGACTGCGCAAGACCCGCAAATCAGTTTTTATGACTTATTTTGTACTACGACAGATGTTGTACATTTCAATCCAGCTTGTCATGTGATTGATGATGGATTTATGTTGCACCGTGTGATTTGGCAGTCAAATGATTAATTTATCTCCATCCTGAAAAAAAAATCTGTTAATTTCGCCAAAAGGAACTTCAATGCGAACCACAATTATATTTTATGGTTACCTAGAAAATATTTCATCACAAAGTACAAAATCAGCAGAAAGTATCACACGAACAAAGAAACACATAGTTGGTCTATTTACGTTTGACGAGTCAATGTCATTCACTATGTCTGAAGAAAAAAAAAAATCTGCCAAATGATTAACAAAAGCATCGGCTTATAAGTATGTTATGTGTGCAGTTTCAAAAAGAAGGTTTTGTTGTGAAGCAGGCTATAATAAAAGTCTATCTAATAATTTAAATTACTTTGGAAATGGAAAACTGATCACAATGTTTTGTAGTAGTTCCTGAAGATATCGAACTCTAGGTAATAATGGCAGCACCCACTAATTCCGAAAACATTTTGTTTTTGAAGCCTGAAAGAGGTAACATAGAAGATGATTTATACTGATCAGCAACTCTGAACATTTCTCCACACATAAGAAACAACATTTTGTTTCTCCATGCTTTCAGTGGTTTTGAAACCACATCTGCTCATTTTAGACAGGGAAAGAACAAAATTGTCGAATTTCTAGACACTGCAGCAAGTTGGGAACATTTTCCGTGATGAAAATATTTGCCCTGTTGACATCGTTGACGCAGGACATACATTTTTGATAGCTTTGTATGGAAGAAAGGGCAGCGAAGAATCATTAGATTTAATTGATATTTCTTTCGCCTTTTCAAAAATCACTGATAAAAAACACACAAAAATCACTGATTTTCAATTTAACATCTCTGACCCTCAATTTAGCAATTGCACGTGAATACCCTCTGCTCTGTATACATAAAAGTTCAACTTTGGAGTAGATTTAGGAAAAACGCTTTGGATTGTACATAATCACCAACCACAACGAACCAGCTTCTCCTGTCCTTCTTTGTTTGATATCATGCAAGTGTAAAAAATATATATATACTTTTTCCTGTAGATGCAGGAAAACTGGCATCAATTGTTTTACAATTTCCTACCACTGCAAAGAACAAGCCAACTAACTATCCAACATGCACCAACTCCAATAACTCTTAACGTAGAACGCTAAGAGGTGGTAATCGATACCACGATGGAGGAGGTAATTTCAGAAGAAGTTTTTTTTATTGGAGATAAAGTGTCAACCAGTGCAAGTGGAGGAAAGTGACAATGAATAAACTAACATTGATGATTATAATACATCTTCAACATCTAAAAAATTAAACTGATATAATTTTTTTTTACTATACATAATATTTTTTCATATATTATTATGTTAAATAATAAATGCTTAACACAGGGTTCGTACGATTTTAACACAATTTTTAATAGAATTTTTGGCCTTATTTAAATGCAGAAAAGCACAGGGTGATTCATATCTAAGTATACAACTTCCAGATGCTGTAACAGAGGAACGATTTATGGCACTTTCCCCAAATACAAGTCGTAAGGTAGTTGTACTCATAAAGTTTTTTTCCGTTGCCGTGCGAAGTGACATAGGCGACACCTAGCGTGTCACGTGAATATCAGTAGAAATGGCTGTGTCTGCAGTGGAGAAGGCATTTTGGTTACTTGAATTGAGCTAAATGGAATCTGTCACAATTGTGCAACGTCATTTTCGAACGTAATTTGGAAAATAACTTCTATCCAGAAAATCCATTTATGATTGTTTAAAAAAAAAATTCAAACTGCGGACTGTTTGTGCAAAGTGGACAGAAATGACACAAATAAATCCGGTAATCCATTTCTGTAAATTTTGCACAAACAGTCCGTTTCAAATTTTTGAAACCAATCATAGATTTTCTTGTTAGAGGCACTTTAGTGTCTTTTACTTAATATTCGTTTCCCACCAAAAATTCGGAAAGATAATATTTGGTAACTTTAATAGCAAAGTTTTTGTCATTAAATAAATTATTTTTAACATATTAAAATAGTGGTGGATGGGAAGCTTTTTTTATCATACACTTTTATTTTGAATATTGACAACCAAGAGTATACCTCGTGCTTGGCGACGAAAGGGTTAAATTACCTTGAGTTAACAGATGGCATTCAGAAGGGTTTATGTTTGTTCCTAATATAGAAACATCCTGCTCCTCATTTTGAACTTTGACTGCAACTTCTTGTTCTGATTCATCCTTTAATACAAGATGTGTAAGAGGATGGGGTAAGACAATGTAAGCAGGGACGGATCTAGACTAAATTTTAACCGGGGCAAGCTTGTGGATTTTCACCCCCCCCCCCCTGCACCTGAGAATATCAGAATAAAATCTTCGTAAACAATTGCTTAAGGAAGTAATATTAATACTCAATACTCAATATCTGTATTTTTACTATGCATCTTTTCTATTTAAAAAACACAATATTACACAATACAAAAATTACAGAAAATACACCTGTTTTAACATCTACAATACCTATTAAAGGTTTACTTTGCGAGCTTTTTTTGATGCAAAAGTTTTTGTTATGTCGTCTTAAGGTAATTTGCAAGCTATATGCGGGCACTCATTTTATATGTTACAACATTTTTCAAAAATATATACAATATTCTTATTTATACAAACAATGTACTATAAAAATAAATACATCAGTTAGAAACAGTAACTTTATCTATGTATAACAATGGATCCCTTCGCGCATGTTGGCATTGACGGTAATGAAATGGCAGATACATTGGCTAAAGAGGGTCTCTTTGACATCACACACTTCCACCTTGACTTTTCTGGAGATCTGTTCAAGAGCCAAATATACTCTCGACGCATCTTGGCGTTCCCCTCCAGTTCACAACTGGTAGTTTGGCAAAAAGCTTGGAGGAGCTATTACTCTTGGGGATAGCCGTAACCAACAGTCTGCTATTGCAAGATTCTTGAGTGGACACTTGAGATGCCTGAAATTTGACAATGGTATCAAGATTTTCCCCATTTGTGGAAAGTGCAAGACTGCGCAGTAATGTACTATACGCGCAAGATTGCGCTGTCCACCCTTGACCATCTCCTTTCCTGTTTGGACTTGACTAGGAATTACCTTTTGGAATGTCCTTTCATCGTTTTGGACTTCCTCCAAATTTTTGGGCTCATGGACATGGTTTAGCCTATTGGCTAGATCATTTAGGATTAGAAACAACAACAACAATGGTGGATTCAAAGGAGCGGCGATGTGGTGATCGCCCGCCCTTGGGCGCTGATAAAAGGTCTCCAAATCAACATGTGCAGGCTTGTTTTTAAGTTCTAAAACAGAACTGCGGTAATGGATCATTGATGAGAATCATTACCAAATAAATACACGTCGATTCGTATCAAGAAACTCTTTATAAAATAAGTATAAGTTAAATGTATGTTTCCCAGGTTCAGCTAGGTGAGGAGGCCTACCCAAGAGCTAAAGTTTAATAAGCCCCAACCATGTATGCTTTACAAATATTAATTCAATATGCAAGTTTTAAATAAAAATGCTGATAGAAAATATTTTTATAAAACTTTAGTAAAATTTCCCGCGGTTCTAATAATAATCTTTAAATGCTAAACAGGATACTTTGGTCTTTCTCATTTTTTACTGCATAAACAATTTTAAAATTTGACTAATACTATAAAAGTTTAAAAATAAATATTTAAAAATCTGAAAACACGCACCAAATATTCTGTTTGGTTTTCCGGTTATATAACGTATGAAAGTTAGAGTGATGACCATGAGTCTGACTGCCAGAAATTACCTCTTAACCCTACAGTGCATTAATTTTTCTTATATAATTGTGTTTTTTATACTTATATTAAGAATTCGACACCAGAAATTTTAAGATAGATTTTTAACTTTATGTAGTAGCATATTTATGTTATTTTTACAGGATTAATATTTCTATATAAATATAGTGGCTGCAAAGAACTTTATTTATTTATTAAAAGTTAAGTAGAAAGTGTTGCCAATTGGCTACACTATGCACTGTAGGGTTAAAAGGGTAATAATATTCAGTTTTTTGTCAGCTATACTTGGTTACTGAGTATACTTGTTATACTCAATACACATTTTAGTACTGAAAGTACTTTGCCCCTGAAAGGGTTAACTGACTTGTGAGTGGCTCGCAAATTTTTGTGTCCCGTCAGCGTTAGAGATTGAAGATCCCTATCATAAAGATATGCATAGGCATAAAAAAATTCCTGTACTATTGAAATACTTGTTATTGAACTACATTAGAAATAAAGAATCAAGCATTTTTTTTTAAGCAGGAAACATATTTTCAAATAACAATAACATTTTAAAAATTATAGTAGAACTGTTATAAACTTTATTCGTTATTGTACGCAACAAGGAATAGGAGCTTTGAAACGAAAATATAAGCATAGCAAGAAATGTAAACAATCATGACGATCTCGATTAAAAGTAAGGTTTAAATTTATTGCTATGTTTAATTAATGTACTTTTTTGCTTCAAAATTAGTACAAGTGGTGTGATTGTGAAGTACAACTTTTAAGTTAACATATTTTATTAGATAAACATTTCTAATGAAATATTTAATTAATTTTTAAAAAGTATAGGTGCGATATTTTGGCAATCAAAATTTAAAAGGCTTATTAACAACTGATATACATAAATAAAAACATAAAAGTGATTCCCATGGATAGAAAACCTTTTTAACTACATAAATAAAATGGCTTTAAAGGGCCAGAACGCGCTAAATTCTCAACAGAGTATAAGTTTAATTTTCATTTTTTAGACAAAAATGTCTGTTAATTACAAAAATATCTAAATTTAGAAGAAATTAATAAAAAATCGATTTATAATTCTTTTCTTACATATCAACTCAGTTATAGCATAGAAAAGGAGATTTTTAGAACAGAGATAATACATATAAATAATTACATGGTATAGCAGGTATAAAAAAACCCCAAGTAACTTGGTTGCTTTTAGCTTCATGAATATCGCTCGGCTTAAGCCATAAGCCTCCCCCTCTCTTCCTTTAGCTTTCTTTCTGTAATAGTCACCCGAGTGTCTTTTAGACATCTGTAAAGCAAATAACAGTATCGACAAAGAAATAACGCAAAATTTTTGAATTTTAAATAAATAAAATCTTCTTAAAATACTGGTGGCAATGTGATATTTTATATAATGTAATACAAATTAATTTATTTTTTATTTCTGATCCTTATACAACCAAAGTAAACCGCCGTGGAACAAAATAAAATTGAATATCTTTTCCTGTGAATTTTTAATTTTCCTTTATTCTAAATATTTATGATTCCTCATTTTTGCGCCCTTCCAAGTCTTGCACCCGGGGCAGCTGCCCCGGCTAACCCCCCCTTAGATCCGTCACTGAATGTAAGGTACAATTCTCTTGACAGATGCAGGGGAACCACTGTTCCGTATTTTGAATACAAACATTTACAGAAAAAGAATTTCGCGATAGGTTTTTACGATATTTGCAACAGAAGTAACCTTCGGGGTAAAATTTTGCTCAATTCTCAAAATAAATCTAAAACTAAGATTACATTATGAAAAAAAACAAAAAAAAAAAAAAAAAAAAAAACAGGTGTTCATTATATAGACAGAGTAGGAACCTTGAAGATGGAAAATTTCTGTAATTTAATTACTACTTAATTTATTTTGTTTTTCTAACGATACATTGTATCTTTGTAATAAAAAATGGCAGTCGCTGAATGCATTTCTGTTTAACATCACGCTACACACATGGCAATATTCAGATCCCATGAATCATATTCTATAAGCACAATAACAGAATTTGCGCCTTGTTGCGACACGCTGGTGATATCAACCCTGCTCTATCGCTAAGTGCTAATTTTAATACATAGTCGTTGCCTTTATAAAAGTAAATTGTTTAGGTCCTATTTAAGATATGCTTTACATACAAAAACTATCAATAATAAAATACCTAAGAATCCATCCATTCAAAAAGCAATACCTAAAAGGTGCAATAGTGCAAAAAATATGTGGGATAAACAAATTTTGATTACACATTTGAATTCTGTTTCAAAAGTTACGTTAGAAACATATTGAATGTTTCACATTACAGAAGTTGTGTTAACAGTGTAATCTTAGATAAGTTTTTCAATTTCTCAAATATTTTACTAAAAATGAAAATTTAAAACAAGATATGTTTATGTTTTAAAACATAATCCTTGAAACATAAAATCTGATTACACTAAACTGGTCGGCAAAAAAACAATATTTTTCTTCCCTGCAAAACAAATATGTAAACTGTATAGATCTAATACTCCTACATTTGAAATATGATATGCAAATTGCCCCAGCACGTATCATTTATTCTAGGAAGAGTTTTATAAAACAAATTATAGTGACAGATCTTCATACTAATTTGTATTGCGAGAAAAAAGTGAAATCATTAAATACGTACAGTGACCTCTCATTTATAAGCAATGATCAGTAATTACTTTTTTGCACCACTATTTTAAAATAGTAAAATTCGATTTATAAATTCTGCGATTAAATAAGGAAAAAATTACTTTTTAAATAAACTGGTGCTGAAAATAATTACCGTGTATCGCGTATAAGTGAGAGGTGACTGTATTTCCATTATATTAGATAACAAATCGATAATATCGTCGCTACCATGTCAAACTATCGAATGCGAAAACAAGCATTTTTCATTACTTTTAAATATACCAATAAATTTTATTAGAATTCTTCAGCTAGTACAATTATAAGAAAATTTCTGTGAAGAACAGGGTTACCAAGTCTGCGTTCTTAATAATGCTGACTTCACACCGGAAATTTTGAGAGAAAACTTTTAGTTTAAGTATTCACGAAATGTCTGTCATTAAATAAAGCAAAAAAATCTGTTTGAAATTTCTGGTACGAATTTGGAATTTCTGAATGAAAAAGAATGTCAAATTGGCAAACCTGGTGAAGAATGCTATTAAAATTTAGTGGTGACAGTCTGTCCATTTTTAAAAGTAATGGAAAATGCATTTTTTCACATTCGATAGTTTGACAATGGTACCGATGATATGTAGCATGAAAATTTTGTTTGTTGAAACATGTATCGTGCATTTTTATTTTGTTGTCTCGGCGGCTTTAGTGTCTCAATTTTCCATTGGCTATCCGCTAATATTTTTTAGTTCCTTATGCCTCTCTAACTTGATTAATGTTTCTTTTTTGCATATGCTTATAGGTAGTTTTCAAATTATTATATATATTTTATTATTTACGCAATTTCCACTTTTGTTTTAGCTAGACATAAAATATCTTAAGATTAAAAGCATGCTCTCCTTCCTAAAAATACGTACGAGTTACAGCAATTTCATTGCTATATTTTGATTTAGTAGCTAGCATGAAATCTATAAGAATAAACCATTATTTTTACAGGAAGGATTTTCGGTACCGACCAGTGAATATATAAAAAAAGGATTTTTGATCATTATTAACATATGATTTTATAATTTTTGATAAGTTGCATACGTAAATTACGTCCAGTCTTTAATGTAATCACAGTGTTACCTGAAAGTAAATTCTGACAAAGCTATGAAACTGAAGTACTTAACTACAAACTCTGCAGCACTTAAAAATCATTAGCCGAATTCTTTCCAGTTTTTTAGGAAATTATTTGAAGGCATTACCAAAATCAATATTTAAATTCTTATAATTTGAATACATTTTTCTTCACTATTCTTTTATTGTTTTTTAATAATGCAGCAACTATTTTCTTAAAATGTTATCAAACATAAAATAGCAACATCGTAACAATGAAGAACTGTGAAGTATTTTCCCCCAGGGAAGTTTTTCTCTTTTATCCAGATTTTCTTATTTTAATCGGAAATTTGAAAAGCAACCACTAGGGACACACACTGTTTTAAAAGATTTTAAAATTATAGGAACATTTTGCCATTTGTTATTAAAAAGTTAATTATGTTCACGTTTTCAAGTTGTCACAAATGGTTTGAATAAAAAAGTATTTTATTTTTTTTGGATTTTACCCACTGCAACATTTAAAAAAAATAGTTTTAAAACTGACATATAGAGTAGTGACATTTTGAACATGTTAATCTCAACTCCAGATAAAGAGTAATTTCTCCAACTGAAATATGTAAATAACTAATAAATAATGTAATGTAAGTTTTAACGTAAATAACCTGCAAAAATGTAATGATTAACAAAGACAAAATTTTTAGATTTAGTTAAGTACCATACAAAAACATTTCTTCTTGCATAATTTTAAATTTTAGATACATGTAATCTACTGATAGAGGATACAGAAAATAGTTCTATACAATAAACAACTAATTTAGTATATTTATCACTGTTAGAGAAAAATAGAAAAGTTCAGAATATACAATGAATTCTTTTATGATAAATAATTATAGTTTTATACTTAAATAACTGTAACTTGATGTTGCACATACTTCTGAAACATTTTATGAAATATTACATCTATAATTTAACAATTAATGTTTTCAGATGCTTTAAAACTATTTTATTAATATTTTATTAACACCTTTCTCTAGTCATAGATTTAACGTTTACATCAAGTTTAGTTTTAAGTCATCAGGAATTTTCTTCGGTTTTTTTCTTCAAAATTTGTAATGTTTTGTAATGTCATAATCATTTTTGTAAAGACATAAATGTCACATTCCCACCAGAATTTTGGAATGAAACATTGCTTCTATAAAATGTACGTGTAGACAATGCCCTTTACTTATTTTGAAGAAAAAATTGATTGTAAATTCTGGTGACACTCAATCGTTTCAATATTATCTCGACAGACGTATACCGCAGAACATTCCGGAGACCCAATATAATTCTAATTTGCTTATGTGTGATCTCACAAACTGTAACTGAAGGAAAGAAAATATTTGAAAGTCATAAGAAAATTAAAATCAATCATTAACATCGACGGCATCTAAAAAGGATTATTTAAAATCATTGAAACATAACACTTGCGTAATGTTCGGAAAACCCCTTCAAAAATTGTCGATTTTTTTTATTGCCCATTTTATTATTCATGAAATTCTGAGTTAATTAGTGAAAGAAACATTGTAATTTTTTTTTTTCAAATTTAAAGTATTCAGGATGGATATATGTTTAAAATCAAAATTTTACTTATCTTATATTTGGCTTATTTATTTAATTGTTTTTCTTTTTATACAAGCTACTTTTATAAAAATTCATATTGCTTGATTGACACCACTTTTTTTAAGTAGAAATATTCGCCTTATTTAAGGACAGATTAAATAATGCGATAATAAAGCCAATTACATAATTTAAAAAAAAAAAAAAACTGGTGGGAATCAAACAATCTGATTTTTTTTTTTACAGTAGCCTACACTGCCCGTGAAGGACACGGACACGACAAAATTTGCTTAAAAATGACTGCCTTGAAATTTATAGGGCGCGACGATTAAAGAGTTTTAAAATAATTTCGGGAGTAACTAAATCATTGAATAAACCACAATATCAGGACTGACACTGGCAACTATTTTCGAACCACTATTCTTAAAATATAAATTTTGTATTATATTACTCTTGCAAGTGCTGTTAAAGTGTATTAACCCCTTCAGGGGCAAAGTACTTTTGTAGCTAAAATATTGAAATGATTGATTGACACCAGGATTCACCAACGAATTTATTTTTAAATAAGTAAATCATTTTCCTCATGTATCTTATACATTCAAAATTTGATGATAAAATTCTGATGTCATTGTGGCATTTTGGGATTAAAATTAAGTGGTATATATGTTACGGCCAAAACCCGAAATCTAGAACTGGCCGGCCAGTTCTAGAATTCGCCAACTTCGTTTTAAAATGATTGGCCAATACGGGAATTGGCCGGCCAGTTCTAGAATTGGCCAGATGCCGTTGGCCAGTTCCCGAAATAGTTATGGGTAGTCGGGCAGTTTGAATGTAAGTGCTTGACAAGTTCGGTATTGGAAATTAAGTATGTAGAGTTATAATTCATGTACAGGAGTACTCAAAATTAATATGTGACTTAATGGTCTATGGGGGAAATCAATCGCGGCGTACTTTAACGGTGTTACACTGTTACAAACATAATAAAATGATATGAATTTCCGAGGCGCACTAAAACATGCTTCCTGTATAATAAGGTGCACAAGTAATTTATCATTAATTTACAGGGTCGCACAAAAAAATTCTATTACATAATTGTATACGGGGAAAAATGTTTGCAGCGTATTTTAATTATGTTTCATTATTTGAAATATTCTGAAACTAACATTTATTACTGATTTTTAGTACAAGACTTTTTTCTGTAGAATATTCTGTATATATCAATTATTGTTCATTTACAGGGACACATAATAGATTTACAATACAATACTGTATTCGAAGTATTATCTGTTAGGGATGATTGCTGGAAGTGCGTTTTCAGTTATGCGTTTTTAAGTTAAACTGAATTTTTGCATACTGCGTGGTGTGTATAAATTCTATTAATCCTATACAGGGCTAAACAAAATAATTCTTAAATTTTACTAAGGAGCTTTTAAAAAGGTACATTAAGTATGCTTTTTAATTTGAATTATGCACTTTCAAGCACAAATATTGTATTTTTATTACCAAGAGATGTTTCTGGAATATAAATTAAATCACATACAGGGCTATGCAAAGAACTTCATACTTGGCTGCCTATGAAAAGTAATTCCTGGAAGTGTGATTTAAGTAGTGTTCCATGTGTATTTTTGCTTAAATTAAATTGTAGCTTAATATTTGGTGTGTATAAAAACCTCTAGGTTATATACTGGTCTTTACAAAATAATTCAAGAAAATTTCTGCCCATTGGTAGAATTTTCTGAAGGTGTATTTTCAACCATGCTATGCGTTTTCTAACTAAACTAAATTTTGGAATACTATATAGAATATATACAAATCATTATATCATATACAGAGCTTCACAAAATAATTAGTTTTTCTCCGGCTATGTGCAGTAGTGGCTGAAATCTGGCTTACAAATGTGTTATGCGTTTTTAAAAATGTTTACTTAAGTATCTTTTTTACCTTGTTAAACGGTTTTGTTAAAATATTCTATAAGTGTTGCAAAGTATTTCATAATCTATGCTTGACGCATATGTTTTTTTCTTTCTTGTATCTTCATTGATCACATTTTATTATAATGATAAAAAATAAAGTATCAATTTGCAAAAATAGTGTTTGTCAAGGGCATTAAAATTGAACTAACATCATATATCAAAAGAAAACATTCATTTAAAAACATGAAACTGCAGCATTTTTTTATGATTGCATCACAATGAAATTATTTTCAGATTTTTTCATTCCACCCACTCTGAAATTAGATACCAAAATTTCAATAGAAGAAATTGCTTTTACCTGTAATAATGACGTCATTTTTAAAAGACATTCGACTGAAAAAATATTTTTTCATTCAGAAAACGGCAATATTTGACTACAATTGTGTCCAAATGACAAAATTTACATTGGTATTTCATTCTTCTGATGCTGACATTAGATCCAAACGTTTTACAATATGTTTCTATCAGAAAAAAGGGAATCATGTTTAAGAGAAAACATACATTTTCTTTCATAAAACGGTTACATTTCAGAACGGTTATGTTAAAATGTTTTTCAACAAATTTCCATTTATCGGGTATTGAGTTTGAGGTTCTTCGGACCTTAAACCTATACAGATGAAATGAAAAGGCAGGGCAAATATGAGTCATTTTTACACGATTATAGCAATTTTGTTTCTCTTTAGCTATATAAATAAAAATGCTTAGTCATATCACATTACATTGGCATAAATGTTCACCCTTTCTGCATTTTTACCTTTTATTTAGGAAAAGACCAAAGTGCTTTAATGTTTAAAAATGACATTTAATAAAAAGAGAACATTTTCATAGATAAAACTGAAATATTTCACAACAAATGCATCTAAATAGCGTAGGTTTCTGGTTTTTAACACTGCTTGTACTCAAATTAAGATAAAAAATCTATGTTACTCATGGTGAGCAAATATTACCTTGTATGCAATGTTCTTCCTAGTAAATACGACATCAATTAATGAACTTTTGAGCGCGAAGCGCATAGGACCTTGTTTTAAGAAAGGTCTCTATTATAGTGATTAGCGTATATTAACAATCTGAAATGACGTTTTGTTGAAAATGGCATTATGTTTATGTTGACGTTATCTAAATTGTTTAAAATCTACTGCAAACTGTCCAGTCACTCAGCCGTTTTTATAGCTAACGGTTACTTGACCATATTATGAAGCCTTCTCATTGGTCAAAATATAGAAATTACTATCTAACCGTTTTCTGTAAAAACGACTGAATTTAGATTTTTAACAGTGTTTGGGAAAACTACGTTACGTTTAGCATTAAATGCATTTTTCTATTTGTAAAACTGCAATAAAAGAATATGATTGTGTGGGAGTGACGTAATTTTCACCGATTTCTCTTGTCCCAATTACAAATATTAGAATGTAAGGTTTACCCGATTACTTAATCTTGATTATTTCTTATTACATGTCACTGATTATTTTACTTTGAACAAACTATATATTAGATGATTGAAGTTTAATTTTTCACTAACGTAAACTGTTAAGATTACTAAACATAGTATTATGATAAACTTAATTTAAAGTAATAAGCGTTTTTTGAATTAGATTAGTCCATGTAAGTCACTGGAACTACCTTTGTATGCTTGTTATACGTGAGTAAAATAATTCCTGATAAGTTTTTCATTCCATCGAATTTCGGCAGGTGCGACCTCGTTAATTATAAATTAATAAATTCAATTCAGATAGTTAAGTTTCCAAATTTAAATTTACTAATCTCGATCATCACTTGTTACAACAAGATGAACTTCTGTGACATTTCGAATTACACAATATTTTTTGAGTTACACATTTGCAACGATTTGTTGCGCACTTAGTGGTGCAATTGCATCTATTATAGTCCTGGCCACCTGTGAATGATTGGGTTGACGCGACGGTTCGTAATGACTTTTCTTCTCTACCCACAGATTCCAGTGTAAGCAGTTTTTCCTGTAGAATGCTAAACTCACTTCTGGAATACAATTGTTTTAAAACACCATGTTCAGTTCCCAACTTATAGAAAGAGCCTTCGATGTTCATTACAACTGCAAGCACGCTTCTTGGATCACCGCGACCTCTGTCAACATCCGGTATGCTGATGCGTACATTGTCTCCAATTTTCGCCGGAGGGAATTTTGTATCTGAATTTTTAAGCATCTTTGCAGCTTGAGCTTGCAAACTATCATGAGCTGCTGATCTCTTATTCCTTATTTCTTGTGTATTATGACATAGCAAGCAAGTAATTTTATCTCCACATCCTTCTTTTGATTTATCACTTATTCCACATGTTGCGTGTATATGTTTGCCGCAGGCTACACAAAAGTGGGTGGAATAACACTCTTTTTCACACACCATTTGACCACTGTTATTATCAGGTAATCAGTCTGGATTTTCTATTTGTTCCACCATTTCAGTTACAGCTTCACTTCCGGTGGAAGTTCCTGGATTTATAGCATCACCCATTTCTTGTTCGATGTTTTTAAGGTCTTCGTCTGTAACTAAGTTATCGAGAACCTCCCTGGGCAGATTCGAGGTTCTCAGTCCCACTTTCGCTTTGCAGCCAAACATGGCCTCGTACGGCGATTGTTGAATGCCTTGATGAAATGAACGGTTTTTCATGAATTGAATAAATCGAAGACTCTCAGCCCAATGTGATGATTTATTTGTCTGCATCCATGTACTAATCATGTTTTGGACATCCTGGTTGGCACGTTCGACGGAACCCTTGCTTTGGCTATGCTTCGGTTTTCCATGTAAAAGTTTCGATTCAGGCCACATGTTCTTTAGTTCTTTCACAACTTGGTTCGCAAACTCTTTTCCATTATCGGATTGAAGCACACTTCGAGCACCTATGGTAGTGAATATATCGAGTAGCTGGTAAGCAACTTCTTCTGCTCTTTTGCTCTTCAGGGGTCGCAGCAATATAAACTTTGTTAAGTGGTCTTGATAATTTAATATAAATTTGTACTCGCCGTCGGGGTATTGCATATCAATAAGATCTGCCTGACACCTACAATTAAATTCTTTAAATATCAAAGGTTTAGAAACTAGACCTTTCTTAGGATTAGATAATTTTATCTGACATGGCTTGCAAAGGCGGAGATACAGCATGATAGCTTCTTTTGTGACATTTTTGTATTTAGCTTGTAGCTCTTTTTCCATCCGTGTACGACCTCCATGTCCAATTTTTAAGTGAGTATCGTGAAGTAAATCGAATACTTCTTCTGCATGCACATAGTACAAAATAACACTATTCTCTCCTGTTACTGGCGCAATAAGTTTTTCTTTGCCGTGAACCTCGATTACATCATATTTTTTTAGTCGACGATAGTCAACACTTTCTTTTTTTTGTTTTAATTTAGCCTGTTTAACGTCTTCTATAACAGCACAGTATTTGTCTTTGGTGAGGATACCGCTATATGCTTTTTCTCGCAGCAACGTATTCAAAGTATCAGAAAACTTCACTTTCATATCAAATATTAGTTCCGCATTTACATGCGAGTCATCTTCACCCATTATATTATTTCGGGTATCAGAAGTAGCCATGAGAGGACCTATAAAAGAAGAATATCAATAATTAAAATGCAAATACCATTGTAATGCATTTAAAAAAAAACCATCGTAACTATGTACACGGACTGTAAAATATTTCATCGGTTGTCCTAATGCAAATATTATTAACAGTAAATTTTAATTGTCAACCTAACCAGCTCAAATCGTGGGTCGGGTCTTGGGTCGGGTCGTATTTGGGCAAAATTGGATTACACAAATTGCTGAAAGTCTTTAAATCGCTTTAAATCTCATTGTTGTGAGTATAGTTTATTTCCACTCTCAGTAGACGATCGTTTATTTTTTTTAAATGTCCCTAAGGCAAAAAAAAAATGACGATTATTGAAAGTGTATATGACGATTATTTTAAAGTAGTCCTGTGTAATATTGATGTTTGCCATATGAACGATTTCTGAGCGCGAAAAGTAGAGGCCCGTTACAGAGAGGTCTCTCGTTACAGTGATTGCCGTATTAAAGATTAAAGGTCTAGAAGAGCACAAAACCATATTTTAGTGATAGCTGTAGTAACAGTTAAGATGATACTTCACTCGCGCGAAAACATCCGCTGGCTAATATTAATCATATTGGTGGATTTTTTTTTTAATATTTCGTTTGTATTTCAATAATTTTAAATGATTGTTTTTGCATTGGATAGCTGATATTGATCTCTACGCAGGTCATTTGTTTTACTTTTTTGATTTTGTTTTCAGGGTTTTTTTTTATAAGGCTACTATCACTTTTGGAACTGGTTTCGAAAGTAAAAGAATCTTAATAAAAATAATCTGTAAATAAAATTGAAAAGCAAAAAACGGCCTGCGCAGAGATCGACCTCAGTACCCAATGCAAAAGAAGCTCAATAAAAGAAATGAGATATTTAAAAAAAATTCCATAGGATTAATATTAGTGAACGGGTGTTTTCCCGTGAGTTATGTAGCCTCTTAATTGTCGCGAAGCACAAAAAGTCCCATTAAATTAAGGGACCACGTTATACTGATCACAATTTAAAGAGGTAATAGGCACGAAGCGCACAATACCCATTATATAAAAGGTGCCCGTTATAATTATCATTATTTTAACGGTTTGTGAGCGCAACACTCAAGCCTCATTTTTCAGGAGACCATGTTACAGTGATTGCCGTCTTAACAAATTATATGTGCGAATTACACAAGGTCCCGTTTTGTAAGTGACTCCATTACAGCGATTACCTTATTAACGATATATGTGCGCGAAGTGACCAATATGATAAATACAAATACTCTTGCACTAGGATGATTATATGACGCTTAAAAAGCAACGTAAATAACAGAATAAACATTGTAAATTTACGTTTTAAATATTTCAATACCTCATAAGAAACAAATTTTTGGTAGGGAAAAAGGAGAAGGGAATGTAGCAAGGCCAATGCATATGATCGAAATTAAATGTGATTGTGCTTTTCTTTATGTTGGTTTTATGTATTAGATATTCATCATGAAACTAATTTTACATATACAAAACACTGGATATATTTATTTGTTAACATGGGAGCCCGCAGAACAATATCAGGAAGGGGCAAGATTTTCGAACAGAATTCTTCTATCTATAATAAAAGAAAGTATTGTAATCGAAATTTTTTCAACTTCCGGTTTTCGACGGATTTACACGTTTTAGGGATCAGGGATCCCGAAAAATAAGTTTATTCAAAATGTCTCATTTATCAATGCAAGATGCTTCAGATTTTTTGTTTCGAAAATATATAATTAAAAAAAATACACTTTTGAAGTATTAACATGTATGAGACAGAAGAATGTTTTGTGATTGGCACAACCGACAAGTTTTCTTCTGTTAAATAGAAAATACAAAAACGAAATAAACAAATTTTATTTATTTTTTAATCATAATTCTACGTGCAAAACAATTTTTAAGTATATCAACATAAATCCCGTAATATAACAACACATATTAACTAGTCGGATGTGTCAATCCCAAAACTTTCTTCTATCTCACACAGGTTTCACATACACTAAAAAGAATCAGCACCAATTTATATCAAGGTCTAACTGAAACTCAAGTTTTATTAAATGCCGTGCATTATTTCTTGAGATATGACTATCGCTAAAATCGTGTAAATCTTGCAAAATGCTGCATAGCAGCACCACCTGCTAGGCGATTTTTACCAAAAACTAATCAGCACCAAATTTATATCAGACTAACTGAATATAAAGTTTTATTAAATTCCTAGCATTAGTTCTTGAGATAAAGCTATTGCGGAAATCGCGAAAAATTGGGCTGCTGGGCGATTTTTACGAAAAACTAATCAGCAACAATTTACCCATACAGCACACTTTCATCTCTAGAACGTCGCATATACATCGCACTGCGACGTTGTGATGTCCCGTGGAAAGTCTCAGAGATGTTCTGGCAATGCGCAAATGTCCTTTTTCAGCGACGTCGCATTGCAATATCTATGAGCCGTCGCATTGCGATATCTGTGCGATATTGCATTTTATCATCTACAGTACATCACACAGATGGTCTCAGAGATGTTCTGGCGATGTGCGAATGTCCTTTTTCAGTGACGTCACGGTGCAACATCTATGAGGTATCACATTGTGATATCTATGCAACAGTGCATTTTAATGTCTACACTACATCGCACAGATGGTCTCAGAAATGTTCTGGAAATGTGCGAATGTCCTTTTTCAGTAATATCGCAGTGCAACAAATATGCGACGTCACATTGTAACATCTACAGGTCTCAAATTGTTACCACTACTTCTGATTACCAATCTTAATCTTATTTAATAACAAATTTATATCCTAAATAAAATTAAAATTACTAGTCGGAAATATGACAATTGGCCTGCTGATATGTAAATTTACCCTGACTTTTTTGTTGCTGTAATTTCTCTAACTTAAAAAAAAATTACTTTTAAGGACCTCACTTACTTGTAAATCAAATTAATTACCCAAGGTGTGACTGTTATTCAAAGGTATTGCAAAATAACTCAATTTCACATTTCTGTTATTTTTCAATTCAAGATAGTCATAGTAATATCAAAAATTCCCTTCTCTGAATCCTGCAACTTCTTGCATCCTCTAATAAAACTGAAATGCATTCTAGTAATGAATTGGAAATTCATGTTTTAGGAACTTTCCTAAGAGTTATCTATAACATGAGAAAACACATTGAATACAAGTAATCTGAAAACAGTACTCTTCTCCTTTCTCAATAATCTATTTTTCCCAAGTATATATAACAGTTTGAGTGACTGTACTACCCTACTCTAAATGTCAAAAAATTAGTTTAGATGGACTTGTATGGCTTTATTCTGGGTATATAAATTATTCTACTTGTGTTTACATACTAAATTTATAATCGATACACTTTTAAAAAAATCCCTGACGGCTCGGCCTACAGGCACAGGTAGATTTCGAAGACGCAGACCGTGGGGCGCCTATTTGTTGGGAATTGCGGAAGAAATGACCTTTTTGCCATGATGCGGCAGTTGGAACCGCCTACTTCGAAACCTAACTTGTTTGCAGGCGGAGCCAGCAGGATTTTTTTTTTTTTTTTTTTTTTTTTTTTTTTTTTGCTATAAGAGTTGGTTCTATAAAAAACTTGTCAATATAAAGGTTTTAGATAATATTAAGAGGATTTATAATAAATTTAAGCGGATTTGAAATCTTGTGAATTGACGAAGTTATGATTTTTTTTCTTCTAAAAACCCCCTTCCCCCTCCCTTGGGGCCATTTTTAATTATATCAAAAATCTGTCATACATAAATTTTCGGCTCTTCTCCTAGAAGTAATAATAACTTCAAACGGATTCAATACGAATCATAATTAAGAAATTATAGGGTTTTTTTGTTTTCACAAAAAGCCCCCCATCCTCCCCCTCCCCCCCTGGTTTGATTTTGCCCATTCACGAATTTGACCGAGATTTTATGCCCCTTGATTTTATGTATCAGTTTGGAGGCGATTTGTGCAGAATGTTTGCAGTTATTGTGTCCTTAAAAAAGTGACATAGGTATATAGATAGATAGATAGAAAACGTTTTGAACTGAGGGTGGTTTTGGGTTCTGGGAGTCAGGATCGGCGTAGATCTGCAAATTTTTTTCAAAAATTCCAACTTAGGGGAGAATGTAATAGGTAGTATTTCTTACAAAATCTACCTAAAAAGACATTGCATAAGTAAAATACTTTGTTAGTAAATAATTCATACTGCAGGGTCCCACTTAACTTAAGCAAGCCCAAGTAAATGTCAAAAAGTTCTTCTTTGTTCCTAAATCATCTTGCATTTAATAAAATCTTCTATCCTTTAATGGCACAGAAATACAACTGTGTTATTGTATTGTGAGTTTGTGTGACAACTTTCTTAGGATATGTCTATGATATCTGAGAAATCCTGAATACACTTTTAATGAATACTTTTTGAAAACACACTTTCAACAAATTTGATACAGGGTTAAAAATTTGGTGAAAGAGTATGTATTCTTTCTAAGTATAAACAGTCCAAGTTGCTTTATTATTCTAATTCATTCGAAGACATTACCATTTTAAACTAAATCTTTGTTTAAATTTCTCAAAATAAGTCCAGTGATTTTTGGACTTGTATCATTTGTATTCTGGGTACCTAAATTATTGGAATTGTATTTGCATTGTAAAATTTATAATTGGTAATCACTTTAAAAAAAATGCATGTGTGATATTAGAATTTACTGTAGAGATAAAACCATGCTAATACATAATTGAAGAATTTCTCATTACACACTTTTTTAATGAAAATTCATGCAATACATGATTTATGATGAGTAATAATATTATATAATACTGCAAGACAAAGAATTCTATTAGTGTTTATTCGATGTTTTTTTTTCTCAGTTATTTTAAACAGAAATTATATTCAACCCCTTTTATTAAATATTCCTTGTTTTACATCATATATCACTATTTCACTATTTCAATCGATGAATTTTACTGGTTCAAACTTAATTATTTAAAAAAAAATAAACCCATATTACTGAATGCAAGCATTTTACTTCTGATGAAAATCATTTGTTAATTATGATTAAGAAAAGATTGTCATAAAATGTTAACTCTTACACGTTACAATATTTGCATGCTTAATTTATATTTTTTTAAATCAAAAGTTACGTATTAATTTCTTTAGTATTATTAAGAAAACTTATTAAGGAATATATTAATTCCCCCCCCCTTCCAACAGAGTCTTTGGGGTGAAAAGGGTAATTTTGTAGTACGCTGTACTATAATATAATATTATAAATCAATAATTACTTGATTAATCATAAAATTCCACATATCTGCTGATTAAAATGCAGATTCAATTAAAATGCAGACAAGTTTCAAAATATACTTCTCTGAATATTATAAAAATGTTATTAATCTTTTTGGATGTACAAGAATTTTACATCCTCTAATACAGATGTAATTTCATTATTTACAATAATTATTTTTATTTAAATTATTCAATAGTAATTTGTGGTAATTACTGAGGAAATCTTTTGATAATTTCCAAATTTGTAAAATTTCACAATTATCATGTGGATAAAACAATATGTTTCTAGTAAATAATAATTCATTAATTATTTCTCATGTAGATGTTAAACATTTTGTAACTTTCAATAGTTTTAATGCCTAATAAAAAGTTTAAATTTATTTATTTGTAATTTATTTTTCATTGATGAAAAAAAATTATGAATAATATCAATAAAAATATGAATAATATCAATAAAAAAACTCAAACATCATTAAACTAATCAGGTTTAAATTAAAATATTCCTGGTGATTTTGTAATGAGAATGTTTAAATGATAAATGAAGTCTGTCACATGTATAATCACAATACTTTCATGAGTACTTATTGTGCAAAAATATCAATGACTAATACAGTTTTATTATCTTTATATTTATAATAGTAGTTTACATATTCAAAGAAGTTCTGTAGAAATAGATCAAACTCCCTGATAAGATCTGTTTATATTCATTTGTTTTTGTGTCAGAGAGCCAACTTTTAAAAATTTCAGTGATTGGGGGGAGGGGCGGGGCAAAGAATTCGGGTACATTTCTGTTTATTGATGGAAATTGCTGAAGGGGTATTTTCAACTGTGTTATGCGTTTCCTAACTGAACTAAATTTTAACATACTAAGTAGTATATATACAAATCTACAGATCATATACAAGACTGCACAAAATAATGCAATTATTTTTTCCACAATTGATAATAACTGCTGAAATTGGGTTTTCAAAATTGTTATGTGTTTCCAAAATTGTTTACTTAAACATCAACTTCCACTTTATTAATTGGTAAAGTATTCTGGAGATGTTGGAAAGTGTTACATAATCTATATATGAAGTAGGATTTTTAGTTTATATTTTTCTGGAAGTTTGTGTGACAACTCGACAACTTTCATTATGATTATTGAGGCATCCAGAATACACCTGATTCAAAGATGAAAATTTGCTGAAAAAGTGCTTAATGACTATGTTCTTTCTAAGTATGAACAGTGTTGCTTTATTATCCCAATTCATTCCAGGACATTACCATTCTACTCTAAATTTGTGTTTACATTTCTAAAAAATTAGCTTTCATAGACTTGTATCATTTGTATTCTGAGTACCTAAATTATTGGAATTGTGTTTGCATAGTAAAATTTATAATCAATAATACTTTTTTTAATGTGTGTATGTATTGAAATTTACTTGATGAGACTAACCTCCATCCTAGTTCATAGTTGATGAATTTTTCCTGAAATTTTCTTAAAAATCAAAACTTATACAATACATTTATTCAATGTTTATTTCCAATTTTTCTCATCCATTTTAAACCGAAACTAAGACAACTTTTTATTTTTAACACTTCTGTGGCTGCTTACATTACATCATATGTCATATGTGTCACTATTTCAATTTGTGAATTTTACTGGTTCAAACTCAACTGTTTAAAAAATCATATTTTTTTGCAAACATTTTGCATTCCATGAAGATCAACTGTTAATCATGATTAACAGTAATAGAAAATTATATATTAATCTCTTACTAAAAGCAATCTATTGAATATCGACCACCCCCCCCCCCTTTCCAGCAGAGTATTTGGAGTGAAAAGGGTTAAACTTTGCAGTTTGTTGTACTATGGTATCAGAAATTAATAATTACTTTATTAATCATAAAATTCCACATACCTACAGATTAAAATAATTCAGTTTAATATTAAAAAATTGCTTCTTTGAATCCATAAAATGCTATTGATGAATCAATCATTTTTCATACAAACAAATTTTACATCCTTTAATACAGATAGAATTTGATTATTATATTTGTTTTAATTTCATTTATTTAAAAGCAATCTGTGCTAAATGCTGAGAAAATTTTCTGATGTATACCAAATTTGAAAATTTTAACAATTTTCTTCATTGACTAGAAATCAACATGTGCTGTATTAGAATTAAAGAACTTTATCATCTCGATAAAACAACATGTTTCTAAAAATAATTCCTCATGCCAGTGTTAAATATTTTTTTTTAACTTTAAATAGTTTTAAATTGCATAATGAATGTTTAAATTTATTTTTTCATTGCTCAAAAATAAATTCATGAATAATATTAAAATATAAATAAACCAACCTTATTATACTAACCAGGTTTCAATTAAAATATTGCTATGTTTCTCTATCAAATCCTATTTAGCGAGCATTTACAGAAATGAGAAAACTTTGATGTCCCTATTGTATAGCACAAATATATATTGATACAAATGTGCTCTTTTTTTTTTTCATTGATGTCCTATTTTTAATGCATATTTAAAATTATCTTGAATTTTAGCAGTACATAACTTTAGAATAATAATTTAAACAAACACAAATAATGCAGCCTCTAAAATAATCCTGCTGCAGCATATGAGCATATAATGTAAAATCCATCAAGAAACTAAAGTTATCTTTATTACTATATTATTTTTTTATCTGACCTTAAAGATATTACTACCTAAATCTTCACAATTTAACAAATATATTCTGTGTTTCATTTTAAGAAAATACTGCATGAGTTTCATTGTAAAAACAGGACCCCCCCCTCCCAGCACACACAGATGAAATAAATTTCAACTTATGATGCACTCTCAGTTTTTAAGAATACATATCAATTTCACTGATGTAATACATCTTAATCCTTAAGACTTAATCCTCACAGATCTGAACCGTACATATTTGTAAAAAGCAATACTCTTTTAAGAAAATAAAATTAAATAGTCCTTTTAAAAAGGAACAAAACAAATTCTAAACTTTATATAACTATTTTTGAATGAATGGTTCATTTTTACATTAAATAAGAGACTAAAATTATTATTTTTTTTATACCGAAAAAAAGTTCAAAAGTGCTTGCAACTTGAATACTGACTCGCATTGTTTACACAATTACCATATATATATATATAAATAAAATATTTAGTATTGCATGGATGGTGGATAATGTAAAATGTTAATTTTCTACAGTTTTATTATATTTTTTACTTAAAACTCGCAACACATATTTCTTTAATATACATTAAATAAAACTGCAGAATAAGCTTTATAAGACATTTAAATATATTTAAGAAAATGTAAAATGTATAAATACATAACACGATAATAAAGTTTAATAAATTATAACACTTACCTTTCATGATCTCTCAACTTTTGCAAATAAAACTATTATTTTTTATTAGACTAGACCATTACTCGATATTGTAGATTTATATATATTAATATAAATGTTTTATGATGTTTGCAATGAATTGCAATGAACAATTGTTTAATTATATTTTTTAACATAAAAAAATCTAAATAAAGTACAAAAGGTAAACATCAAAAAGAAATTTTATTTAGATACCTAAAAGCTGAAAATATCACATGTAAATAAAATAATTATAACATCGCAAAGCGTTTTTAATATGTTTTGCTATGACAAACTTTTCTATTATGACAAGTTTTTATTATTATATTTGAAGATTAATATTTTTGAGAGTTCCTCTGGATATGAAAAATAATGCAAACAGCAATCTACTTTAAAATTGCAAAAGGGAGTGCAGTTATCAAGCCTGATTATATTAACATAATCATTTATATGTACGCTTAGTCTTCAAAAATAACCATAGTTATTTGATTTTTTCCTAAAAACTGAAGAAACGTCACTCAAATAGAAAAAAAAAGACAGAAATCCAAAACAGCAAACAACATGGCATGCATACACATCCTTCACTATGAATTCGCTTTGCATTAGACGCCATTTAGCTCGCACATGCGTGCGTGAATGACCATCGCGTATTTGCGCATGGGCGAAAACGGCAGCTTGCGTCTCCAGGCTATCGCAAAGATACATCTCAGTGGCAGCCTGGTTTGTTATCTCAGAGATGTTTCATGTACATCACACAGAGACGTGATGATAATGAGACTTTGCGATGTACTCGAGACATCACTGGGACCAAGTGTGCTGTGTGGGTATATCAGAGACTAACTGTCTATAAAGTTTTATTAAATTCCGAGCATTAGTTCTTGAGATAGAGCTATTGCGGAAATCGCGAAAAAAGCTGCATAGCAGCGCCACCTGCTGGGCGATTTTTACTGAAAACTAATCAGCCCCAATTTATATCAGAGACTAACTGAATATAAAGTTTTATTAAATTCCGAGCATTAGTTCTTGAGATAGAGCGCCCACAAAATTTTTGTCACATACAGACAGACAGACATTTTCTAAAAATAGTCAAATCGTGTTCAAGACCTTCTAAAACGTATAAATCCGTCGAAAATTTTCATGAATCCAATACTTTCTACTTGTAAATATAGAAGAAAGTAAACATGCAGAATTGAAGCAGTTTACTGTATTTCTTAATTAGGGGTTTTTTATCTATTTCCCTCCGTTTAAGATAATTTTTAAATGCATAAATAGAAAACAAAACATAACTAAAAACTGTCTTTAACGGGGGGGGGCTAAGGGCACTTTGACCCCGTTACGAAAATTATTAATTACTTCTCTCTTTTTTGTTTAATTATTTTACATTTAAGATGAAAAAATTTACTATTGCTTTATTTATAAACTACTTTTTTTGTAACAAATAATGATTTTGGACAAAGAATATTTTTTATATGAATCATAAGAATTTGTATTCCAAAATAAAATATACTAATACGAAGAATAAAATACTCACAATGAATCCTGAGTCTCAAAGGCAGGGAATTAGTTCTTCAACAGATCAGAATATAATCGTCACAATGAATTCACTGTACCAGAATAAGTCACAGAAGCGGGAAAATCTTCATTAGAGAACATCTGTCATAAATTTCTAAAGAATATAATCGTCACAGCGTGAAACTTCCTTTCCTGTCACGTGTGCACGTGAGTGCCACCTGTCGGGGAGTCTTAGATCCCCATTTCGTACATTGGCCAAGGACTCCCGGCCACTTCGCGATTTGGCCGGCCAAAACCCGAAATGCATTGTTTATTTCATGTACTTCGGGTTTTGGCCAGGAATCTTGGCCAATTCTAGAACTGGCCGGCCAGTTCTAGAATTGGCCGAACTTCGGGTTTTGGCCGTAACATATATAATATACCGGTGCCCTTCAAGGGGTTAAAAGATTTTTGTGTTCGAAGGTGGTGAGAGCTGGAGTTAAAATTATGAGGAGTTCAGCCAGTGACAGTTACGGACGCGAAATTTTTTTGTTACAAATTTTGACCGTGAATGTATCGGACAAGACGATTAAGGGATAAAAAGAAGTAATTTGATAAAGCTCATGAATAAAAGATAATGTAAGTTCGACTAAGTGTAGAATTGAATTTTATTAGACGACAAGTTGTCACTAAGCAGCGGCACATGATCACCTCAAAATGTGATACTGTGCCACCAGAGTTTGCCACATTATGAGGTATCTTTGAGCGGAATTAAATATTTTATTTCATGAGGATTTTTTTCTCGTAGATTTTCTACTGTCCACTTGATTTAAGGACAGATCCTTTAATAATGCTAATAGTCTATGAAACAATGTTACATGTTTATTAATAGTCTTTATCTGCGCAACATTTTGATAACTATACATACATTGCAAAAAAAAAAAAAAGTGTTGATTTTACAGTATAATTCTGGCACCCCTTCCGGCCGAGATACAAAACTATTTATTTCCCATTATTTGAATTCTGATTCTAAACTATTTCACTTTCTTTATAGTGCTAAAACATTTAAAGAAGTTGATTAAAAGAGTATGTGAATTTCACTTACATTAATAATTTCATACAGCTATTTGAAATTCATTTCTATACTGTCACCTTTTTTGTAATAATACTGCAAATACATTCCTAAACAAAATCTTATCAAGCAGAAAATAGCAATATCAGAAGAATAAGGACTGTGAAATATTTTTCTCCGAGGAAACTTTTTTTATTTTTATCCATCTTTTGTTATTTTAAAAGGAAAGTTAAAAAGAGGTCTCTAGGGGCATACATTGTTTTGAGAGATTTTCCACCCGTACCCCCGAAGGATAAAATGTCTTATAATGGGAAATAAAAGAAAATAATAAGGAAAAACTGTTTACATATTAAATGACAAGGTATTTTTTATGTACTTTGTTATAATGAGAAAAATCAAAATAATTCATTTTGCGTGGACAGCATTGTGGCCATTCTTTAACTTTTTAAAAAACTAATTCTTTGATATGATATCCGTTTACCATTTTAATATATATTTAGGTAATATTTATTGGTATTTCGTATAGCTGCCAACTTTTAAGCTTTTTTCCAAGAAGTTTACCTCAGCTTTTACTATCACTGAAATTATGCGATTATGTAAGCTGCAGATTACTTTATACAAAAAATAATAACAAAAAGGAATAAAAGTTGGCAGCTATGCATTTGAGAATTACAGGCTGTAATGCCGTTTAGAATGTTAGCAGGGCAGTCACTGGCTGCTTTGTTATTTTTGTTTAAGGGGTCTCAGGACTCTTAAACCTTCAAAATGTTCGAAATATTATTTTTTTATATATATTAAACTCCTATCTTTTCTGAACATTTTAGTGTAAATGTTTTCTTGAAATTCTCATTAGAATAGATATTGGCTTTTAGAATTATGCCCACTCAAAGTTGAAGCATACTCAAAGCTGAAACAAAACATCATTTTTCTCAAAACGATGTTTTTGGGCATAATGCGCATGATATTTAAAAAACTTATTAATATTTTTTCAAGAAATTTTCTAAAAATATATGTTATGTTAGTCTACATAAATTGAATCTAAAATTTTATGTTTATTATTTTAAAAAATATATTTTTTACGTGGTTATAATGTTGAAAATTTAACAAAATTGTATTAGCTCATTACAACTTTTCATTAAAAATATAAAAATGTTTTAAATACAAATTTATTTAGATTTAGTGTAATTATTACAATATGAAGTATAATTATGCTCCAAAATTTTTATTCTAGATGCAAAAATTATTTTGTAATCGTTCGCGTAAGCTGTCCTGTCAATTTTCTGCTCGACAAATGTCTGACAGTTTGAATCCCCCCTATAAATATTAATTCTGCATCTTGTAACTTTTTAAATATGTGAAATGAAAGAACACGCTTATATCTTTTCATCCCATTAAAAATTGTGTTTTTAAATCATATACATTTGAAGATATTAAATGTTAAAAATGGTCATTTTTTTTCCCTTTTTTCCAATTTTAAGAGTCCTGAGACCCCTTAATATTTTGTCTCCCATTGTTATAAAACAATTTTTACATTAGTTTTCTATTAATTTCACGGTAGATTATTTCATTTTAGAAGTAGTGGTAGGAAAAAATATGTCAGTGGCAATCCTGTGTCAGAATTCTGCCAATATTATTATAATTATATGTTTATCAATGCACAACATTATAATTTTGTATTATCAATTTTATTAATACTTTTAAATAGCAAATATAAATACAAAGATGATGAATATCATTGAACAATTTATTACAGAAATAGCTGTAGAGTTAAGATAGAAATAGGTTTTCTGAACCTTTAGTCACAAATAAAGACGTTTTGCAAAGTTGTTGTCTGTGACCAAATTTATATAAAATATATTTTTTTATGTACATCAATGAATGAACGAGGAAATGTCAAAAAATGGAGTTGAGACCGAATGATAATATATGCATCTACTATTTTTATTCACAGACGATTAAATTATCATAAAAGAAAATTAAAAAGTCGTGAATTACGAAAAAACCCACAAATTAAATGACTCCTATGCTGAATGGGAATTAAAGAATGATATTAGTAAAACTGAGCAGTTAACAACAAATTTGAACATAGATACATTATTATATATGTATAATATTGTTTTGTTACTTCGCTACTCATTTTCCATTCGGTTTGCTTGATTGTCACCACTTTTTGTAGTAGAAATATTCGCCTTTTTAATGACAATTTACTAATGCAAAAAGGAGGCGAATTATACTATTTAAAAAAAGTGGTGAAAATCAAGCAAACCGAATTTTTTAAAAGTAGCTGACTGGCAACACTAGATATAAATAGTATATCTAGTGAGGACCACTAGATACTACACCACTATTGAAGAGTGGATACATTGGATCTATTCTCCATCAGAATGGATCACGTCAAAGATATGTAGATAAGGGAATTGGACATGGCAGAAAAGCAATTGTAATTTTGAATTCTGTTCTGACTAGTAATAATATTCTCCCCAAACCTAAAAGACTAATTTATAGGTAAATTTGCAAAGCAATATGCTGTAGGATTCAGAGACATAGCTCTTCAATCTCTCGCATACAAAAAAAACCTCTCATCTCTTTAGAAATAGACATCTGGTGAAAATCGTCAAGAACATCAATCAAGCAAAATAAAATAAAACTTAACGAATACGTGGAATCATGGAAGTCAAACAGGATGTTTTACAGACAATCAAACTCCATTTGAATGGTATGAGTATGTTTGGAGAATGAATAAGGGCACCTACCAAACGTTCTTATAGACTGGAATGTAACATGTACAGTACATGAAACAGGGGCTGACCAAGGATAAGCTGATGACTACGATTGATGAGTTATTGAAGTATTAATGATGGTATTTTCCTGGTCATGAAATAAAGGAAATTTGAACCCAAACAACATCTTTTCTTGTCAATGTCAAGGAAACCTACTGTTTACTGGTAATTTCTATGGATGAAAAAGGGAAAAAAACTTTTAATAATAAAAATAACTAAAAGCAATTTAATAATAAAATTAGAGTACTTTTAAATTTAGATTTATTTTAAATATAATTTCTTCTTTTCAGAACTAAAACTCGAACATATTAGGGGTATATAAATGTTTAATATTTAAGAACAGTGCCTATACATACATAATTATCTAAATGCATTCTTTACTGTTTAATGTGAATCTATATTTAATTAGCAGCTAAAGAAACAAAATTTTAAATGTATAATTTTTAGAAACGGAAAGCTACAAATTTTATATTTGATGGTATCGAATCATCTTTTAAGAAAGGGGGTTGAAGGAAAGGGACCAATATATTAAAATATGCCGTATGGGTAAATGGAACATTGCACACAATAACAACCACATTTTCCTGAGTTTGAAATACTCAATCAGTTAAAAGACCTAAAGATACATACATGCAATATTAATTATGTAAGGTAATTCATTCAAAAACAAGATCAATAAAAAATCATTGATTTAAATTTATTGATTAACTTATTAAGAGTACATCAAATTATGCAAAGTATAAAATTAAAACATACATTAAAATATAGAAATGATCATTAAATTGAATTTATAATGCTATGTATATGAATTTATAATGCTAAATATACATGCCATACACTATAAAAATGAAGAAAAATTGTGTCGGAAGATTATACACACCTTGCTGTGTTCATTGAAAAAAACATTCCAGACTTTAGCTTTTGTATGTAATTACATTGGGGAATTAAAAATTTATATTCTTAAGCTTTATGGCTTTTTATATTGTAAGATCTTGTATTACACATGAACACATATAATTTCTCTGAAAAACTAGCATACAATTCTTTACACTGAAAAATTTTTAACTTGTTGAGAAACTGACTGAGCACTTATTTTACACGTAATCAAATCACACTGATGAAACGACACACACCTCATGAAACAATGGACGAAGACATTTCAGTATTTTATCTTGACTGCTTATTGGCGTGGCGGTGAGAATTATTGCATTATTTTATAGAACCTGCTCAATTGCTACCGAATATTTACTAAACACTTGTTGCGAAAAGAGAAGGCATAAATGCAGCAATATGATATGTCTGATGTGTAGAAACTGGAGGAATTATCACGATCATTATTTTGCCATCTTGGAAAAAAAAGTAGATGGCGGAGATGAACAGGGATTCATATATTCACACTTTAAAAATGCCAAAGTTAATATTACTTTGGCTAGCACCTTCGCAGCCGAGAAAATCTCAAAAAGTGAGAGAAAGACGCCACCCTCACTTGTTACTTCTTTTTAACCCATTGCAAACCGGTAGATCAAAACTGCATACATAATAATCGTCCAATCATAAATGGCAGAGGCATCCGTCAAAAGCGAGGTCACGTCACTCAATGTCGTACGTCACGAATGGACGGGATTAGATTACAGCAAGGTAAATAACTGTTTTATCATTTGTGCGTAATCTAATAAATCATATATTTATGAAATAGTTGCGCAAGCGCAAACGTCATGTTTTGATTTGTATCAGGGTTAAATTGCTGCTAGGTAATGTATTCTTTGTTATTAATGATTATTTTGTATATTATTACTTTTTACAAAATATTTGTATTACATTTTTACAAAATACTCATTGAATATCTACACTGTTTTAAATCGCTTGTAGATAATCATCATTCTAGAAGTGACAATATCTGATATTATTATCGTCTGCCATTTTGAACATCATCAAATATTCCACAGATTTATATCAATTTTTGTTTGTTTCTAATATAAATATTGGAATATTAGTTATAATGTATTTAAAGTTTGCGGTAAATGTTGAAATAAATATGTGTAATAAAATTTCAGTGTCCATCTATCAAAATACGTGGGTTTTAAGCCACCAAAGTTACCACACTTTACAAAATTATTTTGTCACCTTTTCATTATTAGTTACACACTTTAACTATAGTTCTTTAGTGTAAAGATGGAATTTTGTAATCGAATTTTCACTCAATTTCTGAGGTGCTAAAATTATAAAAATTAGGTTAAGTGTTTTTCCGGTAACAATACATTTTAATATGCTTAGAGAGTAAGATATTTGTTCAATATTGGAGAATTGGCGAGATAGTGAAAATGGAAGTGAATTCTCCTGAGTATACATTGTGTATCTTTACTCACTCATGGAAGATGTATTTTGTTTACTAAATTTATTGCCAAACATTTTTGATACAGTTTGTTTCGATAAAATATGTACATTTAAAAACATTCAGAATATCATTTTAGTTCCGGTAGTAAATGTAATAATATATAAGCATTATATAAGCACTATGTAAGCATTATTGCCTTTTTCCCAAAACTTAAAAGATATAGTGAATGTGGTTTTTTTTTTAAATATAAATATTTTTAACAAAACAAACTGCATCCAAAATATTTGCAATAAATCTGGTAAATAAGATGCATCTTCCATGGATGGGTAAATATTCTCAATATATATTCAGGAGAATGCGCAGATGATCGATTTATATGTAATTCTCTTTCTCGACAATGCTCCTATAATGAAAAAAATATATATATTTCTATCTAAACATATTAAAATGTATTGTTGCTGACGAAACACCTGTGTACCTAATTTTTATAATTTTAGCACCTCAGAAATTGAGTGAAAATTCGATTACAATGTTCCATCTTTACACACAAGAACTAAAGTTAAGTTACTTAATAAAAGCGGGTAACAAATAACAAAAAGGGGTGAAAATTATTTCATAACGTGTGTCAAATCTGGTGGCTTGAAACCCACGTATTTTGACAGATGAATACTGAAATTGTATTACACATATTTATTTCAAAATTTACCACACACCTTTCACAACATTATAACTAACACAGGGTGATCAATTTAAAAGAGTACCCGTTTGTTTTGTTTGTTATTATCCATATCTATAATATATGTAACGAAATTTTCAACATCATTACTTATTTAATGTGTCTATATTTAATGTGCGGGTATCGTTTTTTTCCCTTTCTAAATGCTAAAACTCGTTTTTTAAACATAAATTCGCTTGAATATCATTAGTAATTTTTAATCCGATTATGTATTTAATTTCAATAGGCATCTGGCCAAGTTGAAATAATCAGACGGTTTAATCAAATCATTTGCACAGAATCGGATTAAAAATTACTAATGATGTTTACGTAAATTTATCTTTAAAAAACGAGTTTTCGCATTTAGAAAGTGAAAAAAAATCGATATCCGCACTTTAAATATAGACATATTAAATAAGTAATGTTGTTGAAAGTTTCGCTACATATATTATAGATGTGGATAATACAAAAAAGAAACGGCTACTCTTTTAAATTGATCACCGTATATTTCCATATTTATATTAGAAGCAAAGAGAAATTGATATAAATCCGTATGGTCATAATTGCACACGATAATAATGCCAGAAGTTGTCATTTCTAGAAAGACAACTATCAACTAGTGATTCAAAACAATGTAGCTATTCAATACATAATTTTTAAAATAGGAATAATATACAAAATAGTCACGAATTACAAAGAATACATTAGTTATTGCAATATACTAACGTTCAGCAATATATCACTAATAAAAATGAAAACATGATGTTTGCGCTTGCGCAGCTATTTCATAGATATAGGAACTACTAGATTACAAACAAGAGGTAAAACTATTATTCACCTTGATGTAGTTAAATCCCTTCCACTACGTGGCGTACGACCTTCTTTGACGTGACCTCGTTTTTATCTGGCGCACACCTCTTCCATATATCATTGTACGCTTACAATGTATGCAGCCTTGCTCTAGTCAAACATTTCTAACCTCCGTTTGATCATCCTTGTTTAAGATAGATGCAATATATTCATCATAAAAAGAGAAGAATTCAGCCCATATTTTCTAAAATTTTCCATCAGGAGATGCGGAGAATAGGAGTTGAGCATTAAAGTTCGGAGATGCAGCGCCGTTATGTATACCTACTTTGATCTGCACTCGTAAGATGACATATTTGAATGACCAAGACTGGGAATATGTGTATGATTTGACTGATCTGAATTTAAGCGTAAATTCTTCCTAGAAAACCTTTCAGAAAAAACTTATAAAAATACTGTTTGGACAGAGACGTTTGAGGAGGATACGCCTGTACTGTATATAATACTGTCCGTAATCTGTAAGTTGTTTTTTATTTTTCCAACTAGTCTCTAAGATACGAGGTCTCGAAATTGGTAAACTAACAGCCAGCCATGAAACAAATAATGACATTCAGAATCAAGAAACATTTTATTGAATAATATATCTGTGTTTATTTTGAAAAATATTTTGGGTATTCGGTGTACTAACGTAATACAGAAAATTTACTATAAAGAAAAGGGTATAATAAAAAAAAGGGCAAATTTTAGATGCTTTTGAATTATTTATGCACCTGGTTTAATTAAATAAATATAACGATTTAAACCATTGAATATTGTAAAATTGCAGTTTTCAGCCCTGTCTAATAATAATAAGAATAATAAATAAGATAGATTTTTTTTCCTCAGTGCATTTTAATTTTTTTAAATGTAGATTTCCACACACAAAATATAGGAAAAATCGAAAATTGTGCGCCCCCTCATGTTTGTCGAGGGTTCAGTGGAATGACCCATGTATTAAATAAATTGAACGGAATTGTAAACAAAATATAGTTAGGAATAGAAAAAAAGGAATAAAATTGAAAAATCTTATTTCCCTAAGGAGACTTTTCTCAATGGAACTTTTCTCAATTTTCTCTAACCGACTTAAAGCTTTCAAACTATGTTTAAATTATTGATTATAAGTTAAGATTTTTGCTTCTTTGTCTGATGTAACATAAACATAAAATATATTTCAGAGTAAAAGGATATTTGTTTGAGTCTTAATCTGCTTTTTTTATTTATAAAAGAAATATAGAATTAACTTGCTTTTTGTAATGATATATTATTTAAGGGGAGATTTGCTGTGTTTGGTACTAGTGGTGGCAGTTTTCCTGATTGCCACGCCTTCCTTGCTACGTCGGCACCTTTTCTAACAAACTAATGTTAAACCAATGTGAGTGTTCTTTTCAAACTGCTCTTTCGCCTTTCCATATATATTTTTTTTTCATGGGACATTTGATGTCTTATTGAGGTCTCATGGGACATTTGATTGTCTTACCGGGTACTCTTTTACTTTTTCGATGTTGGTTACAGCTTTTTTTGTCTGGGTATATTTTCATTTCTGACATCGATCCTGGTTCTCCTGTGCAAAGAAAAAATCATTTTAAAATAGTGAAGTGCGAATGCGAAATTAGAAAAAACGCTCTCATTTGTTTAATCCAGGTGTGTCAAACTTTTGTCCGCGGCCCACAACTTGCCCGCCGACAACTTGTCTATAGCCCACCAAGGGTTTCGCAGTTTACCTTTGTTTAATTCAGTTATCCGAACACCCATGCTGTAAATACATACTACACTTTGCACAAACACATTTGCACCAAGTGTGGGATATGAGATGGTAAACATCGGAAAGATATATATATTAGTTTTGCCAGTTAGGCAAACATTTTTTTTATTCAGAATAGTACCACTATTGTTAAACAGTAATATTTGTGTTATTTATTCCATCATTAAAATGAGGGTTACATTTTTCTTCAAAATGCGAGAGCGACCTGAATAAGATCATCTGGCAACAGCAATGTATATGGACAGATATAACTCAATTTTAAAATTTAATTCCAAGGAATTATGGACACAAAGGTAATCAATCGGAACGCAGCAAAACTTGCATCTTGAGTCTGAAAATTTAAAGATCCGTAATTTTTTTTACAGTATTTTACTTATAATTTTTATGTGTTTATGCCGAAACTAATATTTTATTTTAGTACTTTCTTCGATTTTTCCTGACATTATAAAATAATATACTGAATTTATCAAATACTAAGAAATGCATTGTAAAATTAATAAAATGCAGGGTTAATTAAGAACAATTAAAACAAATAAAAAATTAATTAAAAATTAAATAGCTTTTGACTAATTGCTTTCGAAATGACACAAATTAATATTTTTGTACTTGACGCAGAAACCACAATTATGTCATCTAGGTTTTTAACATGGATTTTAGTCGAGCATCTGTATTTTGGATTTAAGCTCTTTAATTTTTTCATTACTTAGGTTAGTAATTGTGTCATTGTTAATGAACCCTGGATGATCTTTCTTTCATTTATGTATTGATATACACACATTTTAATGACATATTCACATATATTCCAGGATTTATATGTTACAAAATTGTGTTAAATCCCTTTACCAGTATCAATAAATACGATTAACTCAAGAGGAACATCACAGATTTTTTAAAAGGTTTGTTGCAATGCCATTATACTCAAAGAAAAACTGAAATTGTTTGTTTTATATGTAGACACTGATGTATTTTAGAAAGAATGTAACATTGAGGGGTGCTACCTGCTACAAAACAAAGTATAACGAAAATTCACAATAATTTAGCCAAACATCGGTCAGATAAATCGTCAGAATTGAAACTGATGTTTCTTAAGATAAATAAAGTGCATACACTAAGACTGTGAGAAAAAGTACATTTCCTTATAAAAACTAATTTTTGTCTTTGTTACATTAAATATCATGCGAATCGAAGTCATTCACTACGAATTGAAAGAAATGATGTCTAGAGAAGTTAAATAAATTTGAAAATAAAATAAACATAACTACCGTTGCTAGAAAGTATTGTATATAGCCGGACAGATTTATAAAAGCCGAATATGTTCTTATAAACTTATGGTGCTTATAACTTTATATTATATTCGTAAGCACATGCTTAATCACCATCAATCTAAAAAGTATCTTGGAAACATGAGTAGTGAGGAAAAATAGATCTATCTTCTTATACAGAAATTTAACAGATTTCAATCATAACGTTTTAAATGTTCATTTCTAACTATTAACTATGGTTAGAATTATCATTTTAAATCTACAAATTATAAAGATGGATTTTTAAAGTACTTGGAGGTTCCATTTTAAACTACAAAGTGTTTGGGAAACCGTATGACCCAGTGACTATATGTTTATTTTATTCGCACCAATTTTTGAAAAAAAATCTCTAAGATTCGTTTTTACTAGAGATCGGCCGAAATTTTGGTTTCGGTTTCGGTTCAAAATCGGAGTTTCGCCGATTGTTCGTTTTCGGCGAAACTGCTTAAAATTTCGGCCTGACCTAAGCTATCTGATTTCAAAATCTCGTTTTTGCTTTCAGAAATTTTCAACTTTACACATTGACATGAGTTTATCGGAAGACCAACGAACGAAGGTACCCCAATTGGGTGGTGCACCATCTTGTTAGACATCTTGGAAAGCTTCGTATTTCCACAACTAGAAGAGCTTCAACCACATGTCTTTTTGCAACAAGATGGTGCACCATCTCATTGGGGTACCATCGTTCGTACTTCTTTGAATGACCATTTTCCAGGAAGATGGATTGGGCGAGGAGGTTCAATTCCTTGGCCACCCAGATCACCTTATATAACGCTGCTGGACTTTTTCCTTTAGGGATTTGTAAAGGACAATGTTTACAGGAGGAGAGTGTCGAACATTGATGACTTAAAAGCCAGAATTACAACCGCAATAGCCTCTGTGGATGCCGATATGCTTGCCGCTACTTGGCGTGAAAATTGACTATCGACTATAAGTATCTACCATGCCAAATTCCATGTTTCTAACACCTTCAGTATAAAAAAAACGAAATTTTAGAACTTTTTCGCTCTTGCAATCCCCTGGAGGTAGTAGCACTGACATAAAATATAGCCTATGTTGGAGCTGGGACTCTCACCATCAATTTGCCACCATCACTTTTGAAAACGGCTCTGTAGTTCCAGAGATTCCATAGAAATTATAATTTAGAATGTTTTTAGAACGCTTTTCGGTCATCTCACCCTTTTAAATTTCGAATTTTTTTAGAATTTGTTTTTAGAGAGCATTTTCATCTTATAAGTAACTATCATGCAAAATTTGATGTTTCTAGCTCCTTCAGTATAAAAAAATCGAAATTTTAGAACGTTTTTCGCTCCTGCACCCCCCCTGGGGGTAGTGGCGCCGACGTAAAATATAGCCTATGTTGGAGCAGGGATTGTCGCCATCAATTGGCCACCATCAATTTTGAAATCGCTTCAGTAGTTCCAGAGATTATCCCCTACAAACAAACAAACAAAAAACAATCTTTACTCCATTATAATATTAGTACATACGACAGATGCATGATTTTTAGTTCATGTTATATTTTGAAAAATACACAAATACATTTTGCATATCATTTTGCACAAATTACTAAAAGGCTTCAAGATTATCATGTCGTTTATATCGCCTTGTCAATTTCCACGAAAAAAGAATCTCTGTAATTATGAAATTCCAACAGCAGACATTAAAATTAATAGAGTAATTTGTTTGTAATCTCCCTAAATTCCAAATGCATATGGATCATGCGAACTACTTTTATTAAATGTGAAATGAAAAATGTTTGTCTTGGGAAATAAAGAAAGAATAATTACGCTGGTTTACAAATTTAAACATTTTTTATATACTTTTGATGAAACACCTATTTTCTTATTATACTACCTCTTACTAATGGAAAGCGCTATTTGTAAATAATCTATCACGTCACATTTTTTAAATTTTTACATTTTTCAATATTCTAATTTTTAATTCTATAATATATCTATCACGTCACATTCAAGTTACCGGCATTGTCAACTTGGATTCTATATTCTATTTTCTTGTGTTTTTGTGAACTAAAGTGGTTTTGTTTTTGATAAAATGTCTTATAGAGTGTGTAAATTAAATTCTGGTCGTTTTTGTTACGTTTGTGAACAATTTATATTCGAAAAAAAAGGAAGACCGATATCAGAATGTTCTAAAACAGCATATGTTCATTATTTTGGATCCTCAGTGATCAATGAAGATAAAGAGTGGGTCCCACATGTTTTTTGTGAAAGCTGTAGGCATACTCTTATATGCTGGGCTTCGGGAGAAAAAAAGTACCGTAATTTCCGGCGTATAATCCGCAGCTCAAACAATCGTTTTTCGACCCAGAAAATTTATTCAATAATTGTAGTTAAATATTTACAGCGATCTTTTAAGTTACATTTTATAAAATAATATTTCTGGGTCGAATAACGACTCTTTGAGCTGCCGATTATACGCCGGAAATTACGGTATCTTCAATTTGGATCACCAATGCTGTGGAGAGAACCTTCAAATCACGAAAATGACTGTTATTTTTGTTTGACAAAAACTGCAGACTTTAATTCAAAAAATAAACATAAAATTCAATAATCTGACATTCCTTCAGTCTCAAAATCGATATCATATTCGGAAACTCTGCCACATCTTGTATGTGCAATGTCAAGTGCGAGTTGCCAAGATAGTGACGATTTGTTTATGGAGGATGAAAATTATGACGAATTCGTAATCGAAGATGATAAAACGCCACATTTAATAAACCAAAATGAGTTGAACGACCTTGTGCGAGACTTGCAACTATCTGAAACAGTGGAACTTATTGACACCAAATATCAAATTAAATTATTACCTAAATCGAAGTCAAATTTTCAGCAGTTATTTCACCAAAAAAAAACCGGTCATCCATAGATTCTTAGGAAATCATAAAGATGAAAATTATGAAAAAAATATTGCTGTTTTATTAAAAAACTATCATGCAATGGGTGTGAATATGTCTCTGAAGGTACATTTTCTCCATTTACACCCGGATTTTTTCCTTAAAACTTGGCGCGTGAGTGACGAGCTGGGCGAGCGTTTTCACCAAGACTTTAAACTTTTTGAAGACAGACACAAAGGTTTTTGGGACGAAAGTATGTTAGGGGACTACTGCTGGTCTATTTTAAGAGAAACAGATCAAGAAAATTATAAAAAGAAGAGTAAAATCAATCGTTTCTAATTTTTTCTTTTTATAATTCATGTTATTATTTTTTTTAAGTATTTAAAAAATATTTTTTTAACTAGACGTGACAGATTTTTTTCAATAATTTTCCCGTACTCAGTGCACTAGAATCTATGAAAAAATACACATTTCGGTAAAAGTATATAAACCGTGTAAACCAGTGTTATTTTAAAACGTAACATCATTAAAATTATTCTGCGAATTTCCGCTTTTCATTAATGCTAAGGTAAAGGTAAATAATCCAAGTGTTAAGGGTAAGTTAACAATCTATTTAATAATTCTGTATAAAGAATTGCGAAGATTTTTATTATCAAAATATTATAAAAACTTACACCAAATTTTTGTTTAATGAAATTTTAGAAATGTTGCCTCACATTTGTATTATTTAGAGTGCATTCACTCTTTGGAATTTTAAGAAGTCTCCCACCGCTATTTAGTATAAGAAATTTCTATTTAATATTTCAATTGCAAAATTCGTAACCGCTTCGTTTCTTCACAAAAAATGTAGTATTTTTGGCAGTTATATAAGGTGAAAAATTATATTTTAAAATGTTGTAAAAATATACGCACACAATGTATAGGAATTTCCTATATTTAATTATTTACATATGCAGTACTACTACAGACTACTTGCGAGTTTTTTAACTACTAAATAATGTAATGATAAGAATTGGAAATATATATATATATATATATATATATTATTCTAATACAAAAACATAAGACTTTCATAATTTCTTGAAGGCAAATTGCAATTAAATTTAATGTAAAAAACTATATCTTTTTATTGCCAAGAAAATTACCTTATTTCAATCTTCCTGCTTAATCCGTAGGCTGTTTATATTTGCCTTTCAGTACTTCCCCCAGCGTTGGGTGTCTGTTTGGGAGTGCATTTTGAAAGAATGTTTGAAAACGTCTGATGAACAAGAAGGCAAATATCTATCAATAAAAAATGAAGAGAATTTTTTTTCTTATTCATTACAATATTTGTGCTTTAATAGAACGTTTAAACAAGGCAAAATTTTCTATTAAAATTTACTGGTGGAAGTTATTCACGTTGGTAATCAGGCTCTTAAATTCTGGCAGACGCGTGCAGCGTGTCCCTAATGTTGGGGGACAGACTCAGATGGACCTAAGGTTTAAAACTATTTTAAGGAATTTCGTATGTTCTTCTTATTGTTTAGATTAATATTTATTAAATTCAAGATATATTTTCAAAACAATGTTAATACATATACATAATGCATAATGGATTTATGCACTTTTTATCATATTTCTTATTTTTATCATATTTTATATTGATAAATTTGTATCATATTATAATACAAACACTTTAACCAACTGATGCATCAAAAAATACGAAAATATTACTTGAATATGTTGCTTTTTAGGTTTTCGTTCATCTCACGAAACCCTATTACTCCCCCTCCTTTGTCTGTCTGTCACAGAGCCATTCTCAAAAACTATGTAACTGACAGACTTGAAACTTTGTGTATAAATCTGAATAACTACTATAAATACCGTAATTTCCGGCGTATAATCCGCAGCTCAAAGAGTCGTTTTTCGACCCAGAAATTTTATTCAATAATTGTAGTTAAATATTTACAGCGATCTTTTAAGTTACATTTTATAAAATAATATTTCTGGGTCGAAAAACGACTCTTTGAGCTGCGGATTATACGCCGGAAATTACGGTAGCTCAAAATATTAAAATTTGAAAAAATCGTATTATTTTAATAAATAGAGATAAAAAACCAAAATTCTAACACCCTTTTCCTATTAAATTTAAACATTTTTCGTTATAGCATTTGTCAAAATTTAAATATCCACGATGAAATTCTTTTTACAAAAATTAATTTTCTTTCAGACGATTTCTACGTGAAAAGTGAAAATGAAATAAAAGAATTTCACCAATTACCACACGCCATAGTGGTAATAAAACGGAAAGATGTATCAATAATACAAGGAGTATGAGTTAGTGTATGTACAGGAAGCAGAGTAATATCACATCATTAGAGAATTATAAAGATAATCTGACGTCATATCGGAAGTTTAACGGATTTTTCAAATGTTTCAGAATAATACAAAGCGAGTATCAATATGAGTAATAGAGAATTGTAAATATATGATATAAATTCTGGACGATTACACCATGAAACATTACTACATTAAAGACGTGAGTATAAAACATCACAAATTTACTGAATGGTGTATACAAAACGTTTGTATACACCATTCAGTAAATTTGTGATGTTTTATACTCACGTCTTTAATGTAGTAAATATATGAGTTTGAGGAACGTATTGAATCATGATAAAAACCCGATTACGGAAATATTCGCATATTTTAACATTTTGAAGGTGTAAACATGTTAAATTTGAAATTATTTTTTTAAATATCTCATTTAGCCCACATGATAGATATTATTATGACGGAATATAATAGCGGGCTGGCTTAGATATTAAAAAAAACGAGAAAAATAGACTGGTAAATTATTACTTTATAAAAAACATGAATTTTTATTTGGTTGCTAAGTGAAATTTATTTGGATTTATTAAAGAAAGGATAAAGTGTTTTGAAAGGATTATTAAACGAAACTCTTTGAGCGATCTTCGATCACACTTACCCACTTGTTATATTTTATTTTTATATTCATTATAATTAAAACATTTCTAAAGTGTATATTAATATGAATAGCGATAATGCTAGTAACATTCCTAATCAAATTAATAGAGTATATTGTCAGTAATATTCCTAATCGCCAAATGCATAGAGACCATGCTGAGTCCTTAATTTAAAATGTGAAATGAGATATTTGTTATTTCGAAAATGAAAGAAGCATAATTATTTTTATGCGAAACATCATGAAAGTTAGCAATTTCAATTTATATAATGGTGGAAAAACAAAAAAGAAATCGAAAATTCCAGTGTTACTCGTATATTATCAAGACATTTCATAAAAATGTCTTAATAAAATAAATAATGATGGTTTATTTCAAATTATAACAAAATTTCTTCAAAAACATCTCAGAATTGCCATTTAACCCCTTATACTCTGGCGGTATTTTGAAGTAAAATTAAAGAAAATTTAATATGAAATGTAATTAATCCGTCTATTAATAAAAGTATATTTTAACTTTCATACAAAATAATTCCCTTGACCACATTAAACCATCAAAGTGAAACACTCGAAGCTAAATATTTTTAAAGTGGTTATTTTCTCAAACATTTACATACATGTAGATTTTGTCAGATTAAAAAATTTTATATGAAAACTTGGAACTGCAAAAATATTTCAATTTACAGATAGGATCACAGTACATTTATTGCGAGATTTGCGAGACTTCAATAACAATATTTTTCGTTAATGTAACTTTTTTTTTCTTGCAAATATTTTACAAGAAGGGCTATAAGTACGGATTTGTTATATAAGTTTTAATAGAAAAACTTATTTAAACTTCATATTATTTTTATATAAAATTTGGAAAATACAAGGTGATTATCATTAAAGTCGCACTTTCGAAATGCTGTAAAAAAGGAACCACTGGCCAGAATGACATACATATATTATAATAGTTCTTTCAGATTTTTAAAACTACAGTAGGTTTTATTGAAATTTATTCCTAACAAATCTTGCAATTGCAGCTTATCCTTTATAATATAATAACATCCACCATTTCCCATTTTATACATTTGTAGTTCTATTAGATACTGCTTGCAAAGGTTTAACTTATAAAGAAAGGCTGATAAAAATTAAAACAATGTATTACATTAGTTATTTCATAAAGTTTTTAAACTACAGTAGATTCTTCTTGAAATTTCGTCATAACAAATCTTGCAATTGCAGCTTATCATTTATAAAACAGTCGAACCTCATTAACACGAAATCGCTTAAAACAAAATTTCGCTTAACACGAAATAATACTGAGGTCCCGTCAGATCAGTCTGGAAATTAATGTTAATAAATGCGTTTAACTTGTATTATAACATGTTAACATGTATAATAACATCCACTATTTCTCATTTTATACATTTGCAGTTCTATTAGATACTGCTTGGAAAGGTTTAACTTCTAAATAAAAGAGGATAATCTATATATATATATATATATATATATATAACTTTAATGCAGATACATATGAATTGCATAATAATTACTTGAATTACCTGAAGACTAATTGCAATTGAAATAAATTAAAACATTAAAAATGCTTTGTTATATTAGATAGCCAAAAAAATCCTGTACACATAATTCCAATATTCTTCTTATTTTAGTCATTTCTACGCTACGATGCAAATGTTTTCTCTTCATAGCGTTTATATTTAAATAAACTCAATCTAATCAATCATAATCCATAAATAAATATGAGCATAAAGAATATATTCATATTTATGTTTAAATACGTTTCGCATCTAATCTTCCACAAATTACGAAAATATCTCCAGATTATGATGTCGCTTATATCTCCTTCTATCTAGATATCTTTGGAAAATAATCATTGTAATTAAGAAATTCCTAGTGCGAATATTAAATTTAATATAAAGAAACTTCCTGTAATATTACTAAATCCCAACTGTATATGCATCAACCGAACCGCCTAAATTAAATGTGAAATTAAATATATTTATCATTGGAATTAAACGAAAGATAATTATTTTAGCTCCTTGAACACCAGGGCATAATTTTCTTTATTTTTTTTCTTTTTAAAACTCACCTGCACAAAATATGATGAAGAGCGAAGGAATATATTTTATTCCACTTAAATTTTATCGAATATTTGTTTTTATCACAATTTCTAATTTAAATTTTACTTTTACAAAGTGGGTAATAAAATGTTGTAAAACTACATTTTCTTATTTTCAAAAAGCTTTCTTTGAATATTCTGGTGTAGAATCAACATTACAGAAGTACAATTATTTGCCTCTCAAAGTGTTAAAATGCAACAGTTGTAAATTCAATCTACGCAGTATCGTTTTATATAATGGAAGTAATAAAAAAAAGTAACAAAAAAATTATGGTGAGTCACTCGTTTATTGCAGTTCATTTCAATTTTTTTTTTATATAATAAACGGTGCAGCTTTATTTTAGAACCTATAACAGGTTGTACCAATACACAGTCAAGAAAAGGTCAGAATCGGTGTTTAATATTTATAATACATTAACAAAATGCGGACCAACAATTACAGTGACTTCTCACTTATACACGATGTTCAGCAATTTCTTTTTTATACCACTATTTTAATACAGTAAAATTCGATTTATAAATTCTGCGATTTAATAAGTCGAAAATTTTCTTCAAAAAACTGGTGATGAAAAATAATTTCCGCGTATCGCGTATAAATGAGAGGTCACAGTATTATTAAATCTGTGTTTTAAAACAGTAGAACAGGGATGTCAAACTGTGGCCCGGCTGATACCACTAAATTTTAAAAGAAAGAGTCGACTTTTTGAACAGCTAATCAAAAAAAATAAATTATGATCCATCTATCATTGATAAAATACGAAAACATAATAGACACAACTCACCAATATATATATATATATATATATATATATATATATATATATATATATATATATAAGTGTGTGTGTGTGTTAATTTTTCAACCTAAACGCCAATTTTCGTTTACTTCGGGTTCAATTCGGATATTAGGTTGAAGATTTTTTTTTTTGGTAGAATGTTTGGCAGAAATTCGATGATTAGATAAAGAAAAGTTTACTATAAAATTTTAGTGGTATCCGGCGGGCCACAGTTTGACACCCCTGCAGTAGAAGATTCTTCCTTTTCTGACAATATTTCGTAAATTTGTTTCCTAGATAGTTTTCTCAAGTTTAGGGATCTATACCTGTACGCATTTAATACGAAATATCTTACAATCTAATAAAATGTGGACAACATGATATAAATGCATTTTCTGTAAGGTAGAAGCCATATGTCTTATGTCAATGATGTTTGAATAAGTAAATTCGAGATTTATCATACCCGGTCGGTAGTGTGTTAATAGCGGTTGGAGAGTGTTTTTGTGTTTGGTTTAACTATTTTCTACCAATTTTCACTTCAAATGTTGTAATAAACTACCACGATGGTTATTTTTCGCAAAAAAGGGTAGCTAAAAAAAGGAACCGCTCCGACACCTGCGTTAACAATGCACATTCCATATTTTACAAAAGCAGTGTAACTATAAGTTACTTACTTGCGAGAGGTTTTACTACTAAATAGTATGATGAATGGAAAGACGTATAAACATGTTACCTTAAAGTAGAAACATTAGAATCCCATACTATTTATTTGAAGGTAAATTGCTCTTATAAATATAAATAAAAATAATTTAAAAATGTATTGTTACATTTCCAAGAAAAGCCTTTTCACCTCATTTCAGGCCTCCCATTCCGTGCAGTTTTTGACTACCGTAATTTCCGGCGTATAATCCGCAGCTCAAAGAGTCGTTTTTCGACCCAGAAGTACCATAATTTTCGGCGTATAATCCGCAGCTCAAAGAGTCGTTTTTTGACCCAGAAATTTTATTCAATAATTGTAGTTAAATATTTACAGCGATCTTTAAAGTTACATTTTATAAAATAATATTTCTGGGTCGAAAAACGACTCTTTGAGCTGCGGATTATACGCCGCAAATTACGGTATTATTTTATAAAATGTAACTTAAAAGATCGCTGTAAATATTTAACTACAATTATTGAATAAAATTTCTGGGTCGAAAAGCGACTGTTTGAGATGCGGATTATACGCCGGAAATTACGGTACTACTTTTATTTTAAAGTCTTTTTTACAGATTTTTTTTTCTTTTTTTTTACACGGAGGATATTTATTTATAGATATTGTAAAAACCTACAACGATTTCCTTTTCAGAAATAATGGTATTCAAAAAACAATATTATGGGGAGACCTGTTTTTTCACTCGACTTGCTTAAAATATTCCATGCAATTTCGCAAATTTTTGGAATTGTTTATATTAATTTTTATTAAATTCAAACTATTTCATCAAAACGTTATCGATATACATACATGATGCATAAAGAATACAGACATTTTATTACATATTTATATAATATATTTTTCAAGTCTGTCGATCTTTGAATAGCAATTTTTTGGTATAAAAATTCGCTTTACATGATGATAGATTTCTAAATAAAGTGAATATATGTTTTATGAATCACTTATAGTAAAAAGTCGAGAAAATATTATAAAATGATGCAAAGAGATTAAGCACCTGATATTCCGCAAATTACGAAAATATTTGGAATTTACCACATCTGCTTGTAGATTTATCTGGCAGAAAAATATTCATTGTAATTAAATAATTCCTAGAGCCAACAGACGCAGCGCCGTATATATATTTTTTTATATACATATTTTCCAAACAGAAATCCTCGTGGTAGATTTCTGTTGCTCTCGTAACATAAATCTAGCACAAATAAAAATATTTGCAAGTATGCACATTTTTACAACTTTTGCAACAAAAAAAATAATGTTTTTTTTCTTATAAAAAAGCGGTATTAAAGAAAACGGACTGAGTAGGAGGCCTGCAGCAATATCCCTAAATCCCAACTGCATATGTATTAGACCAGGGCTGTCCAACCTGGCGCCCACTATTCACCAGAAAATTCTTACAGAAATATTTGACTTATTCAATCTCCGAAAATCGCTGTTTAAATAAGACAAAAATTTCTATACAAGTTTTCTGGTGAATAGCGAGCGCCAGGTTGGACAGCCCTGTATTAGACGATTAAATGTGAAAAGAAAATAAATATTCATGCCAAGGGAAATGAAAGAATCCTAATTATTTTGAAACGCAGTATCATTAAATTTAATCTGCGGTCTTTCGCACCATATGACTGACAAAAGTTATAACAAACAAGTAAACCAAGTGCTACTTACTAAATAAATAAATAATATATATATATATATATATATATAATAAATGGAAGAGTATATATTTTTGATATAATATAACTAATGATATCAAAATTTCATCAACAGAAATCTCAGAATTGTTATTTAACATTAATAAATTATTAAGAGGACACGCTTTCTATATTTATCATTTGCAAAGCTACAACAAACTACTTCTGCTGGATAGAACCTAAGATATTGGTATATCCCGCATCCCACGTTAAAATAATCAAAACAACGGCAACGATATGGGTGGCCGTGTTTACAAGGGCAGAAAGCAGGCAGGCGCCGAAACTGACAGTTCAGCAATGCTGAACAAACAAGGATTTATGACAGACAATCTAGAGGGGTCATAAAATGTGCTAAGATATACATTGAACCGGCGATTCCAGGAAAACAAGGAGAGGAGTGGTACATAGGAGTCCCTAAGAGACGGAATATGGCTGGAGCGAATGACAAACGTCGTGATGATCAGATATACGCGGCGACCAGTAAAAGTGATTCGAGAGAGCAGGGAAATTGACCGCCAACATCATCATTGGATAAAAAATCCTTAAGAGGAGGTAAATACTTTTTACACCCCTCTGAAGGAAAAAAATAACGAAAACTTCGCTAGAACTCAAAAATCACTTCCATCAAAAAAATCCTTAAGAGGAGGACATCTTTTTCAGCAGCTTGCTACCAACATGAAAGTTGGCTTTTCTATATAGGCTGCAGTGCTATAGGCAACAGCCTACAATTATAATTAAGTCATTCAAACCTTTTTTTAAATATGTGCCCGTGGAAGCAAGAACTACTGGTGAACTACTCTATGACTGCTATTCTCCTGAGAGGTACAGGTAGATATTATTCACCCAGACACTGTGTAAATATTTTTAAATTAATTAATTAACGTTAAGAAGATTATGCTTCTCTTGCCATCCCCAGGATCAAGGATGTATGTAAAGGTTAAATTATTATCATAAACTTATTCAGCACTTACTTAAATTTAAATAATTAAAATAAGAAATTAATAACTCAATTGATTAATATATTATATTGTTAAAATGAAGTCTCGTGAATATAATGTGTATTACCTTTTTGTATGATTATTTTACTCTTTGCTTTTTTTTATGTTTTATATCTATCTTCTGTAAATAAAACCCTTTTTATTTTATCCTTAATTTAGACTCCAGCATTTATTTAGTGTATAGTGTGATGTTTAATCTAGAGTAATATATATGTTGGTTTAAACTACTGCTTTCAGTAAGATTTTACAGCGGGCTTGAGGGGTCAACCTTAAGGATAAGTTTCTTCAAAAAATAACACAACGCCGTACATCCTTTTTATTTAATACAAAAAAGCTATCCCAGGTTGCACGATCACAATTTCCCCTCAAATTGCCGTTAAGATAATTGGTGTGTCTCTGACAGGAGGAGTTAATTATTATGGGTTTGAGTAACGCCCTGCAAGTTTCATATATATGTTTTAAATCTCTCCAACAGATAGAAACCCCAATTATTACTGGTGCATGTGACACAGGAATTTCTCTGGTGTTCAGCTTTCTTCATATCCAGCCCTTTTAATTATTCAATTTATAGCTTATTTTAGATAATTAAATATTTTGTACTGGATTAAGAACTTATATCTTAGATCTAATGAAATAACTTAAATAGTAATAATAATGATGGACATTTAAAGAAACTAAATTTATTTATATTCAATATTCTCTTTTAGAATTGATAAATTTACTCAATAAATGTATAGAAGTTATTATTTACATAAATTTTTATAATTAGTTACTCTAAACATATCCATTTAAAAAAAATAATAATAATAAGATATATTTTTTTTTACTTCTCATATTATTCTGCTAGTAGTATTTAATATTTTTTTTGTAAGCTAACATCGCACTACTTAATATAATTTATTTCGGTAATTGCATGAATAATAAGAATAATTACAATTATAACAATAATAATACAAAATAAATGATAAATAATATCAGCTGTAAAGTGTAAAATCCTGATCCTAGGGTATGGGTTATACATAAAAAAAATAATAAAAAGGTATTGGCACTCAATTGCATTTGCATAATTAAAATTGTCTTTTATATTGTATATTTATATGTCGCGATTGTAATTACAAGCAAATAATCTTCATATGAAAACAAAGGTTTCAAAGGTCAATTCCTAAGAATTAGACCATTTTTGTTGAAAGATTGCATATTATTTTTGTCTCTGAAATATTTATTTGACTTATTCATGCAAATATATTTGAAAGTGATAAAAAAATGAACTATTATTTGTTCTAATCCTTGAAAAAAAAAAAAAAAAAGATATATATATACATACATATAAAGAAAAATAAAAGATAAAATTAATGATAATACCAGTGATAAGCTGATAAACTTTTATTATCTATTTATTTTATGTGTATTTCTTGCATACTTATAAGTGAACAATTGAAAAAAAAAAAAAAAAAAAGTTCATTTTTGAGATGTTTTTTTTTTCACTAAACTGCTGATTAATAAAAAAAAAAAATAATAATAATAATAATAAAGGAAAGAATAAGTGTAGGAATTATTAGATTTTTAAATAATTATTAATACTTATATCAGCAGAATTAACGTAAAATTAAAAATAACTAAAATTGAACAAGTTTTGTAGTAATCTGATCTCTTGTTAAAATGCCTTACAAATTTTATTTTGCGTTGGGGTATGGCAAATAATAAAAGAAAATTTAAGAGAAAAAGTGGAAATCTCAACGATTCATCTATACAAACAAACAACTCAGAAAAAAAAAAATAAACGGGGACAAACTGATATTTTGTCACCAAAAACAAGAAATCAACATAAAAACAAACGAAATCAGGCAGAAAAATCTATACTAAACGCAACAATGGCGGAATCTACACCAAGTGTAGACACTATTTTGTCGTTGATTCCAACTTTTGACGGAAAAAAGGGAAATAGAGTGGAATTCTACCTGCAAGAATTCGAGAAATTAATAGCACAAACTTCGCTAAAAGATGATTGTAAATTAATCATTCTGAAAGCAAAATTAATTGCAAACGCAAGGGAAAAATTGGCGACAAACATCAAATTAAACAGTGAAACAGATTACGGAGAATTTAAAAAGCAACTAATAGAATGCTTTCAATCCAAAGCGAAATTTTCCGAAATCCAAAACAAATTTTTTACGCTTAAGCAGAAACCATCGCAAACTGTAGAGGAATTCATCACCGAATTCAACGAAATAGCAAAAGAGTACATCAGTAAAAACAACGAAGAAGGTCAAAATGGGTCCACCAAATTTATTGATCTGATTAAATTGACACGATTTCTGGATAGTTTAAGAGCGGATTTCAGTTTAGATGTTCGCAAAAACTCCCCGAAAGATTTTACAGAAGCATGCAATTTAGCACTCAAAATGGAAGAAGCTTACAACGCGTGCAACTTAGAGGAGATTAACGTGGTAAAGAAACAAAATGAATCCGATTTAGTGGAAAGCCTGATAAAATTAAATGCAAACAGCGCCGAACAGATTCAGACTTTAATGACTGAATTAAATAATTTAAAAATTCACGCTAAAGATACAATAGGAGCCAAATCTAAATGGTGCGAGCTGTGTAAGCGCAACAATCACGAAACGGAACATTGTTGGTTTAATCAAAGGAATAATAGTAACCAGACAAATTATAAAATAGAAAAAAAACCACAATACAAAAATCAGATTTTCCAAAATAATAAATTTTCTAACAACACCAAACAAAATTCAAATTTACATCGTCCGGAGTATCCCATGCAAAGCATTAATTGGCAAGGGGGGCATTTTGGACAAAATTTTGCACAAAACACAGGCCTTAATTCTGGACAGAATTTTGGGCAACACTCAGGTCATTTTGGACAGAATTTTGGGCAAAGCTCAGGTAATAATTCTGAACAGAGTTTTGAGCAGTACCCGGGCTTTGGCCAAGCTCAAAATATGGATTTCCGGCAGATGCATAGTAACAATTATGGGCCAAATCATGGTAATAATTTTGGGCAAAGTTATGCAAACAATTGTGGGCAAAATTATGGCAACAATTTTGGACAAGGTTATGCAAACAATTGTGGGCAAAATTATGAAAACACAAATGCACAGAGGGGTAATTTTGATAGGCCTAGAGGTAAACCAGGATCAAAATACTACAATAAAAAATACAACTATAAAAACTCAAGCAACACAAACCGAAACTCAGATGACAAAGATAGAAAAGAACCAAAAAACTGAGTGGGGGACTTACTAACATTAATAAAACGCACCCGCGTGAGTCACCCCACAGCGGGACTTTTAAAACACCAAACGAACAATTTGATACACCTAACATTTTCGACTCTCATGCTCACAGTTATCCTCAGGGATTTGGATTTCTTATGGATATAAATGCACAAGGAAGTGCAATTAACAGTGATACTAAGGACAAAACACAACAGGATGGAATATTTTTAAATAAAACTATTGCCAGTGTCAATAATTCTAAAGATAATCAATTACCCATAATTGACATGAGCATTGATAATATTAAATTAAAAGGATTATGTGACACGGGAGTAGCTGTGTCGCTGCTGTCCCCAGGTATATTTGACAAAATAAAGCAAGAAAACATAAAATTTAAATACCTAGGTACCCAAATTAAAATTAAAACCCTAACAAACTCAACTATTTTTTTTAAACACTGTATAAAAATTGCTTTTCGCTTAGAGGGCATTTGCACCACTGGTACATTTTATGTGACAAACAAAGAATTTGATAGGGATTATCAGATCCTACTTGGGTATGATTTTTTAAGGGGCAACAACATCACATTAGACTTTTCACAAAATGTTCTTAAACTAAAAAACAAAGTCATTCAACTTAACACTTACATGACAGAACAGAATGAAGAAATTAATAATCTAGCAACTGAAAATCAACAAAACACAGCTCAACACGATGATGTCATTCATAACAACCCAAAAAAAACAATTAAAAAAAAGGGGGGAGCACACAATAAAAAAAATAATTTGTATGCAAGGAACAAGCGCAGAATATTTCTAACCCCACACTCTAAAAAAATCATTACACTTACTTGTGATGAACAAATTAATGAAAAAGACATAATTCTAGCAGAGCCAGTTAGAGACAATACCGACTATAATATACAAACATCAATTCATGAGGTGCAACGCAACAACTTAATAAATATTATAATACATAACAATACGGATAAAAACATTTACTTAAAACAAAACACTAACATAGTCAAAATCACCACAGACATAGAATGCAAAGAAGATGACTCAGACATTGATATTGATCAGGGAAAAATTCACCAGATCAATCAACTAAACATTCAGGAAGTCAGACAACTTCGGGAGGCAGAACTTAGCATCAATGACTTTGATTTAGAGCATCTCACAGAGGACTTACAAGAAACATTCAAAGAATTATTAATTAGCAAAGCTCACGCTTTCTCTAAAACATATGACACGTTAGGTCAGAGTTCACTTGTATGTCCCAAATTCACATTAAATCACGATTTCCCTATACAAACAAGACCATATAGACTGCCCCAAACCTTAAAGGAAACAGCACGGAAGGAAATACAAACATTACTAAAAGCAAACATAATTGAAAAATCAGATTCAAACTACTCTTTTCCTGTCGTATTTGTTAAGAAAAAACAAACACAAAAAGATAAACAAGAGCAAAAATACAGAATGGCAATTGACTATAGACTCCTAAATGAAATACTACAGACTTACAACTATCCAATACCAGATATCAAAGACATTTTATATAATATCAGTGGGAAACAATTTTATACTGTGCTTGATCTACACAGTGCCTTTTTCCAGATAAACCTTAGACCAGAAGACAGAAAAAAGTTAGCATTCATAACAGAGTTTGGTAAATTTAACCCACTAAGGCTTAGTTTTGGCACAAAAAATAGTAGCGCTTATTTCGCCGAATTGATTGACAAAGTCCTAGGACACTTTGACAAATCTAAAGTCGCTTATTTTATGGACGATGTTATTATTGCAACAAATAATATTCAAGAAATGCTACAACTTATAAAGGAAGTACTCGAGGCATTAATTAACCACAACCTTACAATTGAGCCAGCCAAAATGCAAATTTGTAAACAGGAAATAGACTTCCTAGGATTCCAACTAAATCAGGAGGGATATTCTCCGGCTAAAAAGAATATTGATAAAATACAGAACTTCATCAGACCAAAATCAAAAAAAGGAGTTAGATCACTTTTAGGACTGGCGAATTACTTTAGATCACTGATTCACAGATACACTGACATAGTTCATCCTTTAATTGAGCTTACAAAAGAGAAAGTGAAATTCAAGTGGAATGAAAATGCAGAAAAAGCATTCTGTAACATACAGCAAAATATCATGCAAAAACCAACTCTCAAACCACCTGACTACTCAAAAGAGTTCGTATTAATTTGTGATGCTTCAAAAGTAGCTATATCAGCCATTTTGGCTCAAAGACATCAGGAGAATTTGGTACCCATTGAATTTTTTGGGCGCAAACTCAAAGAACCTGAGAAAAGCTACCCGAGTGTGAAATTCGAGCTATTAGCCATACATGAAGCAGTAAAACACTTCAACCACATTCTATGGGGCAGAAAATTTACAATACAAACTGATTCGCAATCAAACACAAGACATTTAAACCTTGAAACGCAATCAGACATAGTCATAAGATGGTTAACTGACTTAGCCGAATATAATTACTCGTTTGAATATATAGAGGGCAAAAACAACCCAGCTGACTATGTTTCCAGGAATATCAATAACATAATTGCAGATAACAATTTACAAAATAACTTATTCAAAATGAATTCTGCACTTTCAAATGAAAATATAAAAAATGAACAATACAGAGATGAAAAACTAAAGAAAATTATTGACAAAATTATTACGGGTAGAAACAACAAAACCACAAATAGATACACACTTAACACGAACAGGATGCTCATTCTAAAACCGGGACAGAACAACAAAGAATTGTTAATTGCCCCAGACACTCTTAAAATTGCTATCATGGAAGATGCCCATGCTCCGCACTTTGGTTTTAAAAAAACTTACGAGTTGATAAAGGATAGACTCTATTGGTACCGTATGTATACGGATATTAAAACTTTTTGTGCTAACTGTACTGGATGCCAGACAGCTAAACAGCACAGAACCATCAAGGTTCCTATAAAGAGGGTAGTAAAGGACCACAAAATTGGGAGTAGGCTGCATATAGATATATGCGGAAAACTGCCAGTAACATTTCGAAAGAACGCATTTATACTAACTATAACTGACTCCACATCAAGATTCTTAGAAGCGGTTGCACTAAGGAATGTGGAATCACAAACAATTTTGAATGTGTTAAATAAATACTTCGGGATGTTTGGTCTAGCAAAAGAGGTCTATTTAGACAACGCACGTTATTTTCGCAGTGATGTATTCACGGAATACATGAAGGCTCTAGGGATAGAACCACATTTCTCAAGCCCGTTCAGGCCAAAAGCGAATGGACTGGCAGAAATCGCCAATAAAATTTTGAAGAGTTCACTCACTGCCATGAGTAATAATACCCTCGAGTGGGATATCCGACTTGAGTTCTTTAAATTAATGTACAACACATCTAAACACAGAGCAACAGGTTTCCCACCTTCATTATTATTCTTTGCTAGAAATCTAAGAACTCCTTTCACAACGCATATTCCCTCGGAGGATATTGCAACCAAACAATATGTTAAAAATCGAATGGAGCATCTTAAACAAATCAGGATTGAAGCACTGGCAAATCAGGAAAAATTAATGAAAGAGTATGTTCGCGATGAGGACTTACAAACGGTGAAGGATTTAAAAATTGGCCAAATTGTTTACCTCAAATGCATCAACCCACACGCTTTAGCAAAAAAGTGGGACGGACCAATGAAAGTAATCAGAAAACTGCGAAATCACAATTACTTAATGTCCGATTTATCAGGGGTATATAAAAGCAACATTAAGAGACACATTGATTTGCTATTCGTACCCAAGCATGCAACACCATGTAACGAGGACATAGACAATCAGTCTACACAATCGCTTTCTGATACAGAATCTACGGAGGAAATATAACAAATTGTATAATATAGGAAAAATTTGTAAATAATTTTTTTTATTCTCTCCAAAAATTTAGTCAAGAATTTATTTTGAAGCTCAAAAAAAATTTTTTTTTTTAGCTCATACTGGTTATAATTAGGTTTCAAAAATAAGTATATACTGGGACAATATCAAGTCAAAGATACAAGTCACCCAGGACTAACATTGAGCCAAATTTGTATTGAGTTAAAATGTACAGATAATCGGTAACAAAAGTAAATATATATGTATAAAAAATATCCCCATAGACTTCACAAAATAGTGCGAGAAGAGGTCGCATTATTTATACTAGCAAAATACAAAAAATATACATATACGAAACTCCACAAAATAATAATAAAAAAAAAAAATAAATAAATAAAATAAAAAAGGAAAAACGAGTATTATATTTTTTTTACAGGGAAATTAAGGATTGATTCTGTTAAGAGGGGCAACTTATGTTTTATATTTAGCATTAAATACTACACCTATATTTGTTTCATAGGACAGTACACTGTTTAGCTACATTATAAACAAATTCACAAGGGTTTTCGGTATTTAAACAAAAAAACATTTTTGCCATTTTGAATTATTCATTCCTACTTCTCACAAAAAAAAAGATAATAATCATGAATATATAACAAAACTATGCAGGCAAAAACCTTTATAAGTTTCCTAGGTCAACGGGATAATATATTCATTGATTAGTAATAATTAAAAATGATCAGGAAACAAGCTATTGCATACTCAGCTAAAGTTAAAAAAAAAAAAAAAAAAAAAAAAAAAAAAAAAAAAAATTAATAAATAATTAACTACAAAAAAATATATATATATATATATCATAGATTAAGGATAAATTTAAAATAAATATATAAAAAGTTTGATATATATTAAGAAAAAAAAAATAAATAAATAATAAAAACGAAGGGAAACTTTTAATATCAGGATTATACGAAGTTGTTGGACAACAAAGCCATCGTAACCAAGGTTACAATCGTTCGCGGAGATTCGATTCAGCACTCGAATGGAGGGGGAGCAATCGAAGTTTTTGCACTCCCTTTTCTACTCGCCTTCTCTGCCGTACAACACAGGGGACCACCCACAAATATCGGGTCGTAAAGCATCTTATCTCAAGGGGAGATACTAACGCTACAGTCACGGAACGCAAACTTTACATAACATGCAAGACAAGTAAACCACATAAAATATCACTAAAAACATTTAACGACTAAACAAAACATAATAATGTCATATAATTAAGATTTAATTTGAGGATGTTTATTTTTTTTTTCGTTTATATCTCTGCAGATATTCTTCGCAAGAAACTGTGTAAGCCGGCATAAAATACACAGGGATGGAGATAGGAAAAAAAAAATTAATCACATAAAATTGTTAGATTTCAATTTAATTTAATTCAATTTAATTTTCTCATCAGGGCAGGTCGCATAAGGCAGGAAATAAAATGAAAATCAACCTCACTTATTAAAAATAATAACGAATAAACAAATAAATAAATAAACTTACTAGGTGGATGTCTTCGTCGCGATGGTGCACTCTTGAGGTGTGTGTCTATTCCATGGGGGATAATCCACAGGCGTCCCAGACAAACACACCAAACACAGTGGTGGAATCCACAGTTTCACAAAAAAAAAAAAAAAAAAAAAATTATAAAACACACACACACACACACCGGGGGGGGTTCCTCCTTTTGCGTCCCCCGGTCTTCTCACGGATGGATGTTTAGAACCACATTTAAAAAAAAAAAAAAAAAATCTGTTCTTCAAGGAACGTGGGACGACGACGATGGTTTCTGGCTCGTCCACTTCATCATCAGGTTCGCAAGGATTCCATCATGAAATAAAGAAACGGAATCAATAAATAAATAAATAATATTAAAATAATAATAATAATAATAATAATAATAATAACAAGTTACATTATTCATTTTTTTAAATTTAAATAAACAATTTGGATTTAAAACTTAATCTCGTTAGCTAATTATTAAGCGGAGATTTAAAATGATAATACTAATAATAATAATTAAGTAAATAAATAAATTTTGATTAACGTAAAATAACAGAGATAAGTAACAATGAAATATAATACAGGAGTGTCGGTTAACTAGAAAGGAATTTTACAGGACATCAAAGCTAAGTATAAAATTTAAATAAAAATAAATGTATTACATTTTGATTTAATCAGATTTTAAGCATAAAGTTCGCGATCTTAATATATAAATAGAGTGATTCCTCTTCTAAATATTTAACATTTTAAAATTTCAAAAAAAAAAAAAAATTAAATATATAATAATAATGATTTAAAATACATAAATAAATAAATAAATAAATAAATAAAATAAAATAAATTGTATAGATAAATAAAAATAACGTTTATTTTAAGAATCCTCTAAATAAAGTAAGATATAGATAAAGATTTTCATATATTATAAACTTTATTTAATTTAAAGTATTCTCTTATATAAGCATTGCGACTTAATCCGTTCTGACTCTTTTAAATGGAAGATATTCGCGGGCGAATAAAATCCTAACTGCAGTATTTAGTTGAGATCGGCGGGTATGAGTCACACTTTTTTTTCTCAAATATAAGAATACATAAATAAAATAAAAAATAATTGATCTTACTTTAAATAAATAATTTAGTTTAATTTAAATAAATAATTTAGTTTGGTCTAAATAAATAATTTAGTTCGGTCTAAATAAATAAATTGACCAGTTTTTATTTAAATGATTAAATAAACTATTGTTTTACCATGCGTTATAGCCACGACACCGCTATTTCACATTCTTGATATTCAACCTCATTAACTTTTAAGATTAACGATTATATTAAGAAATAAAATAAAATTTTAATTTCATATATTTTAGATTATTATTAATTAATGTTGACAGACATGAATATTGTTTTTGGGAAAGTAGTTATGCATTTGACATACACGTGCGTTCAGGTATATTTCATGTTTTAGGCTTCGTGTTAAAAAAAAAAAAAAAAAAAAAAAAAAAACATCAGTTCAAACTGGTTTTTGATAAATAAAGGTAATTAAATTTATCTTTCAGATTATTAATGAGATTTTAAAATCTTATGCTTAGTCTCTAGTGGGAAGTTGGATTTTTAAGCACATAATGCAAAAGTTTCATGGTTTGAAACACGTGCTAACGCGCGCAGTATGTCTTAAATTATTTACATCTTAAAGTTAACTCTATAAGAAATTAAAACTAGTTTCTTGTGGACAAACACAACACAATATGATCACAAGATGTTATAGGACTAAATAAATAAATAATTCTTATAATAACTCGAAAACTTACTTTATAATTAGCGGTATATTCCACGTGACGGTTTTAAACAGGCAACACACCAGTCTACCTGCTTCTGATTGAACAAAGTTGAAAGGTTAGGGTTACGGAAGAAAGATCGCATCGCAAATCCCGATGCACCTGCAAGAAGAAAAAAAAAAAAAAAAAAAAAAAAAAAAAAAAAAAAAAAAAGGGGGGTTTGTTCCGTGGGCGTGTTCCAAAAAAAAAGGGTGACGAAGATTCTCCGGTGTAGTGTACCAAACGCACCTGGTACAATCGATTTTTACGATCTACGCGGGGAGAATTTGTAAGGGAGATAGCGCGACGTATTACAGGGTCAGTTGAGGATGCTCAAAGGTAGAGGAAAAGGGCGAGGGACTTGCTCTCCATCATCTTTTCAGCTAAGAGAAATTCGTTTATCCCTGGTTAGATTAAAAGGCAACGGTTGCTTTTGATTTTCTTTTTCTTCAGTTACGATGCTCATTTTATAAACAAGGGAGATTGCATCATCCAGTTTTTATTTTGTTTATTGTAATAATAATAAAAATTGATGAAAATTATAGAAATGTTTTTGGATTAGGAATTTATTTTTTTTCTTTTGTTTTTGATAACAACCTTATATGGAGGATAAATTACACTGAATTTTTTGTTAGGAAACATACAAAACTTGGGCAAATTAAAAAAAAAAAAAAAAAAAAAAAAGAGGAAATAATAATAGAAATAAATATTATCAAATGAAAACGAATAATTCATTTTTTTTGCCTTTTCTCTTCTATTTCAATTCATTATCTGTTAATTAATAATTCGACGGAATTGTATATATAATGCGAAGAATAAATTGTTTCTTTACATAAATTTATTAAAATATCAATGCTAGAACTGTTTTCATTTTATAAAATTGAGAACATTTTATTAAACGATTTTTTTTTCTTCAATAAAAAGAAAAGAAGGAAAGATGGGAAAATTTTGACTACATTGATATGTTTTTTTTTTCTCTATCCCAACAAATCAATATAAATGAAAACATGTATATTTATGTATATTTTTCTGGTTCATGAGTTAAAGTATGTTATTTCTTATTGCAAAATTAAAAGAAACAGTAATATGTTATTTATGAGATTACATTCTTATGTATATATAAGAAAAGTTTGCATTATATTTTTGTACTCGCTCACATATAGTATATGTAATGGGCCAAATGGAATTGTAACCCTCACATATTATTTTTTATATTGTATTAATGTGTTATTTACAGTGTCTAAAATGCAAATGACTGCCAATCTTTTTTTTTATATGCTTATGTATGCTAATTTATATTACTTTCCTGTGAAATTGTATACAAAATTGTGCTATATTTCATAGCATTGCGCATAATTTAGCACGTTTTGGCGTTTTGGTTATATATTTTGGCGGTTCAGTACTGGGTCAGTAAATGACAATATTGGATTTACAATTAATATGGTCACAACACTTCAAAGTTAAATGACGCAATGGCAAGTTTCTCATCATTGTGTGTGAACTTTTCACAGTGTTCGCCTCATCGTACTTTCTCATCATCTGTGAACTTTTCACAGTGTCCGCCTCATCGTACTTTCTCATCATCTGTGAACTTTTCACAGTGTTCGCCTCATCGTACTTTCCCATTGTCTATGAACTTTTCACAGTCTTCACCACATCACACTTTCTCATTCTTTGTGAACTTTCTACAGTGTTCTATATCGAACTTTCACATTTTCTGTGGACTTTGTACAGACATTCACATTTAACCTCCAGTTCTCAGGACTCATGTGTTATGTCAACTTTATACGAGTTTGTCATTGAATCTTCTAGAATCAGCTTGGACACTCTACATGAGCAGTGATTTCCGGAAACAAATTTACACAAAAATGTCCTCTCCGATTACATTTTTTTTTCAAGAGGGGAGATAATGCTGGATAGAACCTAAGATATTGGTATATCCCGCATCCCACGTTAAAATAATCAAAACAACGGCAACCATATGGGTGGCCGTGTTTACAAGGGCAGAAAGCAGGCAGGCGCCGAAACTGACAGTTCAGCAATGCTGAACAAACAAGGATTTATGACAGACAATCTAGAGGGGTCATAAAATGTGCTAAGATATACATTGAACCGGCGATTCCAGGAAAACAAGGAGAGGAGTGGTACATAGGAGTCCCTAAGAAACGGAATATGGCTGGAGCGAATGACAAACGTCGTGATGATCAGATATACGCGGCGACCAGTAAAAGTGATTCGAGAGAGCAGGGAAATTGACCGCAACATCATCATTGGATAAAAAATCCTTAAGAGGAGGTAAATACTTTTTACACCCCTCTGAAGGAAAAAAATAACGAAAACTTCGGTAGAACTCAAAAATCACTTCCATCAAAAAAATCCTTAAGAGGAGGATATCTTTTTCAGCAGCTTGCTACCAACATGAAAGTTGGCTTTTCTATATAGGCTGCAGTGCTATAGGCAACAGCCTACAATTATAATTAAGTCATTCAAACCTTTTTTTAAATATGTGCCCGTGGAAGCAAGAACTACTGGTGAACTACTCTATGACTGCTATTCTCCTGAGAGGTACAGGTAGATATTATTCACCCAGATACTGTGTAAATATTTTTAAATTAATTAATTAACGTTAAGAAGATTATGCTTCTCTTGCCATCCCCAGGATCAAGGATGTATGTAAAGGTTAAATTATTATCATAAACTTATTCAGCACTTACTTAAATTTAAATAATTAAAATAAGAAATTAATAACTCAATTGATTAATATATTATATTGTTAAAATGAAGTCTCGTGAATATAATGTGTATTACCTTTTTGTATGATTATTTTACTCTTTGCTTTTTTTTATGTTTTATATCTATCTTCTGTAAATAAAACCCTTTTTATTTTATCCTTAATTTAGACTCCAGCATTTATTTAGTGTATAGTGTGATGTTTAATCTAGAGTAATATATATGTTGGTTTAAACTACTGCTTTCAGTAAGATTTTACAGCGGGCTTGAGGGGTCAACCTTAAGGATAAGTTTCTTCAAAAAATAACACAACGCCGTACATCCTTTTTATTTAATACAAAAAAGCTATCCCAGGTTGCACGATCACAATTTCCCCTCAAATTGCCGTTAAGATAATTGGTGTGTCTCTGACAGGAGGAGTTAATTATTATGGGTTTGAGTAACGCCCTGCAAGTTTCATATATATGTTTTAAATCTCTCCAACAACTTCCAAAAGGTTTAACCCCTTGAAGGGCACCGGTATATAATACATACCACTTTTTAATATAAAACGTTGCCACCAGTATTATTAAATAAAAATATTTATTATGATTTTTGGCAGATTGAAAAGGTAAAAATCCATTATTTAAATTTACTGGTGTCAAAATTCGCAAAATGTAGCATTTTTAGACCATGTGCTTGCCCTCCAAGGGATTCCTCCTATTAAATATGATGAAAATGGTAAGGAGTAAAGATAAATATATTAATTTAGTGTAGAAAGATCATAATTGCATAATAACTATTTGACAGCAAATTGCACTTAAATATGAAGAAAAATAATTTAAAATTCTGCTTTTGTATCACCAATAAAAGTCTGCTCATCTTTATTAATTCTTTCTTCTAAAAAAAAGGAGCTGCGAAATAGAACGTACTTTTAAGCAGGATTACCAGTTTGGAATGAATTTTTATTAAGAAATTAACAGTTCATACCGTAATTACCAAAGTTCTCTTGTTAAATAAAACAAAATTACTATTCGAAGTTTCTTTTTTGAATTCGAAATTTGTGAATAAAAAAGGAGGCCAAACTGACAACTCTTGTTTTGAATACCAGTACTTATTAAGAGAAATTTTCGTGGTGGGTTTTTACATCATTTGCATTAGAATCAATCTTCCAAGTAGATTTCTGCAAAACTTGCAAGAATAATTAAAAAGATGGATTTTGTAAGAAAAAAGTAGTATTCAAAAAATGAACCATTTGGCAACCCTATAAAACTAGTCTATGCAAAATTGCTAAGATTTTAATTGTTCAGTTTATTATGTATTAAAATCATGTCATTAGATTAAAATTATATTGATGGACATACATGGTGCAAAAAGAAAACCTATTCTAAAACCGACACAAAAATATTCAGTCTTTAACAACTCTACATTCAAGGGAAAAAAAGAAAAAAAAACAACCAACAGGAAGAAAACAACTCTATTCCACTCATGACGCCCTTCCGGCCACGCCCCTTTTTATGACGACACTTCCGCCGCTCATATTGGACCTCTTGCAACTTTAATTCTACTGCTAAATACATTCAGTATCTAATCTTACGAAAATATGTTCCAGATTATCATGGCGTTTATATGTCATCGTCCCAAAGAAGATCATCATTGTAATTAAGAAATTCCTACAGTGAATATAAAATTAATAGAATAATTTTACAGTAACATTCCTAATTCCCAATTGCATATGGATCATCCAAGCTCTTTAAATTAAATGTGAAAATGAAATAGTTTTGTCTTACGAAATGATGAAAGCATAATTATTTTAAAACATAGCGTCATTAAAATTAATATACGGAGTGTGGCTCTATATGGTTGTAAAGTAAAATAAAGAAACTAATCCGTATTTTAATGGTGCATTAGCGTTGGAAAACTATTTCATAACAATTTTTATAAAAAAAAGGTTGAGATTTGGAAAAAATATATTAACAAATAAGGATAAATATTCATCCCAAAGTTCTCAAAATTCCTGTTTAATATTTATACGACGTTAACCCGGCAGTAGTCGCGCGTCAATCATTTCGGCGCCCATGTCAATTATCGTCTTCTAACTCGTCTCCCCTTACAAATACAGTGGGAAATATCCATGTAGCTGACCTTATGTTTTTTCAACACCACGGTCAAGTAGCAAGACGTCACTAGTTTTTATGTTAGAAGCAAAGTTTAAAATTTGGAAAAATCTGCGAAACGGTCATGAGTGTTAGTCATTTTTATCATTTACAATATCGCGAAGATCGTGAAGAAAATGTATAATTTAATTAAACTGAAATTTTATAACGTCATTGAAATGTAATATTGGAATATCAAAGATAATTCTTTCTTGTTTTCCATTTTCTGTTTGCGGGGAAAGGTGGCGAAAAGACCGAACGCAGCGAGTAGCGTTCTGATAAAAGACGCGACTTCTCTCGGATAACCCTTTGATTACGAGGTTGGGACATACATAGTCCCAGGGACTACTTTATTCTATTCGCACCACTTTATGAAACGAAATCTCTGCCATGCATTTATATAAGGATACTTTCAAGATAAATCTACCACAAAGAAATTCTTTTGTAAATTGTGTTGAGAGTGAATATAAAAATGCCGCCAGTCCTAGGCCGTAATCAAAACGTTAACAAATCACATTCTATAAGTTTTAGATATGTTTAGTGATTAGAAACTGTTGTCAGACATTTTACAACAAAATATAATAATGCAGAACTGCCGTAATATGCGGTTTAATCTGACCCAGTTTAACAACGCTTCAAACCGGAAAAATTATTGGTTGAATCTTTATTTATTTAAATTTAGTTTTCTACGTTGAATTTATTTAAATTTATTTCTTAAAAATATTTCTGATGCGAAACGTGCTAAACCTGGGTCAAATTAACCCACATATTACGGAATATTAATGAGGGCTTGGCACCTCTGATAATGTTAAGAATTAACCCTTTGCTTACGGAGTTGGGACATACGTCGTCCATCCGACTATTTTTTTTGTTCTATTCGAACCACTTTTTGAAAAATAATATCTGCTCTACACTTATTTTAGGATATTTTCAAGAGAAATCTACCAATTTGTTTTTTTTTAAATTGTGGTACGAATAAATATAAAAAGAGTTGCCAGCCTGGTCCGTAATCAAATGGTTAAAGCATAAATATATTAGCTTAGTGTAGAACAATAGCCGCTCACTGCTATGAGTTTTCGCCACAAATAATTTCAAATGAAAATCTTAACCATATTTATTCTAAAAATTGTCGAATAAATAAGGTGCGGAATACCAATAAAAATTGAACACCAATAAAAACAATATAAAAAAATACTGTCGCCCCAAACACACGTTGCAAATGGCAGATATGGTCACAGCATCAAAATGATATAGAAAATATTTAACGGGGATTTGAATTTAAATATAAAGTAGAAATAATTTGCAATTTTAATAGTGTTTTATATTGTGAAGAAGTCCCTCTACCAGTGTTGCCAAATTACCCTCCATTTTTATTCAGAAATTTCAAATTCACACCAGAATTTCTTAGTAGTATTTACTTTTTTGTGTAATAACTGATACTTCGTGGTAAATGCTTTGTGGAAATTTTCCTTCAGAATTTCTTAATACAGTGCTTCAAACTGGCAACTCTGCACGGTGCGTTCCCATCTTCCTTCTTAAAAGTATCCCACCCGATTTATGTCTACATGATGCATAAAGATGGCAGACATTTACATCGTTATAAAATAATGTTGTAAATATATTTAGCATCTGATCTTATTATACAAAAATATTCTCAGATTATCATGTCGTTTATATCTTCTTGTAATTTACATCGGGAAATAATCATTGTAAATTCAGTAGCTAAAATTAAAATGCCAGTAATGCTCCTAAATCCCTTACTGCATATGGATCACCCAAACGCACTAAATTAAATATGAAATGAAAAATTTTTGTATTTCGAAATGAAGGAAGCATAATTATTTTAGAAAATAACATCATTAAAATTAATATGCGAAACTTAGCTTTGCAAGACTGATAAAATTGACTAAAATGAAAAGAAGGAAGATTATTTATGTGTGTCGTGTAGATTAAAAATTTAGTTTTGTAAAAATTTTCAGTGAAAAATACAGTAAATAAAAGTGATAAACACCAGTATATTCTTATAAAAAAAATTTATGTTCATTATTTGATCAAATAATCAATTTGAATTTTTCTATAAGAATATACTGGTACTTATAACTTTTTTTGACTGTATTTTTCCCTGACCACTAGCCACCCTGATTTAATATCACATAACTTTTTCGAAAGTCACAATCCTAAATGGTTTCAATGATTTTAATTCATTATATTACGTTCATAACTGGTTAGATGCAGGGTGTATGTAATTTTAACACATTAATATAATTATTATAATATATACATTAATATAATACATCATTAATATAATTTTATGCCTCATCAAGAATATATTTATCATCAGGGATTCCAAATTTATAATTACTAAACAACTTGACCAAATGACTTGCCGTTCGGTATTCTAAGGTAAAAAATAACGGAAAATCTAAATATGATGTGAAAATTAAATGTTAGTGTTGAATGTTTTCGATTTTGGTAAAATGTCTGTATTTAGACGACTACCAAACCGAAAATTATGTGTATCATTATTATTAGATAATATTAGTATTACTAAGGAATTGGTACCAGTCACATTTATACATAATGATGTGCGGCAGGATGGTTTGGGTGTGATCTTTTATTTTTTATGCAGATTGTACTTGAGATATTGTGTATCCAGTTTTCCAATAATTACGAGTTTTCGTTTATTCGAAAGCTCATTATCTAAAACTACAATGTCGAGTACTAAATATTATGTACCGCAGTTGTTTTTTCTTAAAAGCTAAACAGTTTTAATTTATTGTTAATATTTATAAGTGCTTTAGAAAATACTAATTAATAAATGATTTTGATTTTGACTGTTTAAATCTGATTGATTCCGACGAAATTAAAACAGAAAATTTTATATAAGGCATTCAAATTTCGTACGCTCTTACCACTTTTTTAATAAACATTTTTGCCTTATTTAAATGCAGAAAATTAGTACAAATCCTACAATGAAATGAGGCGTATCCAATTTCTGTTATTTAAATATGAAATAGAAAAATTCTATTAAAAATTGTGATAAAAGCGTACGAACACTGGCATTGTTCACATTATTTTTTTTAAATCTAAAAGTTATTCTGAGCTCCCGATTAAAGAAAATATCTACCAATAACATATAAGAGAATTTTTCGCTTTATGTAAACAAAAATTCAGCGTTTGGAAAAAGCGAATTTTTTTATACTAAAATACTAATGCGTTAGGTAATCGGAACTTGAAGTTATTCTTTAACACTTTCAGGACACCGTCTCCTAAATAATAGCCCGCATAACAAGCATGGTCGCGGTGACGTTACTGTAATATCACTGCAAGTCACACTTGTCATGACACATCTGTGACAAAAATACCACCATTCAGTGAGGTCACATTGTGACTAAAATGTAAACTTCTTGAAAAACACTAAAAAACACACAAATCTATTTCAAAACATTTTATTCATCGTAAAGATACTTTTCTGTTATTTTTTTTTGTGATGTCACTGTGACGTTATTGCATGTCACGTCACAACTGCGATAAAAATGCTACCATATCGTAAAACTCGCATTGTGACAAAAATCTTTCAAAATGAGAAGAATCATTTTACATAGTGCCATCTTTACGCATTTAAGAGCCTAACCTTAGTAATTTGTTTTGTCCCCTGGAAATTAATTTATATTTTCTTAGTCATTTATCTATCTAAAAAAAATATCTGAATATATATATATATAAATTTTTGTAACTCTATGAATTTTAATTATCATAACAAATATAATTAGATATGAAAACTAGAAAACGTTTTTAATTTTTTCCTTCATTTTTTCATTAAAAAAATATTTTCTATGAAAAAATAATTATAAATTACTTCTACAATCGGAACTGGCAGAAAAACAGTATAGTGGAAGGAGGGGGTTGTTTAGTGCGAATTACCATTAAAATGTAAAGTCGAACTGTTCATAAAATGTGAATACAAATAATCCGATATACTGAGAAAAGCAAAGTTTCTGTTTTGTATGCTAATGCTTTATTTAAATTGTTTTTGTACCTTTAGAGATGAAGTAGTCTCTGAATAACACAATTATGAATATCATAATCCTGTATGCTTTATAATTTGCTCCTGTTAGAAGAAAAAAAAACTATTTCCTTTTATTTTATTTTCAGAATTTTCGATGTAATTTGTTTAGCTAATTTGTGTATTTGAAAAGATAAAATCAATTTTCTCGACATTTTTTTAATTTAAAAATTGCATTTATTTAACCTGAGATAAAATACAGTAAAATAAACTGAATTCTTTCAGTTTATTGTACATCTGCGAAACGTTATTGTGGAGCCTGAAAAACAAGATATACATTTTGAACGGCAGCGAAGGAAGGAAAAAGATTATTTTTTTGAGTGGAAAGAAAATTGACCATCTGCTCATTATTTATAATATGGACTCGTTTATCGTCTGTGGTCGAGATAACATGAAAAGTGGTTTCATTCGAAAGGTTTTTTTATTTAAATTCAAATTGTTGCAAGCATAAAATGGCGTAAATCCATTTTATGCTTGCAACACTTTGAATTTAAATAAAAAACCTTTCGAATGAAACCACTTTTCATGTTATCTCGACCACAGACGATAAACGAGTCCATATTAATAATGAGCAGCTGGTCAATTTTCTGTTTAAATTATTTTCCCATTTTGAAGACTGCTAGAAGGATATTTCGTGGTAAATGTGTAGTTAAATTTAATAAAAATCAGCTATCCGAAATTTCTTGCTGAAAGAGATTCAACAAAGATCCCCAATAATATGACATCATTAACCATTTGCTAGAAATGGATAAAAGAACACACAAAGGGTTTTTATATAGATGCGTATTAAGGATTTGGCAAAGTGTAAGTAAGTACAAAATATGATATATTAATTTGAATTTGTCTATATTTAAGAGTTACAAATAACATTGCGTTAAATAAATTATTTGTAATATTTTAAATTCATAATTTAAAACAATAAATTATTATTTTATGATGTTTTTAGAACTTAATAAATTTTTAAACATAAATCCTAATTAAGATTTTGTGACATTCCGTAGATTCGTTTATATATATTTATTATTCCTAATGTTTTTTTTTTTTTCATTTTAAAGAGTTTAGATCAAAACGTTTAATAAAATTTTATCAAAGGTCTTGCATAAATTATTAGTTTAATTATTAAACACTGTAAATCACTTTTCAATATAGTAAAACTTTGCAGAATTACGAAAATAGCAAGATGGCTATTACGTAAGGAATTACGTGGGAATTAAAAAATATATTTAACATAATTTAAAACAATAAAATATTATTTTATGATGTTTTTAGAGCTTAATAATTTTTAAGCATAAATCCTATTTAAGATATTTTGATATTCCGTAGATTTGTTTATAGGTATTTCTTATTCCTAATGTATTTCATTTTAAAGAGTTTTGATCAAAATGTTTCATAAAAGTATATCAAAGGTCTTGCATAAAATATGAGTTACTTATTAAACATTGGAAATCAATTTCCAATATAGTATAACTTAGTAGAAAATAGTAAGATGGCTATTACGTAAGGAAATACATGGAAATTAAAAAATATATTTAACAGAAAAATTTATGTATGAGGGATTAATGTAAAATAATATTAATTATATGATAGTAATATTGTAAACTTGCAAATAATGGGTACTTTTAACGGAATTTCTTTAAATAGTATGTTTTTAATTACTAAATATCGTTATTATATTCCAGTTTTTTTAGTTCAATATATGAATTTATCAACAATATTAAACCAATCTCATGGTCAAAATTCATCTTGTGAATTTAAATTTAATTGTAATAATATAAATAAATCAAAACACTTAGAATTCCAGCAATGGACTTCCATCATTCCAGTACTCGACATCAACTATACCTGTTATGGACTTATAAAAAGTAATAGATAATTGTTTTGTGATTGCGTTTAGAATCCGAACTTAAAGAAAGCATACTAATTAAACACGATAGTCGTTTTGAAATATATTTATCAATTAGGATATCAATAATTGATAAAATATTTATGTTAAAAATTAATTGTTCAAACTAATTATTGTTATTATCACACGATGAATACTTTATTTCATATCGATAGAATATTTTAAATACTAAATTTCACGCAATTACATTTGTTAAATTACTGAAACAATAATTTTGTAGAGTTAAATATATAGATGTATATATTATTATTATTTTAAATGAAGTATCAGAGTACATGGAATTGTTTCAATATACAATTCTTAATAGATAAATTTCCTCATACCATTTGATACATTAATTCTAGTAATTAATTATATAAAAATGATAGAAATAAAATTGCGGGTTGAATGTTTTAATTGCCTATGTAAAATGATTTCGAAATAAAACTGTTGAACTGACGTTTGAGACCCCTGATCTGCGGATTTACTAGCTTTATTGATATTATAAATATAATTACTACTTATAGCATTTTTTATATATAGTTACTTTGTCACAGGGTTCGTACAAATCTACCACAAATTTTTAACAGTTTTCTTCGCTTTATTTAACTGCGGAAAAAATATTACTAATTCTGTGAATAAACGCGATAGTTACGAATTCTCTATTAAAAAAATTAAATAGAAACTATCTTATCATTAATAGTGGTGCCAGACTCCTTACAAAATATATGGAGTGTACGAACCTTGTGTGAGAAATGAAAAGTCAAACATTGAAAACAGAAAGTAATAGATTTTTAAAAACTCGTGTGTATGACTTAAAAAAAAAATGATTATATTTTAATTGAGAGGGCTTTGAGGCCCCATTAGCCCCATCTTTTCCTATGCTCTTGAACATCATTCTTGCTTCTTGATTGACTTGTCAGATTGTAAACTATGTAAAACAGACTTAATAATAAAATACTAAAAATAAAGTAGTTTCATATTAAAAAAAAATATCAATAACATTAAATTAATTAAAAGCAGCTATTTATAAACATTTTGTTCTTGTTATATTGTCGTAAGTGCAATTAAAAAATTAAGTTTGATGACTGATATGTTCAGTTAAATCAAAAGATTTTTAACTCACATTACTGAAATTACACTTTTAATAAGGGCCACATAGGGTGCCCATTATCGGAAATGATTAATTAAGAATTCCTGTAATGGACACTTGTCCTATGACTTTAAAAATAAATTAAGTTATGTAATTGAACTTTAATACATAAACTTCAAAGATGTTATTATTGATATCGAAACAAAAACATGAAATTTTTGCAAGAAAATAAAGAATATGTAAAATTAAGTGAGTAAAACCAGCTTGCTCAATGAATATTTCACAGGAAAACAATGGAACTGTGAATCTTTATTTTCTGTTTCCGGACTGGTTTGATTAAAATTTCGAAAATAAAATAGATTTTAAAACATGCAGTAAAGAGCAATGAAAAACTTAATAAATGCTGAATTTTTATTTGTTACTTTCTTTTATAAATCATAAATTTTCGGGTATATCCATTACTAGCATGTTTACGCTTATGTTTCATTGATATGTTTTTAGGGAATACAGAAAATAAATGTTTCTTTTTATCCTTTTCCATAAAACAAAGAGTGCATATGACGATTATGCATCGGGTCGGGTGAATATATTAGAACCTGACCTGAACTAATTAAATAGGATTGTTAGTTCTATTTCCATTTTATTTTCTTGTTCCGGGTTAGGTTTGGATTAGAATATTGCATCGAGTCGAGTAAGCAGATTTTGTCATAACCGGACCTGGTCTGGTTCTTGTAAAACCTGGATACCACATTGGATGCAAGACTCTACAAATTCGAATCCTACCCATAACAGCCAAAATAAATAGAACCCAGCCGACACATTTAACACAGATTTAACAACAACAACAACAACAACAAAATCCTAATAAGGTTGGGTCAAGTTTCCGTAAAATGTGGTCACCCGTCTCGATGGAGTATCGTCACAAACGCTGCACTTTTCACAAACTGGTCATACTGTGATTTCACAAAGTAATCCACGCGCGACTTCACAAAAAGTTTTAAAAACGGCCATAACTACTTCTTATTTAGATCACAGTCGGTCACAACGCCACAACGCTATGTCACAGTCATGTTGTCGTGACGTCACAATGCCATACGGGATGCCTACGCGTTGACTCAGAAATGGCGGTTATCATAGGCGGATTTTTTTCAGTGTTTGTACGGTCAAACGAATTTGAATACATTATATTTTTAAAGTTTTCTTCGCCGTTTTAAATAAGTCTAAGAAAACTTTTTAGTAAATACTGGTGTACAAACCATACTGACCGTACAAACGCTTAACCCCTTAACTGTGTAGCCCGAACTCAGTTCGGGCAAGAACAGTTTGCTTGTTTTGTTACTAAAAGCTTTTGCACACCAGTAATTATTTAACGCAACCTTCGCTTTATTAACCCTCTGAGCGTCTTGAGGGCTTTCCTGCATTTTCATAAAAATATTTGTAAAACTTAAAATAATTTAAATTTTCTTTCCCCGTTTGTTTCTAAAATTATGTTTCATATCTCTTTATTTTACATATATCTTAAAATAAAATTAAAAAAAATATATTTGTATCTAGAGCCGATTTAAGTTGATTTTGGGAAACGGAAAAATACGGGCAAAACGCTTAGAGGGTTAATCGGCAGACCATTTTCGATTACACAAAGCAAATATTTTAGTACGGAAAAAGTGGTGTCACGTGCCTATTTTTAGTTTATGGTGTCAAAATACCTCCAACGGTTAAGGGGTTAAAGAAATTCAACTATGTCAGCCGCCATTTTTGTGTCACCGCGTAAGCCTAGTATTGAGGGGTGTATGTTCAGGACGGTTATGACGAATACGTTCCATAGATAACGTATTTTTTTAGTACTAGAATAGTGTAGTCATAATTTATTTTTTGTTTATTCAATATTAAAATTCATGTATTAAATAAATCAGGGGCTGATTTACCGGTGAGGCAAACTTCCACCAGTAAATTTAAATAGACATTTTTGGTGCCCCATCGTTAATCAGTAATTGCAATCCAGATGTACTAAATGGAATTACTGTTATTAAAATTTTAAACATCGTTAAATGACGGTCGTTGTAAAGGGGTTAAATTTTAAAATACTGGAAACTGAATTAAGAAAATGCTATAATCTTCTTCATTTATTTAATAATATTTTTAAATTTGTATGATATTATTTGTTTCTTTGAAGATTTTTATGAAGTTAGTAATAGATATATAAATATATATACAAATAGAGTTATTAAAACATAAGCAGATTGACGTTTTTTTTTTTTTTTTTTTTTTTTTTTTTTTTTTGTAAATATGTCTGAATTACACATATATATATTTCTAATTTATTCCATAAGAGACATATTAAATTACTTGATGCATTAAAAGTTCATTTCAACTTCAAAATCATTAGAAAAAAAAAACTTATGATGACAAAAAATGCGATTTATACGAAAGGGATCAGGAAGAGATTGGATATTTTTTTAATAACAAAAAAAATTGTATATTCAAAAGTCAGTACTTAGCCAAAGTATGAAACATATACCGTAATTTCCAATGTATAAGCCGTGGTTTAAAAAAAAAATCTGTTACGAACCAGAAATTTTATTTATTAAAAAGGTCAAACGAGTTCCATGCATAAATAGGTTATATTTTATTAAATAAACTTTCCGGTCGGAAACAGATTTATTTGAGCCGCGGCTTATACACCGGAAATTACGGTTTATATAAATGATGTTTGTAAAACAATTACAGCGAAGTATCCCATGAATTCTCATCATAGTATTCCCATCAGTGTTGCGAGTGGGCTACTTTGTTAAAATTCAGATTACTTGATTGGCACCACTTTTTTGAAATGGTATAATAATTCACCTTGATTTTGCCTTAGTTAATATTATTATTTAACGCGAAATTTCTTTTTTAAAAAACTGGTGGCAATCAGGAAAACAGAATTTAAAAAAAGAAGCCCATTGGCACCACTGATTCCCATCAGAAGTATCCCATGAGTTGGAATGAGCATTATTCCGATATTGAATCTTTCCGCCGTGCAAAGTACCGCAGGTTGCTAAATCACCGTAAAAGATCTCAATGAATAATGTGATATGTCGAAGATAGCGTGCTATCTGGAACGAATGAAAATTTCAAGTGATTTCATGTGCTTTACTGACTGCGTGATTACATACATTTTAGAGGCCTCTATCGATAACTTTCACAAATAGAACTTTATTTTCGCAGTTATAAAAATATCCTATCTCTCCCTTATCTCATATCAGTAATCACCTATACTTTTTATCATCAATTGTTTAATTGTTTAATTATTCCTCATTCATTAAATTTTAAATTTGTAATGAAAGTTTGACTCAAAAGTCTGACTAATTTAAAAATATTTAAAACATAAAAACAGTATATTTATGATTTGTGCTATTTAATAATAAAATTAAATATACGAGCAAAACAAAAATGAATGAAAGCATGATGTTGTAAAAGAAAATGGTAATAATAAGAAATAAAATATTAAAAGCAAAAATAATGTCAATTTTTAGGCGGTTTTATAACTGCTTTTCTTTTTAGAAAGTATTTTGAGGATATTATTTTTATTTTTCAACTTGAAATCGTAAGTACAACTCTCAAAAACTTTAATTCTAGTTTCTTTCTTTCGTTACCATTAAATTTTAATAAAATCTTTTGTATTTATTAATCGTGGATTACACAATTAAACCATAGAATATGTTATACAATTTTAATTGTAAGAAACATACTTAAAAATTTGCAGTTGCGTTTGCTTCAAATAAAAATTGTTTTTAACTATTTAACTAGTATATTTTCCTTTAACGTAATAAATGCCCCGTGTCAATGATTTCGAAAAAATACTTAGACTGCCATTTCAGTTATTTTCATTATATCTCATAACGCTACAATAATTATCAATTTATATTCGAATGAATGGTTTGAAACAAAAAACTTTGCAATTATCTTAGTTGTATTCATCATCATTGTTTGTAGCATTATTATACTTATCTGCGTTTCATAGTCTTCTATCGGAATAGTACCATATTAATACAAATGAAAATCGTAATTATTTGTAACTAATTAAAGGCCGATGTTGCAACAAATAAGGGACTTTAACTGTCGATAGTTTGTTTCGATTGCAGTATTTATAGTCATATATTTTTCTTCCTATTATGTTACTTTTTGCATTCACAGAGTATTTATCAACAACGCTATAAAACTAGTTATTTGAGAAATTAATTTTCTATTTTTAAAATGTACTTTTGAACTAAGCTAATAATTATTACATAACTGGTCAAGTACCTTACCAATATTAAAGATTACAAAATACGAAAAACGTCTAAACTGTTGGAATCATTTCTCCCTGCCTAAAAAAATGGATATTTCTCCAGTTCTACATAATAATAAAAAAAATGCTATTTTAGTTTAAATCCGTATGTATTTTATTTTGTGTTAAGTAACTGACTACATATTAAAAATTACACCAACTGTCGTTTTTCAATTGGTAACACCAAGATATGACACCATATTTGAGTTTCTCGGATGAAGGCAGCATGGAAAAGAATATACTTTATGTACTTTCTATTTTAAATTTTTATCGAGTTATAAAATGAAATGAATTAGAGGTTTATTTACAAATTTCAAAAGTAAAACTAAAATCTTACTATGTACAAAAAGTACCAGGAATGCACAATTATTTACTAGGCAAAATTTACAAAATGTTAAAGATATGCCGAATATAACCTAAAAGTGTGAGGAGGATTTCGAAGGGTTACGCTTGTCGACGCGTTTCCAATAAAAAAAGGAGATGTCTTGCCAGTAGATGGAGCCATTGATAAAGTGTTTAGCTGTAGTTATGGGAATTACAGTAAATAAATATATGGATATTGGACAAATATGTTAAATATTATTAGGTATAGCAATTTTTAATTGTACCGGAGAGTGTGAGGGTAAAATTGAGGAACTTCTTAGTTGACATCATGTTGACGTGTAGTTAAAATATCTGCCAAAGACAGAAAAACGATGAAGCTAAGAGAGAGAAATATGGAAGGATTGTCTTGCCAATGAATAGGGTCTGATAACTGGTGACAGTTTGCCACGTTGGTAATCAAGCCCTCGGTGCAGATTAAAGAACACAGCCAATTGGAAAGCTGAAAACACCAGCCACTGACACAGGAGAAATATGAATAAAGTTAAAGTAAGAAAAGTAAAATTAAATTAAAATATATGTAATATGCATATCTACTTAACAAAAAACTGAAGTCAAAATATAATATAATATAGTTAATTAATTAATTTAAAAAACAAAATAGCTATAATAATAATAATAATAATAATAATAATAATAATAATAATAATAATAAATAAACAAATAAAATAATTACATATAAAGTATAGATTAAGAATCAATAATATATACAAATATAAAAATCAGACAAAATAATAATTTAAGAAATTACACAGTTAAGCTAAATAATGTTTTTCAAGCTGCAGAGAACATCATCGAATCAGATTTTTCATTAACCTTTTATTACTGGCCAGGAAAGATTACAACAATTCAATCGTACCACAAATTACAAAAAAATTTCTGTGTGGGGGATTTCTCTTGAAAATACCCTAGTATAAGTGTATGGCAGATATTATTTTTTTAAGTGGACAACATATGTCCCAGTCCCACGATCAAACGATAAAGTATAATATCGCGATAAAGAAAAATAGCTAAATTTTCGAGAAAGTCAAATTCTGCGGTACTATTAACATTAACGATAATTTTAAAATTTTGAAAATTAAAACTATAGACGGAATCTCAAGAATTCTTGGCTATAGAAGATTTAGAAATTTCTTGTTTAGAAGTCTGACCGGAATGTTCTTTAGCGGGTTTCAAGATTTCTTTAATTTGACGTATATGAGATAAATGGCAACCATTACTAAAGTAATGTCCCGATTTGCGAAGATGAGGAATTAGAAAATTAGTTGAGGAAAACTTAAGCTTATTGATAAGTTAAAAGATAACGTTAAAATTTAATCGTTTTATGACGTTGGCTAATTTGAAATATAGAAGTAGATAAAAGTCAGAACAATCAAATTATCGTGTTTTGTTTTGACATATTTAGGTAGAGTAGATTTACCAGAGGACAGGGCCTGACCACCGCCCGGGCAAACTTCCACTATGGATTTTTTCTTTAATTATTGCCGAAAATTTGCATGAATAAGCGTTTTGAAAAATGTGAAAAGTTCTATTCGAATTTACTGGTGGAAGAGTGACCCGGCGGAGATCAGACCTTGTTAGCGGATCTTTTGAAATTATTCACACCATTATCCGCAACAAAATCGTTCATATCTCTTGACAGCAACATATTTTACCCTATTCGCAAAGGAAAACCAGAATTCTCGTTTAAAAATAAGCGTTGTCATCAGGAAACAAGAATTCTCGTTTTTTTTAAAAAATCACCATTGAATAAGGGCGTGTCTTCTACCTCACAGAAAGTTCATTTTCATCATGTTGTCCATATTTTTTTAGATCGTGAGACATTTTATAATAAATCCGTATAATGAATGATATTTTCTGATGCATAAACTTTAGAAAACTATCTAGGAAACAATTTACGAAATCTTTTCAGAAGAGGGAGGAGCTACCATCGTTTTAATATCATTGAATTACCCCTTTTTATTCACGGTTCATACGCTGTTACCACAATTTTTTTTATGGAATTTTTGGCCTTATTTAAATGCAGTAAATTTACAAAACCTCGAATTAAACGTGGTATGTACAATGTCTGCTATTTAACGTATATATTATATTATAAAAATATTATATATAGAATATTTATATTACATATAAATATTCTATTAAAAATTTTGTTAAAAACGTACAACCTCTGTTATAGGAAAGTTTAAGGAACAATTGCCCGATGGAATATGTTAGGTAACTAAGTTAAGGAATCGGAATCGACCAAATTTTGAGGACATGGTTTATATAAATCTAAAATACACCGATTTTCTTGTTGAGTTTGTAGTTTCAAAGAGCATGAAGATGGGGAATTACAGAGTAATTACAGAGTAATTACAGAGTTTACAATTAAAGGTTTTCTGTTAACATAGGTTTTGAAAAAAAAATCAAATTCAGTAACTAAAACATTAAGAAAGAGAAGTTTATTACAATTTTTCTAACACAAAAGTAAACTGATTCAGAGACGATAGAATTGACAGTATGAAGACTGGTGGAAATAACAAAATAATTATCAATTAAGACAAAAGTATCGTAAGCATAACGCATCCAATATTTAAAATGTAACAGATTCAATATTTTTCTTTTCAGAATAATGCATATTAAATGTCACATAAAATTGGTTATAAAGGATTTCCCATACTTACGCCGTCAGACTTTTTGTAAAATCTACAATTCGAAAGTAGAGGTGTTAGTCTAACTGACACAAAGTTTTGTGATAATAAAAGCTTTCACTTCGATATCAGAATAATACGGAGTTTTATTATTCATACGTGATTTACACGCGATTATGGTTTTGAATTACGTTCATTTCCTTGTACTTCTATACAGGTTTTTGACATGACTGATGTTTGTAAAATTGCGTCCCTTTACCGAACCTATCACTTTTTCAATGCATCTAGTCTATGTTTTAGCCAATTTTAAGGTTTGACTGTGGAGTATGCTCTTTTCTACTTTTATTTTTATTATCTGGATTCTTTTATGTGACATATCATTATGTTCATATCTTCCTCAAGACTTTGTCTTACTTATTTATAAGTCTGCCACTGGAATGGGTAATTAAGTTATTCCACTTCAGAGTATTTAAATTGTTTATCATTATTATTTTGGGCGAAGTAGGGAAGAAGATGGTGAGGGAGTAATTGAAATTAGTCATATAATTGCGTTTTTCTTCATTCACATCTTCAACATGTTAATGTCAACTATAGGTAAAGAGTAATAGTTCAAACTTTCTACAGCGGATTTGAATTACGTAAATAACCAATAAATGAAATGTATCTTTTAACTTGGACAGCCTGTAAATATGTAATGATTAATGAAGAAGAAATGTTTAATTTTATTTAAATACTAGCTGACCCGCCCAGCGTTGCCCGAGCCCGTGTAATAAACTCAAATCTTTTAAAAAACGAAACTCTGGCCAAGGTCTCCGATGGCTTTGACACCGTATACCGGGCACGCTCGCATGCTCCGGAAAATCTTTTATTTCCCCCTTCCACCACCAGGGGAGCAACCTCTTTCGGAAAGAACCTCTCAGAAAGGTCAACGTTGCCTATGGTATTGTATAGTAGGCGTGCGACAAAATCCAGCTGGTTTCGAGAAGATGGAACATTATAAGCAGAGTTATTGAAATAAGACACAGTTAGAGAAAATAATCATGAGTGAGGTGCCAGGTGAAGGGGATGTTCAAGTGTCCTTCAGAAAATGACTAATTAGGAAGAATACGATGCATCTTTAAAAATTCGTTCGTTTGCTTAAGCTAGGAACTTAATTACAAATTTGCCTTAAACTATTGTTCGGAAATAGTGGTAACCGCTGCTCATAAATTTCCTTTAATGTTATAGAAGGTGACTATTAAGTTAATTATAATGTTTGGAATCAGTTGCTTTGAAATCGGAAAGATAGTTGCAGAGATACGGAAACGGGGCATAGTTAGAGAAAAAACTTTGAAGGAGGGGCCGGGGGGGAGGGGATGTTCAATTGCCCTTCAGAAAATGACTAATTAGGAGGACCACTATCCATCTTTAAAAATTCGTTCGTTTGCTTAAGCTAGGAACTTAATTACAAATTTGGCTTAAGCTATTCTTCGGACATAGTGGTAGCCTCTACTCCTAAATTTAGTTTAATATTATAAAGGGTGCCTATTATGTTAATTATAATGTTTGGAATCACTTGCGTTCAAATCGGAAAGAGAGTTGTAGAGATACGGAAACGGGGCATAGTTAGAGAAAAAACTTTGAAGGAGGGGCCGGGGGGGAGGGGATGTTCAATCGCCCTTCAGAAAATGACTAATTAGGAGGACCGCTATGCATCTTTCAAAATTCGTTCGTTTGGTTAAGCTAGAAACTTAATAACAAATTTGGCTTAAACTATTATTTGGAAATAGTGGTAGCCTCTACTCATAAATTTAGTTTAATGTTATAAAGGGTGTCTATTATGTTAATTATAATGTTTGGAATCACTTGCGTTCAAATCGGAAAGATAGTTGCTGATATACTGAAACGGGGCATAGTGAGGTAAAAAACATTGAAGGAGGGGTCAGGGGAGGCAGGGGATGTTCAAGTGCCGTTCAGCAAATGACTAATTAGGACAACCACTATGCATCTTTAAAAATTCGTTCGTTTGTTTAAGCTGGGAACTTAATTAGAAATTTGGCTTAAACTATTATTTAGAAATAGTGGTAACCGCTACTCATAAATTTAGTTTAATGTTATAAAGGGTGACTATTAAGTTAATTATAATGTTTGGAATCACTTGCATTGAAATCGGAAAGATAGTTCCTGAGATATGGAAACGGGGAATAGTTAGAGAAAACTTTAAATGAGGGCCCCGGAGGGGGGGGGGGGGTGGCGGATGTTCAAGTGACCTTCAGCAAAAAACTAATTAATAGGATCACTATATATACATCTTTTAAGATTGATTCATTTGGTTAAGCTAGGAACTTAATTTGAAATTTGGCTTAAACTATTATTCGGAAATACTGGTAATTTATTTTTAGAAATATACCTTGCAGCAATGAATGCTGATTTTTACGATAATTTAGTAAAAATGGAACTAAATGGAGAAGTTCGGAACATTATTACTGTGATATTACTGAGAAACTAAGATTTAAAATAGCGGTATTCTGTATATAAAACAACAATTAAATGCTACGGGTGAAGCTAAAAAAAATGTTAAAATTGCTAAATGTAATTAGACCCTTACCCCTCGCCATTCCCGCAAATATATAACAAATAATCTGTTAAATAAAGTTTTCTGTATTAACAGTCTCTATCATAATAATATATGTCCTGTTTAAAAAAAAAACCTTAAACCCAGATAATTATAATGAACAAAAACGTGCCTGGAAATGTCTTAAACAGGTGGCGTTTGGGTAATTCGCCGTGAGTAGATGGCGCTACATTAGCTTGGGCTATATGCAGGTACTTGCAATCCATGTTGGAACTATTTCGTTATAAGTCCTTATCTATGCATCGTTACTCTGATTTATTCAATGTGTTCTGAGAAGATATTCTACACAACCAACCAACCGAAGAAAAAAGCGTATTTTTAATGAGAGTTCTTCGTGCATTTTAATAAATATTTCAGAAAGTTATTAAAATATTAAAATTCTGACGTTCAGGTACACCAGGAGAGGGTTTGGACTACCTAAATCTAAATTTACAGCTTTCTAGGTGGGCTAGATTTTCCCAGCCATCGCCAACAGACACACACACACACACAAAGCGAAACTTTCTTTTATCAGTATAGATAGCACAAAGAAATTTCTTCTTGTATATATTTTCATTTTTCATGCATATGTGTAAAATATATATTTTTTAAACTTGAGTAAAATTTATGCAAAAAAATAAAAATAAATAAAAGTTGCCAAAATAACACAAATCTTTTAAAGACTAAATAAATACTCTTTAGAAAAAGCTTCCAAACCGTGTGAAAGTAATACATTCAATGAAAACCGTTATTGTGAACGTTAAAAGTAATGACGAATGTCACATTGAAAGCTCTTGTGGCGAAATATTTAATCGTCTCTATTCAAATCATAATGTATGAAATGAATAATGAAATATATTTTTTTAAAAACACGAGTTTTACTGAAGTTAAAATACAATTTAAATGGAAGAACCAGAGCTTTGAATGCATTTGAAGAAAAATACGTTTCCTACAATGATAAAAGTGAATGTCAAGTGAATTTTTTTTCTCATAATTCATCGTGATTTGTGCTTCTCTCTAGGGAAATATTCCTTATCTCATATCACCATTAAAATTATTATCTGTATGGGGAACAAGGTTGTCATCGAAAGAGCAGGGCTATAGTAAGTCTTTGTTCAATGCTGTAAAATTAAAATTAAAATAAAATAATGATAATAATAAATACAAATATCGATACTTGTAATCTCTTACAATTAAAAAAATTCGTACGTTTTTTTCTCCCTTTCTTTTCTTTTTTTTTCGTTTTTCCAATTGTGCTATCCAGTTTTGCAAACTAAAGTCGGAAAACACTCCAAGTACATTCTGACCGAATACACCTGGAATTGTGGTGCAAGTGCCTACCTGTAGGAAAACGACTAAACACTAACTTAAGACGGTATGCAGCACCGTTAATGGCGAAATTTGAAGTTATCGTTGTACAATGTGGTAAAATTAAAATTAAAATAAAATAATAATAATAAATACAAATATTCATACTTGTAATCACTCACGATTAAAAAAATTCGTACGTTTTCTTTCTTCCTTTCTTTTTTTTTTTTCGTTTTTCCAATTGTGCTATCCAGGTTGCAAACTAAAGTCAGAAAACATTCCAAATACATTCTGAGCGAATACACTTGGAATTGTGGGGCAAGTGCCTACCTATAGGAAAACGACTGAACACTAACTTAAGACGGTATGCAGCACCGTTAGTGGCGAAATTTGAAGTTGTCGATCCTTTCTCGAAACCTCTGATTGATACAATGCCGTACACTCGTTCTCACAAGCAATTTTTTATGATTACGAAATTTTAAATTAATATTTCTATAGCAAAATTAGTAATCACCGAGTTGAATCGTCGTATTTGTACTAACTTTCTGAGACTAAATAAGACGAACAATTTTATTCAAAAATTCTGCTAGAACTGTACGCACCCTGTAGATAGCAAAATAATAATACCAGTTACAAAATTGTTGAGCTTCTTCCGTTTAATATAAAATGGTATCTTATTTATAAAAATAAGTTTATTAGAAGTCTTGAAATGCTAATTTTCCCACAATGAATCACTGGCTTAAATACATCACTAAGTGGCGTGCTCCGCCACTAATCATCACTAATCATCCACTAATCATCCATTACTAATACAGTCACCTCTCACTTATACTCACTTATAAAATTATTTAGAAATTGTTAAGAAGCACATTTTCCTTTATTGCAATGTATTGGACTGTTGGGAAAGTTCCTCCCGTTTAGGAAAACCAATTCATAGCGGAAAACTATGCCCGTCATCTATTAGACAATAGCTATCGAAATTAATGTCTAATAATTAAATGATATAATTTTCCGGTACGATACGAACTTTCCCAAACGAAAAGAACTTTCCGAACAACCGAATGATAAATATTAACCTCCCTACCCTGAATGGGTCGAATCCGAATGGACCGTTGCTATAATTTAGTTCATTCTGTTTGAAGCAGACATTTTTTCGTAAGTTAAATAAATGCCAAAGAGGAACAAAGTTAAATAAGTACCTTAAACAGTTTTAAATAAATTTGTGGTGCGAAATGTTTTTGTCAAGGTTGAGTAAAATGTTCTATACTCCCAGTTAGCTATTACAATGCTCCCAAATGGTCCGCAAACTGAATACCGATATTTTTTAACAGAAAATTTCATGGTAGGTTTCTACAATATTTCCTTCCAAAATTTACCTCCGAAGGCGGTTTCTGCAACATTTCCAAGAAAAATCTGAAAATAATTTTTTTCTAAGAAAATACCGGTAACCAAAAAGCAGATCATTTGGGATCCCTGCTATTAGAATCATTGAAAAATATGGAAACTAATACATATTTAACTTTGGATGTTAAATTTTTAATAATTAAAACAACATGCATTTAAAATTATCATTAATTCTACATATTTCAATTAAGGTCATTGTGCCTAAATGCGATGCAATTTGCAATAATTTTGTCACGTATAGGGTATATTTGGCATTTTATTAAATAAATATATATATTATTAAGCAGAAAACTATTGAATACTGTGTCTTTAGTTCAAAACTAACTTTTTTTTGTTTTACAAATTTAATCATTATATCTACATATTATATCTACAGGGTGGGCTAAAAGTGCCGCATCATAGGAAAAACATGTATTGTTACAATATGTTCTCAATATGTTTGCCTCCGTTGTCAAAACACAACTGCAGACGATCGTTCATGTTCCTCAGTATGTTGGCCACTAAGATTGGGGTTATGGTATGGGACTCAGTAGCAATTCTCTCACGCAAGTGGTTTTTATCCCTGATTTTCTGACTGTAAAATTTCGATTTAAGGTACACCCATACAGCAAAATCCATTGGATTTTAATCCGGGGATCGGGGAGCCCATTCCATTGTTCCCCTTCGGCCAATCCACAGGTGGAAGGTTTTCGTCAAGCCAGACGTACTTCAGTGCCGTACTGAGAGGGTGCGTCATCCTAAAAAAATCATTTCGGTCGTGAACCATGACTCCCGAAATCGGGCATTAATGATTTCCCTAACATTTCCAGCTACGTTTGACTGGTGACAGAGCCTTAAAAAAAAGGTCCGAAGACCCTGTTTTTCCACAGACCAAACCAAACATGGATGCAATCATCTCCTTGTTCTTTGTTGTCGACAGACCATTGTGGATTCCCTTTGGACCAGTAACGTACATTTTGTTTGTTTACCTCGCCATCAACATAAAAGTTAACTTCATCAGAGAACATAATTTTTGATAAAAACTCTGTGTCCTCTTCCAACTGTTCCAGAAACCAATAGCACATTTCAACGCGACGCGACGGTCCGGATCATTTTCTGTCATGTGGTGCATCACTTGCAACTTATAGGTGTGAAACTTGTGCTTTTTCAGAATTCACCGGATAGTTGTCCGAGGAGCACCCAATTGCAACCTGTTTCGGCGAGTTAATTTCTCTTGACTTGCCACTACCTCTTTCAAGACAGTTTCCTCCACCTCTGCTGATGTGCTTGGTCGTCCACATCTGGGCGCATCTACCACATTTCCTGTCACCTTGAACTTATCAAGCAGTCGACTCACAGTGCTTTGTGAGACTGGTTGTCGTTCATGGTGCCTCTGATTGAATTCTGCTTCAACGTCTCTCTGGGAGTATCCTTCTCTCCCACACAGCAGAATAATGTCTAAGCTCTCTTCAGAAGTCAGCATTTCCACCTACTAATTAAAAAAAAATTAAAAAATTAAAAAACTTCTATGATGCGGCACTTTTGGCCCACCCTGTAATTTAACCCAACCATATAATACTGCCGCATTTAGGTTATTTTTGTCGCATTTACGACAGTTAAATGAGACGTCTAAAGTCCTAAATGGGACAATGCGTTTTATATATGCCAGTTCATTTTAAAATATTCAATTAATTGCTACAAATGTTTCAATTAGTTTATTTATAGTTGAGATACGCAAAATTGAAAGTTGAAAAGTTTGTTAATAAGCTACTTAATATAATCATAACTATTATTTTAATAACTTAAATAATAAAAAAAATTACTTTAATATAAACAATCCTGAATATATTGTAATTATGTAATGCAAATTTAAGCTTTCATATTATACACACATTGAACTTTCACCATGAAAAAGAAAAATAATGAATGATTGATACAACAAGATTTACCAAATCTGTTGTTTTTCAGTTTGTTTTTAGCTCACAGACTATCTAAGCCTGAGAGCTAATGTGTCCACCGGTTCTGTATGTACGTATGTACGTAATGCGATAACTCTTGACAGAAATAACCGTTTTGCTTCAAATTTTGTTTATAGGTTCACTGTGATAAGGCGCTTTCTTGATTAGTTTTGGGGGTTCAATGGTTAAGTATAAAGGATTGAACGAGGCGGCTAATCCCCCTTAATTTACATAAATGGATTTTTCATGCAGAATTATCCAAATTTCTTCAAATTTTGTACATAGGTTCAATAAGATAAGGCGCTTCCCTGATTCGTTTTGGGGGTTCATTGGTTAAGTATAAAGGAGGATACGGGGGACTAATCCCCCCCTTAATTTATATAAATGGATTTTTCATGCAGAATTATCCGATTTTCTTCAAATTTTGTATATCTGTTCATTGTAATAAGGCGCTTCTCTGATTAGCCATGGGAGTTTATTGATTAATTATAAGGGGGGAACGGGGGGGATGCGCTTCCTTAACCCTTTCAGGGGCAAGCAATTGTGTTCCTGTAACGTGAAATTATCACCGGTTTTTACGAAAGAATTTAGTTCAAAATAAGGAAACGCAATTTTTCAACTTTTCCCGTCAAAGTTAAAAAAGTAAAATTTTATTAAAAGTTTCTTTTTTGAATCGTATTAAAATTAGGTGGGATATAATCTATCCCATCGCCCATCAGAGGGTTAATACATTGCGATTTGTTTATTTTTCGAGGGTCATTTGAAATAAGAGTATAATATACAATTAGTGTAAAATAGCCTTTGAGCTCAATGCCCTCAGTTTAACTGGGCAGTTTTCTTTTTATTAACTCAGTTTTGCGTTGTATCTTCCATGTTTGCCTGAAATTAAAAATTTTGGTTTCTGAATAATATGGGTCAAGAAAAGATTGAGGTTTAGGTCACAAATGGCCATTGTCATTTGTGTACTTGCGTTTAGTTTTGTAACCCTGGCTATGAGCAAAGGTTTGCTCGAAAGCGCTCGGTTGTATATGTAATATACAGTTTTGTATATGAAGTCAAAACACCTTTAGTAAAATATTTTATGAAAATATTATATGTTTTTATGACATTTATGTTGTTTTAATTTGTATATGTTTATTTGACTTGATAAATACGGAAAGTTAGCAGGTATGAATATAAATAACTATAGGATACTTTCCAAAATTTTTAAACGAACATTATTTCTTTATTCTGATACATTTCTCGTGTATGAGCTATTTGTTTTATTCTTAATGTTGAAATTTAAGCGTGAATTTACATTATTTTTTTTTCAATTTTATTTTTCAAATTTTCAAATTATTATTTTTTTATTTTATTCAATTATGACATTTCATAATATTTTCCCAAATAAATTTTATGACGTCGAAATAAGTTTTTTTGTTATTTTCATATATTTTTATCATGCGTAGAGTTAAAATTACTTACAATAAATATCGAAACGTAGTCTTATATGAAAAGGTGAAAAACTTTTCCATGAAAACAAAGCTTATTATTAACTATCTATATTTCTAAAAAGGAAAACGACTGAATTAGTATGAAGTACTTGAAATGGAAGCCAATTAAAATATTTCTTATAGATTGTTATTAATATTTATTCTTCTTAAAATAATATATATTTGCATCGAAATATAGTTGAATTTTTAAAGTTAAAAGTTATTGTTATTTCGTAATTAATTCCTTTTTTAGTATTATTGATTATTTTAATAAAAATGCTAATTTAGAATTTCTATTGTTATTTGTTAAAAGCTTCTTCCATATAAATTCTGTAGGCAAACATGAATTAAATGTTGTATTTACTTCATTTTTAGGTTTGACCTTTATGATTATACGTTATTATGACTACATGTATTTTTTTCTCGGTTAATTATAGGAGGCCTTTTGCTTTGAATTTATTTACATTTTATGTGGTATTTGAAAGGAACATATTTTGTAATATTCAAGAACAAGTGTAAATTACATAAATTTTGTAATCGTTGTATACTATACGCAGCATAGTTTACTATAATACATTATACATTTGATTTTTACCATGCTGCAGTCTCATACATCCTTTAGTAATGGTTAACGAAATTTTAAATTTATATACACGAGAGCACCGATTATCCGAACTCTAATTAACCGGACTAACCAATTATCTGAACACTCCACACTACCAAGTTTTTTTTTAATACTTTAATTTTAAATTTTACAGTTCAGAAAATGACAAAAATACCTAAAAAAAAATGAAAAGATAAAAATTACAAACCCCCACAATTTTTAGATTTAGATAGCACTAACAGGTGCCAGTCCTAATCCTGGTTTAAATAAATTTTAAATTCTCCAGTTCAGAAAATGATAAAAATGCATAAATAAATAAAAAGATAAAAAGATAAAAATGACAAAACCCCACAATTTTTAGATATGCCAGTACTAATAGCTGCAATTCGTAATCCTGGTTTAAATATGGAGAATACACACAGACGAATTTTTTTTATCTACATATCCACTACTATATTTTTAAAAACGTATTTTGTTGCATTAAAAAAACTGTCACGTGTAAAAAACGCATTTTAACCGTATTTGTCAGGATTATCCCGAAAAGTGAATACCTAATTATCCGAATTTTAGCTTATACTAACTAGAGCATCTCTCATCCGTTTCGGATAATCGGCGATATACTGTATCATAGAATTATTAAAATTAGCTCATACTGCTATTAATTGCTCAAAGACCTCAAATTAAAACTTTATAAGCTGTAAAATAAGTTTTATTATACTTTTGACATGTTTTCGGCTCCATCGGAGCCATTAATAAAACAAAGAAGAATATTCTAAAATTGCGTGGTCTATGAAGTTATTATTTTAAACGTCATCATTTTTTTCCACGTACTTTTTCAAATTACGCAGTATTTTTTTTTTTTTTTTTTTTTTACTTGGATATTTTCCGCGTTCGTGTGCTCATGTTGACATTCCATCTTGCGCTGCGAAGTTACAGCCTTGCCAACGCATATTAGTGAACAATGCCAGACTGGATGTCGTCCAGATGGATTAATTAGTAAAACACTTGGTGCGCTATACCAAGGTACCTGAGTTCGATCCCAGGCCTGAACACATTTTTCAGTCTGTTGGTTGTACGCTGTTTAGCAAAGTGAAAAGAAAGTCACACCATTTGTAGTGTTATTTTAAATAACTTCATAGACAGTGCAATTGTAGAATATTCTTATTTGATTTGATAATGGCTCCGATCAAGCCGAAACATGTGACCAGTCTAATAAAACTTATTTTACATTTTATCAAGTTTTAATTTTAGCAATTTAAAGAAGTTTATTATTACAAGGTGTTATAATGCCTTATTTAAATGCAGAAAAATGTTTCAAATCCTACAATTAAGGTTCTACAATTTTTGAAGTTTAATTATTAAATAGAAACATTCTATTAAAAATTAGTGGCAAAAGCGTACGAACCCTGTAATTCCAATAAAGTTGTTTTTAAGATTTAAATACATTACTATTGTTGAGCAAATCATTTATGATATCCAAACTTGGATATCTTCCACATGTTTATCAATTTTTCTGATTTTTACATGTTATCTAAATTTAAGAAAATGTTAATGAAGGTACCATTTTGATTTTGTCATATGTTTATGTTGGAAGTATCACATATTCTGGCGTACAACGTGCCCTAGTGCATAATGCGTATGCTTAAAGAGAATTTTTTTTCTCCAATTACTGCGCATCATGCAGGGTTCGTATCTTTTTACCACGATTTCTTAATAGAATTTTCCGCCTTAATTAACTAGGGAGCAGCCGCGCCGGGTATATCATACTCAGGGTGCGTATGGTTTGTAGAACTGTCAGCACTATTTTTCGAAAAGTAACATACAATTTACTTTATCACATAATTTATAACAATTGTATCCGGCTAAATAATGTGACAATTATTAATTTTATTTATTGGTGACACTGTATTAACCATTCATAATCTGGGTATGAGCGGTCAAAGGCAGAAAAGTATTACAAATCTTGCAATGAAACGGCGCTTCTACAATTTCTGCTATTTAAATATTAAATAGAGAGATTCTATTAAAAAATTGTGGTAAATTCGAACGAACCCTGGACATCCCCTGTTTTTCCAAAGATATGCTCATGAAATATATTGAGCAAATAATAATAATAATAAGAAGAAGAAAGAACATTTAGAAGTATAATAGTTAATATTTTTCATGCAGTCCTACATCAAACATTATTAGGCTCATAACGTATATCATTTTTGCACACTTTTATTTAACTCAATTTGTTTTTTGTATGCAAAGATGCAATTTTGTAATAAAATTTTTTGTAATAAAATTTAAACTCATTTCTGGATGCTAGAATTATAAAAAAAATGTACAGTGTGGGTTTCCGATGATGACCATTTAAATATTTTTAGAACTTAATGTCGGATTAATAACTTAATGATGAATTAACAACCTAATTTAACGGTATCTTTCCGTTAACCTGCTACTGTTGATGGATCGCGAAATATCTTTTATGGATACAATTGTATACGAGTTACAAGAACAAAGGATATAATTATGTGTCAAACCGCACTTGCCAAAAATCGCCAACTGGTTTTGAGACTGCAACAATGAAATAGTATATTAAACAGTATAAAGTAGAAAATATGACTAAAATGAAAATTGCAATATATTATATTTTTTTAAACTACGTATTAATGAATTAATAGCTTCATAATTAAATTATGTCTATACTTTGAGGGTTCAGTTCTGAAATCGTTGAAAGATAGTTTAAGAAATTTTTCAGTTTTTCTTTTCCTTTATCATATCTAAACAAAAAAAAACAGAGCAAAAATGATATTATTTTAACCCATTCGCTGCCAACTACGTGTATACTCGTAGTTTTTTAATCTAAAATTACGAATTCGTACCGGAAATTTCGAAAGAAGAATTTTTATTTTATATAATCACGAAATGTATTTAATTAAATAAGGTGAATATTGCTATTAGTATTTTCTTGTATGAATTCTAACTTTCAAAATAAAATAAAATTCTGGAAATTTTAACCCGGCAGTGAACGTGTTAATAAATTCAAAATCTACCGTTTTCTATGAAGTGCAAAAAATAAGCAGTGAATTTTCCCTAATCGAATTAGGTGCACACGTCAAATGAATATTAATGTATTGTAGATGGAAATTTTTTTAAAACTACATAAATTGCAGACATGAATTGCAGTTTTGATTTTCAATATAAACATTGAATGTATATAAAAGTGCTTTTTTTAAAACTGTTTTCATTGTAATTCCGACTAGAATTTTATTTTGTGAAATGTAACTTATTTCTACTTCGTACTTATTTTACTTCATTTAATAGATAAAATTTCCCGTTTAAAAATAACTTACTTTAGCAGCGTCTTATATGGGAAATTGCTGAATAAAAAGCATGTTCGTGACCTTTTTCCTACAGCCCTGTATAATTAGAATTTTAGAATTTATAAACACTATCAATATGCGAATTTTTTGTTAAGCATGAAAACGGATAACCCAACCCAGAGCGTCATTTCATCTGTTATCATTCGCAATTCATAGACAATATATCCGAAATCTTTTGTGTAGCCCTGTAAAAGAAAAAAAAATCTTTCATGCACTATTTTCTATAAAGAATATTGATACCGCACATATCGAAAATTTAATTACGTAAGAAATATTTTAGCATAGTGAAATAGTACTTTAAACAATTCCAGTCATGCACTCTATATTTATGCGTGTCGCTGTAGATTAATAATAAACGCCAATTACATAGTTTTTTTTAGAAATATAAAATAATGCAAATCAGCAATGTATTTCAATTTCGTTATGTTTGACGTGAAGTAACATAATATATATATATATATATATATATATATATATATATATATATATATATATATATCGTACTTCTAATAATTATCGCCCATAGAACTATTTCAATGTCTCCGACGTCTTTTTTGAAAACCAGTGTACGAACAATACATGCTACACTAACCATTTCAGATTGGGACCGTATTAGAGTTCCTGAAAATAATACCGGGTGATTATAATTAAAGTTACGATTTCAAAACTCGATAATTTTAAAACTACTGGTCAGAATGACTTGATATTTTAGCAGAACAATCGTGAGGCAATGGAATTTTATTTGGCGAAGGAAAAAAATTGTTCCAAATTGTGCCGATAGATGGCGTTGTCAGGGTAATGTCAGGGGAAAGACCAAAAATGTATTCTTGAACCCTTTCCGGCGCGGAGTAAATTTGTTTGCAAAATGATGAAATAATAGACTGACACCGGAATTTACAAACGAATCCATTAGTAAAAAGAAACTTGCTTATTTTTCTGGTTCTTAATGAAAGGAAAATTTTAATTAAATGCCGGATGATTATAATTAAAGTTAGGAATTCAAAAATCGATAATTTTAATTAAAACTACTGGTCAGATTGACTTGATATTTTAGCAGAACAATCGTGAGGCAATGGAATTTTGTTTGGCGAAGGAAAAAAAAAGTTTCAAAATGTGCCCATAGATGGCGCTGTCTGGGTTCACATTGTCTGAAGATATGCAAATTACTAATACGTGACATGCGCACCGCAGACATAGAAACCATAAAAATGCAGAGCAGCAGCTCTTTGCCTGAATGCTTCATCATGACTCTGACTATGAAGGATCGCGCTCTGCTCTTGAAGCTTTTTTATAAGAACGATGACTGTGCACTTACAGCTATTAGGAAGTTTCGGACATTAAAATCCATAAAAAAAGGTCCAATAACAACAAATGGTCTGCAAAAAATGATTGCTAAATTCGAAGAGACCGGTTCATTTGACGTTAAACGGGGTAGAGGAAGGAAAACAGTTTCAGCTGCGGCAGTGGAAGATGTGGCTACAGCATTACAGGAACATACTGACAGTGATGCTGGAATCAGCAGTGCAAGGGGGATTGGCCGAATGCTGGATATGCCGAACAGCACGGTGCGTAAAGTCCTACGGAACGTCTTACGCTGTTATCCGTACAAGATAACTCATGTGCAGGAGTTGCTACCTGCTGACCTGGAAGCACGTCAATCTTTTGCACTACAATTTCTTGCCCGGATGGAAGTGGACAACGGATGGCCATGGAACATTCTGTGGTCTGACGAAGCCCACTTTCATTCGCAAGGTTCTGTAAATACGCAAAATTGCAGGATATGGGCGACCGAGAATCCGTCCCAGCTACAGCCATTACATCTTCAGTCTGAAAAGGTCACTGTGTGGTGCGGAATAACGGCAGCGTTTATCGTCGGTCCATTTTTCTTCGAGGAGATCACACCTGCGGGTCCCGTTACCTGCACAGTTACTGGAAAGCGGTATGAAGCACTTTTGCGTAACCATGTTCTTCCGGCACTTCAACAGCGTCAGTGTGTGGATCGCATAATATTCATGCAAGATGGCGCTCCTCCGCACATTGCTACTACTGTGAAGCAGCTACTGAGTGATAATTTCGGAAATGATAGGATCATAAGCCGCCATTTTCCAACAACGTGGCCGCCACGTTCCCCCGATTTAAACCCGTGTGATTTCTGGCTTTGGGGGTACCTGAAGAATGTTGTTTATAGCGGGCGGATTCAGAATCTAGCCGATTGAAGGCAAGCATCACACAACACACCCATTGCATTAGTACAGATACCCTCTGATCTGTTGTGGAGCATGCCGTTTTGCGCTTCCAATTAGTAGCGGAACAAGGCGGAGGGCATATTGAGCAACTTATGCTTTAATAATCAGTAAGGTGTTTGTTCCATGAAGCTCTTTTTTTTTCATTTTTTGTTATTATCGCTGTTGTCGCTGTAAACACATAGTCTTGTCTTTTCGCTAATAAATTTTTAGTAAATCTCTGAACTCTATATTTTTCCTTTTGGCAACATCATTCCTATGTTTAACCCTTTAACGGGCGGTGGTCACAAAAAAGGACACCCAATTTTAATTCTAAAACTGACAAACGGCACCAAGAATATTTAATTAAAATTTTCCTTTCATTAAGAACCAGTAAATAAGCAAGTTTCTTTTTACTAATGGATTCGTTTGTAAATTCCGGTGTCAGTCTATTATTTCATCATTTTGCAAACAAATTTACACCGCGCCGGAAAGGGTTCAAGAATACATTTTTGGTCTTTCCCCTGACATTACCCTGACAACGCCATCTATCGGCACAATTTGGAACTATTTTTTTCCTTCGCCAAACAAAATTCCATTGCCTCACGATTGTTCTGCTAAAATATCAAGTCATTCTGACCAGTAGTTTTAAAATTATCGATTTTTGAAATCGTAACTTTAATTATAATCACCCGGTATATCAAATTTGTAGCAAGAAAATGTGATTTTTTCATTTTAATTATACTGACTGTCAATAGATGACGGGGTCAACAATTTACTTTTCGCCGGTTGTCAGGCCAAATATCGTCTACATTCAGTCAGACAAAAACGTCACACCAATTCTAATCTTTATATGCTACAAAGGTAATACAATTTTGCTGTTATAATGCACGTGAAATAAAAGTATTTACTTTTTTTTTAATAAATGCGTTCGTAAATTATTGCGTCATTCAATCATTTCAAAATTTTTGCCACAGAATTATTTTGCTTTTCAAACTGTTAAAAAATTTGCCACCAATAAATTATAAAGGTAAATGTCGTATAAATTAAATACAAACAGTGAAATTTTGTTTATTGACTACAAACTTGAGTTATCTCGAAACAGCGCAGCTTCCTAAGGATAGTGCTGAGTCATGCATCATATTTAATGCTACGCAATGTCGCATTCATTGATGTTACGTTATTATTTTACAAGTTGCAATATTACGTTACCTCCATGTTACATTATCGCTTTTTAGGGATTACGCTGGCAACTTTTATTTTACTCAATTTGTTAATTATCTTTTAAATAACATATTTTAAGCTTAACCCTTTCCGGCGCAGAGTAAATCTGTTTGTAAAATGATAAAATAATGGATTGACACCAGAATTTATTAACGAATTCATTAGAAAATAAAAACCGGCTTATTTTCCGGAACTTGATAAAAGGAAAAAAACAATTAAATATTCTTGGTGCCGCTTGTCAGTTTTGGAATTAAAATTAGGTGTCCTTTTTTGTGACCACCGCAAGTTAAAGGGTTAACTGCAAATGTGAGTAGTTTAAGAAAGACAAATTCTTCTAAATAAGGATGCTATTTGATATGAATTGTCTTTTAACCCTTTCCGGCACAGACAAATTCTGTTCGTAAAATGAGAAATTTCTGACTGACACCGGAAATTACAAACGAATTTTTTCGAAAATAAGAACCCCTTATTTTAAGCTTTCATTATAGAAACAAAATTTTATTAAAATATTTCTGGTGTCGTATGCAAGTTTGGAATTAAAATTAGGTGTGCTCGGGGTGGGACCAATGTGCCGGAAAGGGTTAACACGTGCGGGTCCGTGCCAAAAAATGTGATTTCTTTTTCATTTTTAATTATACTGACTATCAATAGATGACGGGGTCAACAATTTACTTTTCGCCGGCTGTCAGGCCAAATATCGTCTACGTTCAGTTAAAAAAAGGTCACACCAATTCTAATCTTCAAATGCTACAAAAGTAATAAAGTTTTGAATTAATATTTTGCTGTTATAATGCACGTGAAATAAAAGTTTTTACTTTTTTTCTAATAAATGTGCCCGTAAATTATTGAGTCATTCAATCATTTCAAAATTTTAGCCACAGAAGTACTTTGCTTTTCAAACTGTTAAAACATTTGCCACCAATAAATTATAAAGGTAAATGTCGTATAAAATAAACACAAACGGTGGATTTTTGTATGGTCACCTCAACTTTCTTGAGTTATCCAGAAACAGCGCAACTTACCCAGGATAGAGCTGAGTCATGCATCGTATTTAATGTTATGCAATGTTGCATTCACTGATGTTACGTTATTATTTTACAAGTTGCAATGTTACTTTACCTTGCTACATTATCGCTTTTTAGGGACTACGCTGGCAACGTTTATTTTACTCTAATTGTTAATTATCTATTGAATAACATATTTAAAGCTTAACTGCAAATGTGAGTAGTTTAAGAAAGACGATTTCTTCTAAGTAAGGATGCTATTTGATATGAATTGTCTTTTAACACTTGCCGTCCGGCGACACCACATTGGTGTCGTACGTAATGTACCGTAATTTCCGGCGTATAATCCGCAGCTCAAAGAGTCGTTTTTCGACCCAGAAATTTTATTCAATAATTGTAGTTAAATATTTACAACGATCATTTAAGTTACATTTTATAAAATATTATTTCTGGGTCGAAAAACGACTCTTTGAGCTGCGGATTATACGCCGGAAATTACGGTAACTTAATTTTAATCCTTAAATGCTACATTGGCACCAGAATTTTGAAATGAAAACTTCCCTTTTATCAAGTACATGAAGAAAATATTTTACTTATTTTCGAATACATTTGTTTTTAAATTCTGGAGTCAATCAATAATTTCAATATTTTACACATAGAAGTATTTTTACGAGACATGCGGACAGCAAAGTGATAATATAGTATTTTTTTTTTTCAAATGTGGAAACCTAAATCAGAGCTGTCTAACGTGACGTTCTCGGGCGATATGGTGCCTATTGGGGATTTTCTGGGTGCTCTTTTCAATGGTTCTTGATTCCATCTACTTCATTAAAAAGGCCATTTTAAAAGAATCTCTGCTTTAAAACCATGAAAGTTTGGATGATTTTTGTATTATTATTATTATAGGCGCCATTAAAGGTTTTAATCCTTTCCACAAAAATTGTTTACGTAAGACCCTCATACACAAATACGATGGTAATCTTTCAAAGGTTTATTGTCTTTTCTGCGATTGACTTTTGCCTGTGATTTGTGCAAAACTTATGTTTACCATTGTGCGAAAGTTCCATACTACCCGTTTGTACATATCGTCGATACAATGTCAAACTATGAAATGTGAAAAATAAAAACGTATTTTTTATTACTTTTAAAAATGGGCCGGCACTCACCACTAAATTTTAATAGTATTCTTCAACAGTATTACCAGTTTGGCCCATATTTTGTTTTCAGAAATTTCGAAATTTTGCAAGAAATATCAAACAGAATTTTTTGCTTACCGTAATTTTGCGCGTATACGCCGCAGCTCAAACAATTCGATTTCCTACCAGAATTCATTTTAAATGAAGTGTGACTCACTTCTGTTTAGCACTTATTTGACTTCATATTTTCAATAAAATTTCCGGTTTGAAAAAGGCTTAACTAAGCTGCGGCGCATACGCGCGAAATTACGGTACTTTAATCACAGGCATTTTGTGTTTACTTAAAGTAAAATTTCACTCTCAAAATTGCCGGAATGAATTCGAAATGTCTAAATAAATAAGAAGGTTAAACTGGCAACCCTGCTCTTCACAGAAATTTTATTACTATTCTAATTATACGATTAATTCTAATAAAATTGAGTGGTGATAAGCGTCCAATTTTTAAAGGTAAAGAAAAATGATTTTTTTCATATTCGACAGTTTGACACGGTAACGACGATAAATCGCGCAGTATGTTTATCGCTAACAATACTACAACAGTTAGATAACAATGTTGTATATTTTCAATCAGTTGAATAATGGCGCCTTTCCGCGTTTGCAACCAGCTGTACCCAGCCAATGTTGACTGACAGATTATACAGGTCTGGTATATAATACATACTACTTAATTTTAATTATTAAATGCCACAACGGCAACAGGATTTTGGAATAAAATTTTGGTTTTTTAACCCGGGAGCAATCGCATGGGGTATGACATACCCCAGGGGCGTACGGTGTTTACAATTGCCACCACTATTTTTTCGAAAAGTAATCTATAATTTACATTATCATAGAATTTGTAACAATTGTTTCAGACTAAATAAACTGACGATTATTAATTGTATTTATTGGTGACAATGTAAAAACTATTCATAATCTGGGTATGCGCGACTTCTCCCGAGTTAATGTATGTGAAATTTGTTTTAAATTATTTTCAAATAAATGAGTTCGTAAATTGTGGCGTCATTCAATCAATTCAAAATTTTAGTAACAGAAGTATTTTCCTCAGAAAGGGTTAAAAGATTTACCACCAATAAATTAAGAAGGTAAATGTATAAAATAAATAATCGCTGTACATTTCTGTGACTCTCATTTCTCCATTATTAAGTTATCTTGAAGCAAAGCAACTTCTCCGATCTAGTTCCTGTGTATTATAATATGAACATGTTCTAATATCACTTAATCAGGAATTTCACTGCCGAGTTTTATTTTACTCTATTTATAGCACTTTAAAAATAAAATATCTTCGCGATTAATTTCTAGAACAATTTCAAGAGAAATCAACCACGAAGAAATAATTTTGTAAATGATGTTACAAATAGATTGTAAATATAGTCGTCTGTTGCAGCATTCAATATTGGTACGATTGATACAGCGAGGAAAAAGAAAAGGTGTTCATTTTACCTGAAAGTTGTAACTTAACAACGTTGTATATTTTCAATCGCTAGAAAAACAGAATACAGATGATTTATCTAAAAGGTGGATTAAAACTTTGTGCCGTTATATTAAAAATAAATGTTCAACGTTGAATTAGCACAAATTAAAATCATTTCTAATGGCAAACAGCTGTTTCAGAGCCCTTAAGCTCCATCTTCAGTGCCAACTCAAAAGGTAAAAACGAATTAAAAACTCCTAGGCCATGACCGCTTGCCTGCCATCTCTCGCCCCGCGGCCAGATGAAATGGGGTTGAATTTTTCTAAACGTTGAATTTTTCGTTTAGGGGAGCATAAAAACTATGTTAAAAATTGTGATAAACGATCTGCAATAGCTAACCATTGTTGGTCTGAAAGTCATAGTTTTAATTTTTCGGAAGGTGCGATAATTCAGAAATGCTCATCAATTTACGACCTAAATTTCTGGGAAGCTTATTACATATGGAAAAATTCGAGCAGCTTGGTTAATGATTTGTCCAGTACACCAAATTTTTCAAATGTCTGGCTACCTTTCATTTAATTCATCCTCATTGCCCCCCCCTTTCTGGTTTTTTCTCTGCCGTACCAAGCGTCTGGCTCAAAACGTCTTTAAACGTCTGGCTGCGTTTCGCTCAGTTCATTCTCTTCGCCCCCCCTCCTTTATTCGCCTCCACACTTAAACTTTCCCGGTCGGCGAAGTGTTCCTATTGGTCTCTCTGTCACGTGTGTTTCCTCGTCTCCGCTGTTGTTTTGAAAAATTCAACGCCATTTCATCTGGCCGCGGGGCGAGAGATGGCAGGCAAGCGGTCATGGCCTAGGAGTTTTTAATTCGTTTTTACCTTTTGAGTTGGCACTGAAGATGGAGCTTAAGGGCTCTGAAACAGCTGTTTGCCATTAGAAATGATTTTAATTTGTGCTAATTCAACGTTGAACATTCATTTTTAATTTTTAACAGATGATTTATAATTTTCACGGCTCAATCGCGGTTCTCTTTCCCATTTTATAAGATAACTATATACTGTTAAGTTTAAGTAATATCTCTTTCGAAACATAAATACGTATAAGTTTAAAAATATATATATTTTTCGAGAAATGCATTGATTTACTAGTTGTACCTTTTATATATAACCATTAGACTTATTTTTAATCTGAAAAAATTGTGAATACTTTACCAGGCAAGCTCATGTACATCCATTTACACAATTGTAGTGGTATTGGTAGAAATCATGTGCCGCTTAGTAGCACTGATTTAACTTAGCAGAAACAGTTTTGATGAAATAACTGATTAAAATATCAATAGGGCCCCACTAATAATTTATGCAAAGCGGGGAAGATATTAACCATTTATTCCGTTTAGTAAATTTTGCCCTATCTATGACAAAATTCCTGCTCTTAAATAAATAAAAGGTTACTTTATTCGGAAATAGTGACACTTCCTGACCGAAACAGATTCATTGATAGGCCGTGCAGTTTCTTCAATAAAAGTTGTATGATTTTTTGACACATTTATATATTTCTGTTAAAATCCTGCACTCGAAAAAAGTGGCACGCAGGTCAAGATGTTTTTGCAAATTGGTTACATATCTGCCAAGCGTCGTACCGCTATTTTTAGGGGTATTTTTTGTCTGATTTAATCCCAGTCGAACAATGGAACAATGTAGTTAGCTACATGCATTACCTTGTTGCGAAGGAACTTAACATCCAGTATACTTTCTAGTCCGACTTCAGTACGACTTTCTACGCAAATGGGGGCCGTAAGAAATTATTTAATTGTAGTAAAGAACTACGAAAAAATATATATATAAGTATAATGCTGCATAGAAAAATGAAAGTTTAACACATAGAGAAGAAACAATTCCATTAGATACAAATGACAGATGAGGGACCATTCTCATAATAATAAAAAAACAAGTTGGAAATTGTACGTCAAACGTGACAAATGAGGTGCGTTCGTACTATAGCTAGTTATATAAATATTCCTATCTTGATGATTTTTATTTCTGTGAAATGAATTGTATCGTCTGCAGATTAATTTCTGTCATAAAATAAGTATTTCGGTCGCCTGACGATTTAACCTCGGAAGCTCCTCTAACAAGAAAGCACTGATTTTTTTTTTAAATTCAAATTTCTAAATAAATATTTTTATTAATATCTCCTAAAGTTTTGATTCGATTTTTAAAAAAATTGAAATATCTCGACAAAATTCTGCAAAGATAATATATCTTAAATTACAAACCATTCGGTTGGGTAGTTTTTGCGTTGTCATATGCGGACGCACGGACAGACAGACAGACGGACGGACAGACGGACGGACCAAGCGACGACAATAGGTGCTACGTATTTATATAATTACGAACGCACCTAACAAGATTCCTTTCCGAAACCATACATTTAAGTTTAAGAAATACAATTACTATAAAAGCAGTTTAGGAATATATATTTCGTATAGTTGTTTTTTCAGACCCAGATTTTTGGGTATCACATAAGAGAATGATTAGTGGTGAGAGACTTGGATGTTAGCAACTAATTTACGAAATCATCTTCATGTACCGTACATGGGACGTATTTTAAGCGCAAGCGATTATAAACTAATCTTAGGTAATGTTATCTTAGAAACATAAAAACACAGTAAGATTTTTTTTAAACCAAAGACTTTAAATTACCCTTAGAACTATGAATAAAAAAGAATTGGCATATCCTCATAATGGTGAAGCTTCGACTGTAACCGGTACCGCTTCTTCTAATTACAGCCAATGCAAACTTCTACCAATAAATTTAAATACAAATTAATTATTCATGCAAAATTTCTGTCTTTATTAAGGAAAAAATATATATATTCGTTTATGCGTGAGGGACGTTGACCCAGCGTTAATGAGGCTCTGATCCGATGCAAACAAACAACAGCCACCATCTTGTGACTACATTCTGAGTTATTTCACTCCAAATCGGTAGACTGATCGGTCTGATTGAATACAGGTAAACTTCCACCAGTAAAAATGTTTAAAAAAATTATCCTTATTTTTCACAGAAATACTGCATGAGTATGGCGTTTTAATAAGATGAAAATTTCTATTTAAATTTACTGGTGGAAGTGTGCTCGCCAAGAACAGAGCTAGTGTAGACACTACACACTGTTAAAAAAAAATCTGAAATTCACGTGTATTTTTCTCCTGAACTTCCCAGAAAAAGTCCCTTTTTGCGACAAAAGGATATTTTCCTCATATTTCCTGAAAACAACGGAACAGATGGAGACGAAAGGGGCCAAAGGAGATATTCCGTTATCTGCTGCATCCACCATCTTGTGACTACATTCTGAGTTATTTCACTCCAAATCGGTAGACTGATCGGTCTGATTGAATACAGGTAAACTTCCACCAGTAAAAATGTTTAAAAAAATCTAATTTTCAGTGTTTAAAAAACTGACATGTTGCTGCACAGAAAAACTAAAAATTCAATAAATTAAAATTTCGGGTTTATTTAAAACAACAATAACAAAATAGTGATTTCGGTTTATTCCTAACGGAAAATTTGCCTTCCTGTCAGTGCTGCCAGGAATATTTCCGTGATTTCTGAGAGCGGAAAGTTACTGCTTCTGCAAACGGAGATTTTTCTTCTTTTTATCTTTCAAAACCGAAAATCTACTAACGGACCGGAAAAAGTCCGACAAAATTTGTTGCCAGTAGTTTTACCGTGAATTTGCGGATTTATTTTTAACAGTGCAGTATTTGTTTCCACCATTTAATTCATAGTTCCATGTTCCATTCAATGGCCCCCAAGACATATATTAAGCTTATTATTGGTCAGCAGGATTAGTACACGTACTAGTAAAACTTATATACTGGAAAATACACCATTTTACTGGTATCAATAGAAGTAGTCAGCATCCCCCCACCGCCTCTTTTCTTATTTGGAATCATCTTCAGTTTACGGATCGGGAGAAGGGAGGGCTATAACGTCAATAACTTGTATTTTTACAAAACATCATTTTAAATATTATTTATTAGAGTAATTATGTAGTTATTTGTTGGTACAAAGTTTATTTTATTTTCAATTTGACTGATGTTCTACTCTTCTCTCGACACTTTTTTTCAAGGTTTGTTAAAAAGTTGTGTAAACTTAACCCCTGATGTTCTGAGTTTTCAAAAGTCTCTCAACTGTTTAAAATTTATTCTAACCTACAAAATAATGTTAAATAAACAAATCAAAAATTTTAACATCTTCAAGTTATAAAATATTTACTCATTTAACATGGTAACAGCGTGTACAATAGGGGTGTCAAACTGTCGCCCGCCGGATATCACTAAACTTTTACAGTAAACATTGCCTTATCTAATCACTGAATTTCTGCGATTCAAACAGTCGAGTATTTCTTTAAAAAATTAGTGGATTCTGGCGGGACACAGTTTGACACCCCTGGTGTAGAGTAATATCACTTTCAAAACATAAATACAAATCCAGAATCTTTTATTTTTCCGAAAATTCATTTAATCACAAACTTTTATACCGCGCATAAAAATATTAGTCTTATTATCGAGATAAAGAAATCGTGCGCACATTAATAGTTAACTGCACACTAAGCAAAATAAACCATAGCACTGGTATTAGAGAAATATTTTACATTTCGCAATGGCAATTTAAACTAGCGGAAACCCTTTATATGAAAGAACAGAATCAAGTTCAAGATTTTTTTTGCCTACAACAATGCGACTAATATCAGAAATTGTAAAAGAAGCTTGAATGATTCATCTAAATTATCAATATTTCATTAGACTATAGATTTGAATAGTGGATTTTAACACACTGACCGCTCAATATTTTTTTTTCCAAAATCCTCTCACCAATGTTTAATCGACCAGTAACTCTTCTATTTTTACATACTTCAAATCATAATGTATTTGAAATATGTAGTAAATTTATCATTTGCATTTTCATCCTTTGAGGCTGCAATTAAAAAAAAGTTACAAAAATTGTATATATTTTATAAATTTTTCTACAAACGTCTTGACCGTGGAAATGGCGGGATAAGCAGTCAGACGGTATAAGACCCATATAATTATCAGACAGATATAATTATTAGAATAGCAACCTGCAATTAAAACGTATTGTCAGAACATGGACATAAATCAAACACATATTATTTTTTATAATGACTTAACAATTTACTATAGGAAACTTCGAATAAAAAAAAAGAATTTTGATGTGGCACAGTAAATAAACATTTCATTCACTCATAGTTCCAAAAGATACAATTCGTTATAGATAGTTTTAAAATCGGCCACTGGATCATTCCTTTCCATTCCTATTGTCATGGATAGTTACGAGCCGCAAATGATCCTCATCCCTTGAGTTTCAAAAGTATCTAACCGTGGTCAGAGTCAGAATAAGAATGTATAGCAACCACTGCGGACAGTCACCAAAATTTCTGAATGACAATATCTTCCTTATTTATTACAGACATTCTGTGTTTATTCCTATACTTTTTTTTAGTGTATAAACTTTTCAGGAGCAAGTAACTTTGTTTCTGTAATGTTGAATTCGCCTTTTCGAAAATGTTTTTTTGAAAAAAAAATGGAGTTTTACACACAATTTTGCAGGATTTTTTTTTCACCAAAGCTTTAAAAGTAAAATTTCATTGATAAATTATGGTACAAAACTTGGTTAAAAAAAAGTGGTATAAAATGTATCCCACTGCCCTGAAGAGGTTAAATTCACAGGAAAAATTACATTTAGCTTAAGAAATTAAAATTTTAATCTAAATGAAAAAAAAATTATGGTTTACTGAAATCAAACGAGTATGTCAGTAAGTTATTTTGGGTACTATCAAAATACAATTAATAATATCGAGCAATTTTTGAAGACTTTTAGAAATTGTTGCATTATTACTACAACTAGATTAAATAGACGTTACATCTTTCCAATACGGTTCCCTTCTTTTATCGCAAGTTATTGTGCCTTCTTTTATAATTTTAAAGGAATGAAACATACGTTTGAAAGAAAAATCTCAGCAACGGTGTATGAACTTTAAAGTGTACTTTTATTTATTATTTTTAATGGTCGCTGACAGCTAAACCTGATAGTCACTGGCGTAACTGACAACTCTTCCGTTAATAGAACCCATGAATCATAAAATAAGGTATAATAATAAACGCAGTCTCATATTATCAGTACTGCTTTCAAATAAAAAAACATACTTGTAAAAATAGAAAGACTTTTAAAAAATATTGCATTATTACTATAACTGGGTTAACTGGACATTACATCATTCCAGTTTGTTTCCTTTCTTTTATCATAAGTTATTGTGCCTTTTTTATAATTTTAATGGAATGAAACATAAATTTGAAAGAAAAATCTCAGCAACGGTGTAAGAATCTTAAAGTGTACTTTTATTTATTATTTTTAATGGTCACTGACAACTGGCGTCGCTGACAACTGAACCTGACAGTCCCTGGCGTCACTGACAACTCTCCCGTTAAAAAAAACACATGAATTATAAACGAAGGTATAATAATAATTGTAGGCCCATATTATCAGTACTGCTTTCAAATTAAAAAATCATACTTGAAAAATAGAAAGACATTTAAAAATTGTTGCATTATTACTATAACTGGGTTAAATGGACATTACATCTTTCCAGTTCGTTTCCCTTATTTTATCACAAGTTATTGTACACTCTTTTATAATTTTAAAGGAATGAAACATAAGTTTGAAAGAAAAATCTCAGCAACGGTGTATGAATCTAAAAGAGTACTTTTATTTGTTATTTTTAATAGTCACTGACAACTGGCCACGCTGACAACTGAACCTGACAGTCCCTGGCGTAACTGACAATTCTCCCGTTAATAGAACACATGAATCATAAACGAAGGTATAATAATAAATTCAGGCCCTCGTCGCTGCCATGTCAAATTATCGAATATGAAAAAATGCGTTTTCTTTACTTTTAACAATTGGCCGATTGTGACCATTAATTTTTCTTAGAATTCTTAGCCTACTAAAAATACTAATAAAGTTTTTGTGAAGAACAGGGTTGCCAGTTAGGCATTCACTTTTAGTTAGAGTTGCCGAATTCTCACCGGAAATTTTGAGATAAAAAAATAGTTTAAATAAACATGCAATGTCTGTTATTAAACAAAGTAAAAATTTCTATTTCAAATTTCTGGTAGGGAATGGAACTTTCTGAATGAAGAAGAATATCAAACTGGCAACCATGCTAAATAATACACAAGCGTCTAGTCCCTGCAATTTTGCTTTTGGCTACGATTTCAAAAAATGGATCACTCTGACGCGCGCATGCGCATTGCTCTAGACCGTTTCAACAAGAACCATATTAATTTTATTCCATTCCGCGGCAGTTTTTTTAAATTCGTAATAGGATTTTGATTTAAAACATTTAGCGTAACATAACTAAATATTTTCTTTCACAATTTTCATTATTTTTAGTTTTTTTTTTTTAACATTGTTAAAGAAATTCAATTTCAGACTATTACTAAAATACATTTTTTTTCCTCCGGATTTTTCAATTTTTAAGGATTTTTAACGATTTTATAGCGTTTTTAAAGCAATTTTTTAACATCCAAAAAGCAATTTTTAACATTAAAAAAAATCACTGGACACACGAAACTCGCTTTGCAGCAATCTCTAGAATGCACGAAATTCATTCAAGCCGCGATCAATAACTTGTGTATGTACGCTTCGCGTACATTAACCGAAAAAAAAAACATCACTGAACGCATGAAACTCGCTTTGCAGCAATCTCTAGAATACACGAAATTCATTCAAGCCGTGGTCAATAATCTGTGTATGTATGCTTCGCGTACATTAACCGAAAAAAAAAACATCAATGGACGCATGAAACTCGCTGTACAGCATTCTCTAGAATTTACGAAATTCATTTATAACCAAATTTCATATTTATTTCCATTTTGTTTCAAACTTTCCATCGCTTATATGTTGAAAAATGGAAACTTACATTTTTTTTATTCAATTTTTTTTTTTATAACTCAAATAAATACTGAAAAATAAAACTTACATTTTTTTAAATTCAAATTATTTTTTATAACTCAAATAAATACTGAAAAATAAAACTTTTCGCCGCTGGGATTCGAACTCAAAACCACAGAACGGAAGCGAAATGACATACCACAGAGCTATACGCACTCATTTTGAAATGACTTAGAACAAAATTTTAAAGTATCAGACAAGCACGCAGGCGCGCAGCAGAGTGATCCGTTTTTTGAAATCGTAGCCAAAAGCAAAAGTGCACGGGCTAGACGCTACTAATAATACTTTTAAAAGTAATGAAAAATGAATTTTTTCATATTCGATATTTTGACATGGTAGCGACGATATGTGAGGTACCAATATTCTGGTAACCCTGCTGAAGAATACTTTTAAAATTTAGTGGTGACAATCGGCTAATTTTTAAAAGTTATGAAAAATACATTTTTTCATATTCGATAGTTTGAAATAGTAGCGACGAATCAGTACTACTTTCAAATAAAAAAACATACTTGTAAAAAAGGAAGTCTTTATTTACTATAACTGGACTAAATGGACATTACATCTTTCCAGTACGTTTCCCTTCTTCTATCACAAGTTATTGTTCCTTCTTTTATAATTTTAAAGGAATTAAACATAAGTTTGAAAGAAAAATCTCAGCAACGGTGTATCAATCTTAAAGTGTACTTTTATTTATAATTTTTAATGGCAGCTGACAGCTGAACCGGACAGTCGCTGGCATAATTGCCAACTCTCTCGTTAAAAGAACACATCAATCATAAATGAAGGTATAATAACAAATGTAGGCCCATATTATCAGTACTGCTTTCAAATAAAAAAACATACTTGTAAGAATAGAAACGTAGGAAATGTAAACCCAAGTACAGGGGTATCAGTGGCATAACTGTCAACGCTCCCGTTAATAGAGCACATGTTGGGGTTCGTACGTCTCAGGGAAAATGTATCAAAATTTTCATAAAATAATATTTAATTTATTTAATGAAAACATTTCTGTATTTGTATACTGTAATTTCGCGCGTATACGCCGCACCTCCGACAATTCGATTTCCTACCAGAGTTTATTTTAAATAAAATGTGACTTACTTCTGCTTAGCACTTATTTAACTTCTTATTTTCAAAAAACATTTCCGTTATTTTACGAGAATTCTAGTATTCAAAATTTCAAATCTCTTGAAGCGTACGATCTCTGCATGTTATTACAGCATGCAACAAAAAATAGTAATTATGAAATTAGAATACTAGTAAATGTAAAAATAAAAAGGGAACCACTTGCACGCTTGCCATCCCTCCAGTAAATAGAACACATAATATCAATACTGCATGCAGAAAAGAGTAGTAGTTGTAAAAACTGTATAAGACAAGTACAGGTGTCAAAATGGCATACTTGCCCTTTTTTGCGTTATAGAACACTCGTTGCTACCATGTCAAACTATCGAATTTGAAAAAAATAATTTTGCATTACTTTTAAAAATGCGTCGATTGTCACCACTAAATTATATTAGATTTCTTCGGCTAGTAAAAATACTAATGAAATTGCTGTGAAGAACAAGGTTGTATGTTTAACCTTCTCTTTAATTTAGAGATGCCGAGTACACACCGGAAATTTTGAGTTTTTTTTTTTTTTCTTTAGGAAATTAAGAAGTGACTGTCGCTAAATAAATAAAAAAATTCTATTTGAAATTTCTGAATGATAAAAGAGGGCAAACTAGCAACACTTTTGAAAAATACTATTAAAATTTAGTGGTGACAATCGGTCCATTTTTAAAAGTAATGAAAAATGCATTTTTTTCCATTCGATAGTTTGACATGGTAGTGACGTATCATTACTGAATGCAAATAAGAATAAATATTGTGAAAAAAAGAATAATAGTAAATGTAAAGAAAAGTACAGGGAAAAAATAAATCACTGGGAATTTATTTCATTTTCAGCTTCATGATACGAAGGTTTTATAAAGATTAAATCATTTCAGACAGTAATTAGCTAATTAAGACGGAAAAGTCGTTTATTTAACAATTAAGGAAATTGCTACTTAAGGGAAACATTAAAATAAGAGGCTTCTCACTTAATTAAATTTTCCTTTTGTATTCCAAAGTATATTTTTTAGGTAATTTGGCGTTTTACGTTATTTTTTAATTATCTTTTGTTGCTAAAAAATATTTCAACTAAATAACTTCTTAAATTAATAACCCATTTTTGATCGAGTTTCATTTTTAATTTGTTTCCTTCTTAACTTCCAAAACTTTTCGTGTTATTTCGGCACCTTAATTTATTGGGGGAAATTGCTTAAATAAAATAAAACTTAATATAGTTTTTTTCATAACATTTTACAGATGTTAATGAATAGTGTAATCCATAAACGAATCATATCTTCATTTGAATTATTTGAATTTTGTGTCATGCCTAGCATTTTTTTTAAATCTTCATGCCACATCTTTATCTTTATACTCTTATGCTGACTGTTTACATATCATAAAAAAGTATTTAATTTTTTACAAAGGATTTCTTTTTCTTTACTATGCTGAGATAAGAGATTTTATATTATGGATTAAAACATATATAAAGCATTCGATTTCAATAAAACGTTTAACTTCCCCTTTACCTTCTCATCCGATTTAACAAATTCTCCTATTAACCCTTTAACGCACATTGGTTTCCGTACGAAACCACAAAATTTTAATTACGAAATTCAACAATGACAGCAGAATTTTAATAGAAATGTTTTCCATTTATTATGTATGTAAAATATCGCATCGCCTTTTTTTTCATAATTTCCGGTGTCAATCATTTATTTCAACATTTTAGCAATTGAATTCCTTTATCCGTTAAAGGGTTACTACAACTCTTATTATTATTATTGGATGTAAAAAAGAACAGTAATTTTAAAATGGAATAATAGTAAATGTTAAGACGTGTACAGGGCCCCACAGGCATATTTGCCAACTCCCCCGTTTAAAGCGTCCATTTCCAATAAACATATTTCAGCTAGAAATTTTATTAAATGGATGAAACCAAATACAATACAAATAACTACCACATCGAAGAAAAAAAAAACTTTTATTAAGATAATTTTTCTGGCTCAAAGTTAGTTTTCCCTGCTTTAAGAAACCCGTAAATTTGACAAGTGTTTTCTGCTCTCCGTTTGAAATACCATTATTTCTATACAATGATCGTCGCGGTATATTTATTTTGCAAATATTATTGAGTAATATACCTCGAAGATTTTTATTTGAAAGATGTGATATTAAAAAAACAACAACAAAAAAAAAAAACAAGAGAGAAACCTGCAAGTACATTTTAGAATACCAGACACAAAAGGGTTAAATAAGGCGATGAATAATGTTTGGAAATAGAGTTACATCCTAACCAGGCAGCTGATCACAGTATACCTGTAATAATCAACCTCTTTCTGGACTTATGGGACATCTGGTACATTAATACAAAGAATTTTATCAGCAGGATACAATCTATGAAATTTCAATGGTAAAAAAATACTCTAGCAATGAACAATGTCGGTTTAAGAGTTAGGTGCTAAGACGAAATTTACACAGCTTTCAGTGAGTTTCTCTTTCACACGTATTAACCCTTTTAAGAGCAAAGTACTTCTGTTTCTAAAAGGTTAGAATGATTGAATTACACCAGGATTTACAAACAAATGTATTTGAAAATAAGCAAAATGTTTTTTTTTTGCCTTTTTCTTCTGGTTTTTTTCCCACGTACATTATACAAGCAAAATTTTATTCGAAAATTCTGGTGTCATTGAACAATTTGCGGATTAAAATGCCACAAGTGGTGCATATAATTTACCACCGTCCTTCAAAGGGTAAACGAAACAGATCTCTGAGAAAAATTCTATTGAATATGCGTTTTCCAGTTCTGATATTGTAAATTTTTTATTAAAAACTGCAATTCATACTTGTTCTGCATTAAATTAAAGCCATTAGTTAAAATTATAAAACATGGATATGACCATAACCACAGCGAACAAACGGGCCAATTGTGACCATAATTTCCAAATAGTATAATACGCCTTGTTTAGTGACAGAAATTCTGGCATTAAGTGATGGGGAAAATACTGTTCAAATTATTAGTGATAATTGTACCACCAGTGCGCAGCAGCTTCACACCTGTATAAAATATCATTTTCACACATGCATTTTTTAATTCACCTTTGTCATTAGGTTTATTAGGTCATTAGGTCACACATTTGCATTTCTCCTTTTCTTTTTTCTACATCAGAAAATTTAGGCTGTAAAAAATAAAAACCTGGGAATTTACTTCAGTTTCATTTTCATGATGCGGAGGTTTTATAAAGGTTAAATCATTTCAGAGAGTAATTAGCTAATTACGACGGGAGAGTCGTTTATTTAACAATTAAGGAAATTGCTGCTTAAAGGAAACACTAAATTAAAAGGCTTCTCACTTAATAAAATTTTCCTTCTGTATTCCAAAGACTATTTTTTAGATAATTTGGCTTTTTTCGTTATTTCTTATTTATTTTTTTGTATCTAAAATATATTTTTAACTTAATAAAAGACATTTTTAATCAATTTTCAGTCTTAGATTTTTTTTCTGCTTAACTTCTAAACTTATCGCGTTATTTCGGCACCTTAATTTATTGCGGGAAATTGCTTAAATAAAAGTAAACGTAATATAGTTTTTTCCTAATATTTTACAGATGTTTATAAATATTGCAATTCATAAAGCAAAGTATAAATATTAATTTTTTTCAATATTTGGTCATGCACCGTGATTTTGTTATAAATCTTTACGCTAAAATTTTATATTGATACTTTTATATTGACTCTATGCATACCTGGAAAAGTACGTTATTTGTATTAAAATATTTTTTGTTTACTATGATGAAATAATAGATTTTATATAATGGATGAAAATTGTTCAAAAGCAGATTTTATTAAAACGTTTTCAGTTTGCCATCTCATTTGATTTAACAACAAGTAAATTAAGTTAAATATGTTGTGAAAATGCAGATTCCTGTATGTACATGGTCTGCTATAAGGCATTAACATTTTAATAATCGCCTTATTCAATTATATACATATGGTAAAGTGTTATAAAAATTTAAAAAACTTCATCGGGCCTGTACCGACAGAAAAGAGTAACTTACTTAATCCTTTGTTTTAAGAATTCAGGTCATTTTACTAGAATAGATGAAAACTAAATAAGTGCAGAACCAAATTATCGAAGATTCCCAATTTTTATCAATGCTGTATTTGATTGGGAATTTACAAAATTTAATCAGCTATAGCCAAGTTGACTTCATTTATAGCGACTAATTTTTGTCGCCAAATTAGGGGTTAATTTTCCAAGTTTGGCGCGAATTTTACGCTATCCGATACGGACGTACGCGTGCGTGCGAGCGAATGCATATGAATATTTTATGAAAAGCAATATTTTTTCTTTGAAATATCATCACTATGATAGTTTCAACGATAATTAAAAAAAGGAATTCAATTTCCCATCAACCACGTTCGCCAAAACATAAATAACACTAATCTTCACCAAAACCTCCCTGTAACAATAATGGTTGATTATTATAGATTTCACGCTACTAAATCAGAATATGACAGAGAAATTGCTGTATCACGTACCATTTTTTAGGTAGAAGGCCTGCTTTTAAAATGAAAGTATTTTATATTTTCTAAAACATGAGTGGAAATTGTTTAAATAATAAAATGTATACTTTAAAATGTAAATTACCTATAAATAACTGCATAAAACATTACCCCAGTTACAACGCCTGGAATACATAGTGTAGAAAACGGTTTTAGCGTTTTTTTAATTAAAAATTTTCTAATCCAACAGGAAATTTTTAAACAAGACTTCTTACTTTAAGAAGTCACAAAATATCTGTCATTAAGTAACCAAAAGAATATTATAGGGAATTTCTGGTATGAATGTGAAATTTCGGAATTAAAAAAAAGCGAAACTGGTAATGCTTTAAAAAGTGCTAAAAAATTGTAGCCGATAAACGTGCAACGATGCCGTACAATAATAGGGCGATCGCAGCGACATCTGCTTTAAAAGTAGATTTACCTCTAGCTAAAGCAACCCTGCTGTTCCTTCATCTCACTATCATATAGTAAAATCTAATTGTTGACTTTATATTTCTTAAATTACAGATGTCTTGCTTTCGTTTATACGTAATCGACGGAGTGCACACATCAGAATTTAATGTAATTTACATATCTTATCCTTTGAGCGCACTACCAAGCTCTTATTATTTTTGGAACTAGCCTCTCTTGATATGCTTAGAAACCGATACCCAAGCGAACTTACCTACGCTTCCATAAATGAAATTACCGATTCATAAACCTCTAAATAAAATGTGGTACAAGTATTAAAAAAAAACTTCATTCATTATCACTGAATTGCTGAAAATCGGTTTTATTTAATCGGAGCATTCTGATATTTAAAATAACAACATTTTCTGTAATAAAATACTGGTATGCAAAAAGCCGGAGACTTGGCAACTCTGTATATGTAATGAGATTGTTCGTTTGTTACATTAATAATTAATAGTGTGGGACAAAGTTGTGAAACTGAATATTTAACATGAACTATGTCCAAACTGATGTCGACGGTACAGAAATATAGAAAAATAAAATAAAAATAAAATAAAGAGACACAAAAACATAAAATAAAATAAAATAAAATAAAATAAAATAAAATAAACTCTGTGTGCGTGTCGATAATAAAAACAATAAATATGATTCATATTTATTGTATTTTTAATTATTTAAGAACGTCATATTAACCAGCTTTTTGTACTTAATAATTCATCCTTGTATTATTGATAGATGTTTGAAAATGTTCGTTATGCTCCTGACATGGCGTCATATTCATCTTAATTTTTATTCTTAAAAATATATTTCATTTTAATTTTTTCACGTGGAAATGTTTCAATTGAAAAATAATTTTTGTGGAAATGATTTTATTGTGGATTTTGAATTGCTGTCAATTGATATAACGAAGAATGGTTAAATTTGATAGATAATGGTTGTTAGATTACTGTTTTTTTTTTCATTAATAAAAAAATAACTATATTTTATTTTGGATTACTTTAGTTTTTTCGGCTGTATTTTAATACGCCTGTACGTAAAATTTCAAGATTATCTCTTCTAAACTGTGGATTTGTATAAAAAAACAGACAGACATATTTTCATATTTATATATTAGATGTAAAAAATCTATTATAGTTTTTAATAAAACAAATTTGTTTTCACCTCTATTCAGGGCTCGGAAGTAGCGCGCTACAAATAGCGAAACTACAGTAGCCGCTACATTTTTCAGTAGTTTGTAGTGTAGCGCGCTACATTAAAAAAAGTGTAGTGTAGCGAGTACCGCGATGCAAAATATCAGTAGTTTGTAGCAAGCATCGACGCTACTTTAGGAGGGAGGAAAAAAATGCCAATCTTCATGCAAATCACATGATCATAACTCGTTTCTTTTGTGCGAAATATGTTTTCTGCAACAATTTGCGAACGTCAGCGACAAATCTGCTGCAGTGTCATATATTTCTCCATAGACGATGGGCACGGTCACAAATTAACTGTCATTTTCACAGTTTGGGTATCAGAAACTTCGTGTATTGTTATTTAAATCCATAGAAATCTTCTCAATATAATGTATTTTTATACGACTACGATTGTTTTTACCAAAATATAGTCGTCTGGTCTGACTATGTTAAGTCTTTATCTAACTAATTTCTTCTCTCTTTTGCCTCCCCCCCCCCCCTAGCAAGCAAATAAATGTAAAATCTTTATTTAAAAAAAAAAGGATTTATCTAAGGATAAAATCATCTAAATTATCCCTAACCTCACGCCTCACCCTAGTAGCATACAAAGGAGTTTAAAATATTTTTAAATCTTTATTTTTATACAAAAATAAAATTTTTCATACCATTTGTTTCTGTCTAATGATAATAAATAAAAATAATTTTTTGTCCCCAAAATTCACGCTTCCCTTTTTGCCCCTCTTCCAGCATACAGTTTCAAATATTTAAAACTCTTTATTTAAAAGAAAAAAATAGCCACATTCGTTTCTACCTAATAATAGAATATGAGTAACCATTTAAATTGACCCCTAACCTCCCATAATTTACTCTTATCCGCCCCCCCCCTGCCAACATACAAATAAATCTAAAATCTTTAAGTTATTTTTATATAAAAAAAATATCTTCTGCCCTAAATAGTGCTCTGTAGTGACGATAAATAATCAGTATTATAAATTATCCCCCTTCCCCTAAAATCTCCCCCGCCTCTCCATATACAAAATTTAGAAGTCTTTTTTTTAAGTTTCGTATTCTTTGCTGTTTGGTAACATTAAATAAATAATCAATCACCTAAAATATTCCCCTTCGAACAAAATTTCTGCTCGCTTCCTACCAGTTTAAAATCGTAAGAACTCTAATTAAGAAAAAATATATATTCGAAAAAGCACAGAAAAAGAACAAGTACATCATTTTATTATTAAAAGTGCACTAGGAAGGAATGATTTCTGGCTTCAAACAAACTAGCAGCTGAAACGTAAAGTGTCAGCATGCACGTGATATATTATTTGCTGGATTTGCAGATAAAACCGCAAAGTACTCACTCATCAAAAAAATTAATTTCCTTGCTGGCAACTCTTTGTCTTCTTACTCATTATTAGATCTTGTGTTTTAACCCTATCACTATGTCCTATCGAAACATGCCCTGTTGTTGCCCAGGACAAATATGCTATCTATTTTTCAAACTAAAAAAAATCAAGTATCACTTATATAGTACAGTTTAATTTTTACCGCGTGTTATAAACATTAGGATATGAGATGTCACCGGCTGAAACAACTCAGTGAGCGATAGATTTTTTTGACAACTTGTTGAAAGTGCTTGGGGTCCGCGTGGACCCCAGAACATAGTGATAGGGTTAATGTGGGGATGCTTCTTTTGAGATTAATGTAATAAAATGACAGACAAAAATAGCATAGAACTGCCCTAGTCGGCATATAATGAATATTTTGAAGTTATAGGACAACAAGAAAGTGGTAATTATTCTGTAACAATGTAAACTTTGAACAATTAATAAGAAGTTATCAGTATCAAAATCATCTGCTTACAACTTGAAGTTAAACATAAGGTGAGATAACATTTTCTTTATTAATAAAAATTACTGGATCGCATCTAACACCGAATATCTAAATCCTTATTCATTAAACTTCATAAATCATTAAAACGGGTATTTTCGAATTAAGATCTCTGATTCAGAAAATATTCTTATCGAACTGTTTATTATCGCAAAAAAATATTTTATTTATACCTCTTTTGTTCGTTGTGATTTATTTGTCCAATGTATACATACAAATTAATTTACTGCGTATTTCCTTTTGAAGACTCCAATAGATAAAACAAAGGTGGTTGGAAATAAAAATATATTATTTCAGAAAATGCCTAAGCATGCTACATTTTATTTTTATGAGTATTTATTTTTACTTTAGTTGCACAGGTATTTTATCGCTAAAATAATTGATTTATAATGTTTTATATTTGATTTGATATTGGTTAGCTTGGTGCTTTAATTAAATATCTCTATCTTTGTCTCCAGAATGAATCTAAAGCCCACTATGTTGAAATTTGGGTTTTTCAAAGGGAAACAAACAAAAAGAGATAGAAGGAAAAGAAAAGCTAGGATTTAACTTATGCAAGTCTGTATGATTTTGTTCAATTTTAAAATTGCTTTAAAGAATTATAATTAAGTTGTAAAGAAATAGGAGCTCTATTTTTAAAAAATCATGTATATTCAAATTTACCAAGGGCTATCCACTCTTAAAGTTGTTTTCAAATCCAAACTGGCTACTTTATGACATATTCTTTAATTATTTTTTCTTCGGAAACGCATGTAAATGCAGGTGTTCTTATTCAGAAACTTTGTAACCGAAATACGTTTTCCACTATTCTTTATTTTATTTTATTTTATTTTTTGGTTAAGGCAGAAGATTTTTCAGAAAACAATGTCAAAGTCGGCGTTTTCAACCGAATTGACGACGCCGCAGCAGGGGAAAGGGAAAAAAACGTAACACGAATCGCTTATAACCCGATAAGTAATTTATTTATCAAAAATGAAAGATTCATTTCGATTCCAAACCGCTTCAATAGTCAGACCTGCCAAATTTTATGCCTTTGTGTTTAAGAATGTGTCAGATAATGTATCACAAAGTTTCGCGTTGTTGAGCAAGAAATTTGAGAACCAACCACCTTAAGCGCTACTGTGCTATATCACTCTCATAAATTTGTAAGATTATTACAATTTTTGTTTTCAAATTTCCTCTTTTTAACACTTTCCAACATAATTAAAAAGTGTCTATGAATTCGCTTTGTCTTGTCTGTCGGGGCTCTAACTCTCGTAAATATACTCGGATTGCCATGAAAGTTTTATATGTTATTGAAGTTTACCATAGAATGTTCAGTATTGAAAATGAAATGTGTAGCATATATAACTCGCTTACAGGAACCTTCAAAAGAATTCTGATACATTATGGTCTATGGGGAAAAATCGATTGTGGTGTATTTAATTAGCGATGATAACTAAAGTAGCGAAAAGTAGCGAAGTAGTGACTACTTTTGAAAAGTAGTTTGTAGTCGCTACGTTTTTAAACAAGTAGTTGTAGTTGTAGTTAACTACATTTTTCATAAAGTAATTGTAGTTGTATTTCGCTACAAACAAAAAGTAGTTTTTCCCACCCCTGCCTCCATTCTGTAACACTATAGCGAAGTTTGGATCCCTAGTTTAAATTAAAAGCGTTTTTCTTTATGCTTATTTTCGCCTTTTCATGAAAAACATTACTTTTAAGGTGTTTCAGGTTACCAATAAGCGTGCAATATAAGCTATTTGCATGCTGTCTAAAAATCTGCTTTACTTTCATATTAAGCAAAAAATGTTTTAATTTATTCAGTTTTTCTTTAAATTTCAAGGAACAAAAAAAGAGAACAAATTAAAAAATATATATAATAATAGACGAAATAAGTATTAAATTTCACATTTATTCTAGCAGACGTTTCTCAAAAAATAATTAATAGAATAAGTAAAAAAAAATAACCTTTTACTTAAAAACACAAAAAGAACTATTTATTTAAGTGCGAAATCTTTTAAATCAAAGTACTTCTTCCTAAGTAGCTATTTCCCTAATTGTTAAATAAATGGCTCCTTCTTTATCAATTAGCTAATTAGTGTCTGTAATTATTTAACCTTTATGAAACATTTATCGCATTAAGAAGCCATTGAAGTAGATTTTTATTATTTTATTTTAATAAATTGGGTTTGGAGGTAAAAAGAAAAGTTTTTTTTTTTTTTTTTTTTTCCGAATCCAAAAGTAAATTGAATAACAGAGAAATAGTTAAAATATCTAGTGCGGAATTTTAAGCATATTATACAGTAGTATGTTTTTTTTATTTTCTGTATAAAATATAAAATTAGATTTTTTTGTTAGTTTCTGTGGTACAAGTTATTATTTACATCTTATCATTATCATCTTATTTACATTTCGGAAAATTGTAAAACTTAAAGTTATTTCTATGCAAGTTGATCAGAAATGAAAATAAATAACTGAAAGTAAATACCAGCTTTGAGAGTGAATGTTGTCAAGCTTATAGAAATATATATTATCCCCTTAATCGTCGCCCCCGATAAGCGTAGGCTACTTTTTAAAAATTCAGATTGCTTGATTGTCACCAATTTTTTTTTAAGTAGAAATATTTGGATTACTTAATGGCAAATAAAATAATGCGAGCATAAAGCCAATTACACTATTTTAAAAAAACTGGTGGGGATCAAACAATCTGAATTTTAAAAAAGTAGCCTACACTGCCCGTAAATGTATCGGGCGCGACGATTAACCCTTTCCGGCACAGTGGTCCCACCCCGGGCACACCTAATTTTAATTCCAAACTTGCATACGACACCAGAAATATTTTAATAAAATTTTGTTTCTATAATGAAAGCTTAAAATAAGGGGTTCTTATTTTCGAAAAAATCCGTTTGTAATTTCCGGTGTCAGTCAGAAATTTCTCATTTTAAGAAGAGAATTTGTCTGTGCCGGAAAGGGTTAAGGGGTTAAAAGTTTTTATATCCTACAAATAAAATAATTAGTTGAAAATATCACCAACAGGGGTAAAAGGGGTGGTCGACTATATTCGGGATCAAAGATTCTAGCTTTATGGGCGTCAGTATTAATGAAAATTCCAATTTCACGAAAAATACAACTACAAATTTATGAAAATTAAGATCAGTACATCACATTGTTTTACTACTATAAGTGTATGGATTTTTGGCGGAGCCTTCAGTTGTTTCAAGACTAGGATTATTTTTTTAAATTATGTTTTATCCGTAAGTACTGTTATCAATGTAATAATAATAATGAGAGGTGGTTTTTTTTTAATACATTGAGCGTTGAGATGATTACGAAAAGGCGAACACTACCGTGTTAGAGCCTGATTATAATAGTTTCACACAGTTACCAGTATTCCCGAATGATAATTTACGCCTTATTTATGACATAAATTATGTGGTTAAAAAGGTGGCACTTGCAATTCGGAAATAGTGAAGAATGTGCGTTTCTTCAGTTATCAGACTCTGACATGAATTTTAAGTCGCGTGAATATTACTCATTAGAGCTCGACAAGAAAAGACGCCTGTTTTTGATAGAAACTGAAAAGTCTGTTGCTTTAACAGTGGCGAATGCAACCACGGGGTGGAAATGCTGTAGTTATAGCATACGTAAAGCTGAGCGTTAAGTTTATTTAATATTCCGTATTGTGTAAAAATCGATAGTAAAATGATTCATTATTATTTTTGCAAATTCAAATGCAACTTCAACTTACGGATCCTTCTGAAAGAGACGCATTGGTATTACGGTTTTTTGAATATTTATATTGTTTTCCACTGGAATATCGTCTGTACAGAAGTGTCAAATTTCCCCAAAACTATGCAGTTTATACACATGACTTCAGTATTTATGTTTACCGAACTGTTATTCTTTATTGCAAATACCTAAAGTCATCGTCAGATCTATAGAAGAATGAATATACATATCCTTAAAGTGATGAAATTTTAACTGTATTCCCTTTCACAGGTTCTGATTACTGCCGGGGCAAAGTTCCACCAGTAAATTTGAATACAAATTATACGACCTATATATATTCTGGCAACATAAACAACACACCTGTAAATGTCATTGAATTTGATTACCGCCTTGGAAAAACTTCACCAGTAAATTTAAATAGAAATTTTAGCATTTTTGAAAAAAGGGCAAATTGATGTAGGATTTCTGTCCTAATTAAGGCAATAATTACTAATCGTTTTCACTGATGAAAGTATACCCAGTCGTTATTGAGGTCCTGCTCCAATGTAAACAAAAAAAGTCGCCTTCTGGTTACTACATCCTCAGTTACTTCATTCGCAACCGTTATACACTACATTACATGTCTTCTCCTCTATATTCAGCGCTAAAATTGTCTGGTCACAGCTCCATGAATATTAGGCTTACGAACCGACTTACAAAATAGCGGCTGTCGAAAGCTTTTTGTACAGTGTCTTCGATATGAATACCACTATTTCTAAATAGTAATCTTCGTTTTATTTTTATGCTTTTAAATAAGGCAAATATTGTTGTTGGCAATAAGGCAAATATTCACAAATACTGATACTGAAATTCGAAAGACCATGCAAGTGGAAAAAAAAGTCCGTCTACATCATCTGTCATATTTGGACTCAGCGTATAAGCCTAATATTTAGGAGACTGTGAACAGATATGCTTTTACATACGATTTCATAAGTGGACAATTTGTCTTTGAAGAGTAGTCAGCGGCAAGACACATCTCTAGACACCATAATTGCCACTCAGTATAAATACACATCAGCAGTGTCAGAGAAACAGACTGAAAGAGCCCTGTTACCTCCGATTTTCTTTTGCATGAATGTGTTCCAATATACGAGGGCTGTAAATTAAGTAATGGCAACATAGGTATAAATCAATTTTTAATGAACTTACAAGTACAATTGCATTACATTCCTTCTATGTAATCACCAGCAAAGCTTATAACCTTTTGCAAAATGTCGGAAAGCTGTTGTAGACCAGTGGCAAGGTGTTGATTGTTGATGTGAGCGACCGAGTGCCCTACTGCGTGGAGTACAATTGAAACGTCATGAAATCGGTGACCTCGGAGGGGTGAATGCTTGAACCCATTGTGCTACTGTCCTATACGGTAAAGCATTTGTGCCACAGGCTTCCACTAATGCTCGATAGTATTCTGTTGCATTTTTGCCACGGGCAACCTCGATTTTAAGCCACGACCGCTGATCACCTTTTGAAAACATGCTTTAGAGCGATGGAAACGAAATTCCTTACTTTAACGCCACACAACAACTACCCTTCTAAGCAGATCGACTGTTTTTTGTACTCTACACATCGACAACAGCGCCACCTCACCGCTCCCATATCCTATTTGCGCATGCCCGCCCTTCTGCGAGTTTCAAGGTTAAGTTGTCACTATTTAATTTACAACCCTCGTATATTTGGACATGTCTTAACCCCTTCGAGACGAGCGTCCTTTACAGAATTTTTAATCTTTTACCACCGGTTTTTCAAAACAAAAGTTTTCGCCTAATTGAATCGCAAAAATGTTAGAATTAAATAAGGCAAAGCTTACAATAAAAAATAACGGTGGGAATAATCGAGGATTCTGAGCATATTTTGCGACACGTATACGTGTCGTTCGTCCCCAAGTGGTTAAACGTCTGTTTTCGCAACTTTTTTTGATGACAGGTTATTATTCGGCAGTTTCCCTTTTCGCAGCGCTCTCGTTCACCAGATCTCAAGCTATATAACGTTTTATTATGTGATTTTCTTAAATGAAAAGTTTATTATTATAATATCATTTTTATGAGCTAGAATATGTGATTTACATACAAAATAGCAAGATCCCGGTTGACTTGCTTTAAATTCAAAATATCTCTGTGGTAGTAAGTTTTTGATATGTATTATTATTATTATTATTATTATTATTATTGCAATAGCTGAAATATTAGGACGTCGACCTCTTTTACTATATTTATTTAAATTTCGAAAAATATTCGTCGAAATGGTTATATTTTACAATGTGAAATATTAAAAAAAATATTTTTATAAATTCCTCGTGTATTATTTTATATGAATCTAAAAATAGCTCAGGTGTTGTAGTGTTACATTTGTTTGATTTCACTTGTGATCTGTTTATGCTAAAATGTTGGAGAAACGATGGATTTTTAAAACTCGTGATTCATAGCTTTTGTAACCTGTGTGTAAATTTGTTACAAGATGTGTTACAAAATATTTCAAAAAGATTTTTTAGTGTAAATTCTGGTAAATGAAAGGTAATGGCTTGTAACACGTTAATGTGGCTTTAAATAAACAACCCACTTAACTGAATTATTTGTATATATTAATCAATCTTGTACCATTGGGATCCCTTTTGACACCATTTATTTTTGTTTTGTAATTTTTCATGTTTTGAACCATAAGAAAATAGTAACTTAAACGTAATATAAAAAATTAAACAGATACCTCGGAAGATATTTAATAGAATTAATTTAATTATTTCCTGGTTTAAATCATCCAAAAATAAAAACTTTCATAAAAAATTAAAACTTGGTACTAGGAGGATTAATATCCGATAAAAATGTCTTCTCTAAAATGTACCAATGTGATACAAACTTCAGATCCCATGTTCGCTCTGTACTCAGAGTCAGTATAAAAAATCAGTTTTACTGATATTGGGATGCTGCAGCTGTGGCATTCCTCTTTTATCAGATTTGGATTTGATATCATACGACAAGCATAAAGTCGTTTTACTTGAAACGAAAGATTTACATAATCAAATTGAGCTAAAAATAGGATTTTAAACTAAGCTGTTTAACACATTTTGAAAGATTCCTATTATATATTTTACTACATTGAATTAAAAACCCAATTTCTTTTGAACTCCAGTTATAATTATAAGGGAAAAAATAGTTATCCAGAAAAAGAAAATATTTCGCTGCTGTTAATTACATTATTTTGCAAATTTATTCTCAAAATATATTTTTATGTATTTTTTTTTTTTTAAAGAAAAACACTTTTAATCTTTTTAACAAGTGTTATTGTGTGAAAAACGATAAAGAGATAAAAAAAAAAACATTTCTTATTCTTTCAAAATTTTGCAAAAACATTTGAGAAAAAAAAACAGAGAAGTTAATAAAAAAATGTTAAAAACACAAAAGAAACAGCTTACTTAAGTGAGAAACCTTTTAACTCAAAGTGTTATTTCCTTAATTGTTAAATAAGCGGCTCCCTGTTCCTTAATTAGTTAATTAGTATCTGAATAATGTAGTCTTTATGAAATGTTTATCTCATTAAATAGGTACTGAAATAATTTACAGCGTTTTATGCTCATTAAAGAGCTTTTTCCAAAATGCAATAATGGTTAAAAAAAACCAGTAACATATATATATATATATATGTTTTTTTTATCACAGCCGATAAGGAATTAAATAAAAGAAATTTAGCTACTTTATGTAATTTTTTATTTTCATATGACTTTTTTATATGCAAATTATTTCGCAATTATTATGCGCAGTCTGTTTTTTATTTCTTTTGGCAAATTGGAAATTCATTACGAGGATTTCTATATCAAATTCTTTAATTTTGATTTTTATGTGTTTTTTAGAATTAAAAGCATACTTTTCATGTTTCAATTGATAATAAGTGGATATACAGGGGTATTTAAAGGCTTGCATAGTGCACATTCTTCTAAGGTGTTGGACATATTTAATGTTATCAACCATTTGATAATCTTGGAAAGTATTCCTTTAATGATATCGCTATCAATGACTAAAAATTATTTTTAGTTTTACATTTTTTTTTCTTTTTATACGTTTCCAGAGATATATTGTACTGTCCTCTAAAAAAACCCACTTTTTGAAATTTTCTCTATACATAGTCTAATAAAGAATGAAAAAAAAAAATACTAAATTCAACTTTTTCTGACTAAGATTTTAATGGTGAGCATTTTTCATTTTATCACTTTATTACAATGTGGCAGCCAATTAAGCGAGAATTTGAAAAAAAAACCAACTTTTCCAAAAAATAACCCATTTTACCTGAAAAAAACCTACAACCAACGTAATCAGCTGAAAATGAAGCATTTTATTACATATTAATGGTTTAGCATAAAAACAAATAAAAATTTATGTAGATCATTCTAAAATTTTATTATAATAAAAAAATCTGTAAAAATGAAACTCATATTTTGCCAGAATTCTGCAATTGTTAGTTTAAATTATTTTAAAACTACACAAGCACTCCTTAGGTATATGAAACTATTTTTATTATTCTAAATGGTGCATAAAACAGAACAAAACAAAAAAACGGACATTAGTGAAATATTTGATAAAGTACTAGTGCAGGTTTTTTTAGGAAACATTTCACTCTGGGTTTTTTTTTACAGGACAGTACAATACAGATATGACTGTACATTTATTATTCGCATACGTTTAGGATTCAAATGAAGATAAGCAGTCAATGTAATATCTTTATTACAAACAAATTAACTTTACATCAAGCAACTTTAAAAGAGATAGTTACTATTTAAAAGTATTTAATAACAGCTTATTGTTAGATAGTGCATTCAGCAGTAATGTTAATAAGTGTCTTTTTGCGCTTGATTCCTGCACGGGGAGGTTGAAAGCAGAAATTCTGATCAACAAAACAGGTAGACAACATTATTTATCTTTCTTTACTACTAAACGCAACTAGTCGTTGGGGGCCACCGTAATACTTATCCATCATGGATATGCATAATATAAAATATTAAAATTAAAAATGTGTAAACTACTTATAAAATGCATTGCAATTCGAATAAAATCGTGGCTTGATGACGTCATAAACTTTAAAGGCTCTATTACTGAATTGCGTAAAAGAAACATCCTTATAACTCCAAAAATAATAATCCTATTAACTAGCGGTTTATTGCATCTGACCCGACCCACTACTGTAACAAAATTGACAACTTTGCCGATTTTCGACAACAATTCTCCGTATTTACTTTTCAAATTACAGATTTTTGAGATTCGTCATGGCAAATGTGTCTAGTTTAAATTAGTGGTAGTAGAAAATTGGAATACTTGGCAAGTTTGCTTGAAGTTCAGAAACTTTTCGCTCTCCTTCGTTTACTAAATGTGTTTATACAAAGATCTGTGCAAATGTTTAAAGAATTTGTGGTATTTCGATTAGTACAAAATTTTAAAAATGCATTAAAATTATTAACCTGGGAGTACACCTGCAGCGTATAACGTATTCTGTGTGCGTATACTTTTATTTTGCCACCAATACTTTGAAATAGTTATCGTCGCCTTATTTAACCTTAGACAGCTATAATAAAATTAAAGAAAAAACATTCGAGATTAATTTTTGTTAACAATGTGGTTGCCAAAAAAAAAAAAAGAAAAAAAGAAAAGGTAAGGAAGGAAAGAAAACACAGGGTATGTCATTACCCGGACGTGTGCTGCCGTGTTAAAAAGCTGCAGTTTAGAATGAAAATTTTGAATCGAACTGTCCTGTTACTTAGATTTTGTGCAAAGTTGTTGATTGGATTGAATAAATCTTACATAAAATTTCGGTGCAGTACTTATGCAAATAAAACCATACTCTCTTACAATAGAATCTTAGTCATTACACAGTCAACTGAGTATCCTTTACTTATTTAATAGCAGAAAGAGGAGGCAAACGATACTTTTAGAAAATGCTAGTAATTAAAATTCAAGGGACCGTACAAACGCTTAAATAAATCGGCCTACGAAAGCCGAGCGCGTTTCTCTGAGCACGTAGGCCTAGTATTCAGAGGGCTGTGGATAATAGCTAAATTATTTCTACTAACAGTGATTAGATTTCTTTGTAAAATATTATAAGTTGTTAACTTTTTTTTGAGAAAATTATTAAAATAAATATTTAAAATAGATATTTGTTTAAAAATTGTTTCTATTGTGTACAAATAAAGTAGTACTTAACACGTTCACTACCCCGTTAAAATTAACGAAATTTTAATTAATTTAGACATTCCGAATTCATACCAATAGATACTAATATCAATATTTGACTTACTTATGACAGCGATTTCGTGATTACATAAGATAAGAAATTATTCTCTCAAAGTTTCAGGTAAGAATTCGTAATTTTGGATTAAAAATGGAATGTCAAATGAATGACTAAGCGACGGCACGTATGCGTCCTCTGTAGCGAGCGTGTTAAATTATTATGTTTTAAAATTTTATATTATTTGAATGCGTACAGTTTAAATACAGGGTGATCAGAATATGAGTATACATTTGAAAAATTAATAATTGACGGAATAATGTAGGTAGAGAGGTAAAAATTGACACACATGCTTGGAATGACATGGGGTTTTATTGTATCCACAAAAAAGTTCATAAAATGGCCGACAGATGGCGCTTCGTGTGATATGAAAAGCAATAATTAACATAACAAATTATGACAAAGCAAAGACGATGTTCATCAGAACAAATGCTCAACATGTCCACCGTCATCCCGCAACAATAGCTGTAGCCATCTGTAGTTATGTTGAGAAATTGGCGTTGGATGTTGTCTTGTAGCATGCCTACTGATGTCGGTCGATCGCGGCAGATTCCCAATTTTATAGTAGAGCTTCACTAACATTGCCTTTTCTGGTAACGTCAACATGTTGCGATTGCTGGTGCATCTGATTCTCTCTCTCTCATTACAAATCCTTTTTATACACGATTCTCAGGCAGAGTCACTGACGTTTTGCTGTTCTGTGCCATATGTCGGCCTTTTTTTTAACCATTTTTTGTGTGCTTACAATAAAACCCCATGTCATTCCAAGGATGTGTGTTACTTTTTACCTCTGTACTTTCATTATTCCATGAATTATTAATTTTTCAAATGTATTCTCATTTTCTAATCACCCTGTATATCGTAAGCACAATTTACTGTCTTGTTAAATCAATAATATCCTAACCGCCAAATGAGGATTTTATTTCATCAATGTGCGGCTTCCAAAGAGACTAGCACCGATACTTAAGACACGGAAATATATATTTGATATTTAAGTATCAGAACTTGTATTCACACTGGCCATGGAAGAATTTGTGGTATGTTTCTGACATAAGGCGAAAATTTCTATTTAAAAATGTTTGTACAACAGTATGTTTCAGTGTGCTTCTTTGCATACATAGAATATTTGTATATTTAAAATAATGGTATTAAAGTACAACTACTACCAAAAAATTACTCTGTACGCGAATACGCCTCTTTAAAATATAAAAAAATAATTTAGTCAAAAAACTTGCTTATGGAAAATTATCTTTTTGATGGTAACGATAATTTGTCTTGAATAGTTCGATATTATTCTTTTGTATTTACATATGTATGCATATTACAAGAAATTTGTATTAAGATGTTATACAAATCTTTATGTTTGTTTTCTTTATTTTTATGTAGATGCAAAAAAATTGGTTAAGGTAAAACAGGCTCAGCAGATTATGGTTAAAGTGTCACATTTTCTTTACAAAGCAAAATTGTTTTCGCAATATTTATCTTTGTATAAATGAGCGGCGCAGCCAGAGTGGGATCAGAAGCACTAGATATTAGTTTTCTCTAATAGTTTTTCTTCGTATTATTTAATCGATAATTCTGCAATTAAATATGACGAAGTTTGCGATACTAAAATAGAAGTATTTCTAGCCTCTTAACCCCATCCTGGCTGTGCTATTGTACTAATTCTATGAAACGACATATTTAGTAAACATTTGAGGGTTACGTTAAATCTATACTAATAAAAAAATATGTATTGTGTGTCTGTGTGGAGCAATGTTTCAAGAAATCAATCAAACGTAGAGGTCAACAAATAGGTTAGGGAAAGACAGGTCACCCCGCACATGAGGCTCAGAATGTGGATTATAATAGATTTTTTGTCATTTATTATTCAATGGAGGTGTCGTGTATTTCCGTGCCATTCATTTATAGCCAATTTCATTTCGCCACAAATGAAAACTTTCTTTTTATAAGCTGATATCTATTTGACATTGTCGCTATGCAATACTATATTATATTTCCCTGTATAAAGAAATCCTTGGGAATAATTAAAATTGTTCAGCAATACTTAGGTAAAACCTATATGCCAATGCTTCCCGTGCAATACTGCACATTAGCGGAGTAAAACTACGTGAAATCCAGCCGCTACGATATTAGTCGCTTAGTCGTTGATATTAGTCCTTTAGTTAGACGCTTAGTCGTCATATCGTCGCTACCATGTCAAACTATCCAATGTAAATAAATGCAATTTTAATTACTTTTAAAAATAGTCATTTCTCACCACTAAAGTTTCATAGAATTATTTTCCAGGGTTGCCAATTAGACCTCATTTTCTATTCAGAAATTTCGAATCCATACCGGAAATTTAAAATAGCAATTTTTGCATTATTTAATGACAGACGTTTCGTGATTACTTAAAGTAAAAAATAATTTCTCAAAATTTCCGGTATGAATTGGGCATCTCTGAATTGAAAAGGAAAACCAAACTGGCAATCCTGTTCTCCACAGAAATTTTATTAGTATTTTTCTAGGCGGAAAAAAATAATAAAATGTAGTGGTGGCAATCGGTCCATCTGTAAAAGTAATGAAAAAGTCATTTTTCATATTCGATAGTTTGACATGGTAGCGACGATATACCCGCTCATAGGTACTTAAGGTGCCGGATCAAGTTCGGTTCGCAGGGGGAAGTTCGTGACATCATCGCACTGGAACCCATAAGAGTAACCAGAGACCCAAGATCTAGCCAAGGGCTCCCTCCTGAGATTGCTATATCTCCAGTAGGAATAGAGGAGCTCCTATAAAGGTTACCTCTAGTTTCCTTCCGTGGAATGGACTATACACACAAAAAATGTTAATACACTTAATTAGGACAGACAATATAAAAATTAGGAAAGTGAGTCCCTCACCACCGTCACGAGTCCAGGTGACTAGGATGGAGACGTCGCATGGCGGAGTAGATAATAACAAAAAAATGTGGTTCGGCCACGGGAATATGCAAATTACGGCGATTTTAACGATGATCAAATGAGTAATTTACCTGCAATGTGATTTCTTGTTTAACCTTTTAAAGCTAAATATTTTTCCAATGACGGAGAAATTCCCTAAAAACTGAGAGCGCGATGGGCAAAACAAAATCCTTCTCTCTTCGTCAGCTAGGATTTTAACACGTTGACGGACACTTGAGTCTATAGCCGTCAAAGCGAAGTTCACTATGTAGCATGACGGCAATAGCCGTCCAAAACGAAACGGTCGTCCTTAGACACTACGGCTATAGCAGCCGGCGTTTACCTAGTGTCATGTTTTGGAAACAATTTTTTAGGTTGAAGTTCGTTTTCCACCTGTTATACGAGTTTCAGCTTCAGTATGCACGTGCAGGGTGGCTAGTGGTCAGGGAAAAATACAGTAAAAAATGATAAATACCAGTATATTCTTATATAAAATATCAAATTGATTATTTTATCGAATAATCAACATAAATTTTTCTTTAAGAATATACTGGTGTTTATCACTTCTTTTGACTGTATTTTTCCCTGACCGCTAGCCACCCTGACATGGTTGTGAAGGGAGTAGTGCAACCTAATTAAAACTGCTGAATTAATAAAAATTAAGTTTATTTAAGCAGAAAGAGTAAAACTATACTTCTAATATTCTAAAAATTACAAAAACATATAGTGTCAATTTTCGAACTTTACTTGTTCCTACTGTCCGTCAATGTGTTAATTTTAAAAGATTTTATTTTTATTTCATGTTTTTTAAGATTACGTATTTTAACAACTTAATTTGAGCGGCCCTAACGCCGCTCGGGAAAGAAGAGTTTGCTTGCATTGTTATTAAAAGCGAAAGATTTTAGTAACAATGCAACTGGCAGATTTTTTTTTTACAATTATTATACAAGTGATATATTTTAGTACGGAAAAAGTAGTGTTTTGTCCCTATTTTTAGTTTATAGTGATATATTTAGTTTGTAGAAATAAATAAATCTGTTAAGGTGTTAACGAATTATTCGTTTTTCAACAAAATAATTTACATTTATCGGACACGTACTACATTTTTAGATTAATATTTACTTTATTCTACCTACTAGCAGACCCCCCCTCCGGCGTTGCCCGGTCCCGTCAAAAAATAATAAGAAACTCGAAATCACTGTAAAAATCGCTGCACGAAACCCTTCATCGGGTAACTTTGTCTTTCAGAAATTAACCAGGGAGATAGACCCGACGGGGAAGTATATTTAACACCACCTCCTCAAATGTCTGGATCATTTGATTCAAAACGGGTCAGTTTTTGGTCAGCATTAAAAAAAAGAACCGTCTGATTTTCACAAAATTTGCATTTTTAGAATCGGAAATATCGGGGGAGTTTCGATTCAAATAATACAATACTTTTCTTAATACTCGAGGATAATACTCGAGGAATTTGAAACCTTTTCGTTGTCTGGGATTATCAAATCGGTAACTTTCTTTTGCGGTTTCAACAAAAATAGCCATTTTTAGCGAACGCGCAAGAAAATCTTTTAGTTCCACGTCCAGGGAATGTATTTTGTTCAAAACAAATTATCCGAAACGTGTCCCCACTGCCTACGATACCATGTATAGCAGACATGCTAGGCACGCACTGCAAAATCTTTAGTTCCAGTTTCTACCTCCAGGTGGAGCATTCTGTTCTAAATAAACCTATTTCGGAAGGAAACTCCGGCACTCGTTCCTGCTTGCGGCACCGAGTATAAGGCGGACCCGTGCACACGCGAAAAATCTGTTAGTTCCACTTTCCATCGCCAGAGAGTACCAAATCTGCGCCTTAAATAATTAACTATATCTTAATTAGTTCATGTTAAGTTGAATGAACCGATTCCCGTTGAAATTGGACCCATAGAACCCGAGAAAATAAATCACCCCCTGGATATTAATATTCATAAATGGTGGTAGCCAAGAGCTGAAAAAATGACACCGAAGTTTATTTAGTACTTGGGAGACCTCGGAAGAATGTCAGAAAAGATTTCGTCTGAATCGGACCAAGATTAAATGCAAAATCTCTTAGTTATATTTTCCTCCGTCAGGGGGTGCACTCAGGGGGTGTTCTAAACAAACGTCTTTCCGAACGAAACTCCGACACGTGTCTCCGCTGCTTATGGCAACGTATAGAAGGCGTTCTGTGCACACTCAAAAAATCGTTTAGTTCCGCCACCAGGGGGAGCCAAAACTATGTCTTAATCAATTATCTATATCTTAATTAGTTCATGTTTAGTTGAATTAAACAATTGTCGTTTAAATCGGGCTCTTTACTCGAATTGAACAAATTTTAAATGGAAAATTGTTTAGTTTCACTTCCCACCGCTAGGGGATGCACTCAGTTCTAAAGAAAACTCTTTCCGATCGAAACTCCGGCACGTGTCCCTGCTGCCTATGTTACCGTATAGCAGGCGTGCTGCGCACGCGCTGCAAAATCTTTCGTTTCAATTTTCTACCGCCAGGTGTCGACAAATCTGTATATTTATTAGTTATCTATATCTTAATTAGTTCGTGTTAAGTTGAATGAACTAATTCGCATTAAAATCGGCCCATAGAACCCGAGGAAATACCCTTTCCTGGTCATTAATGTTCAGATTTTGGAGGCAGGGGGGGGAGGAGGGAGTTTCGATCAGATCATTAATGCGACACTCAAACTGCACCCGAATACTCAACTCACCCCCCACCCCCCAGAATTTAAACAATGTTAAAAAATTAAGAATTATCATTAACTTTCTAAACAGAAACAAAATGACTTTTTTTTTCATACAAAAGTTGCCGTTGCTAATTTTTGAAATCAAATACGTAAATGATGTATACATGAGAAAACTCTAAAAATCGCAAAAATTCGCAACTCGCTGTTCGCATTGCAATCAGCTGACGACCTTTTCATCTGCCAATCACAACTGCCGGGTTGACTTCCAGCTGTGCCTACAATTCTATCAGCTACCAATCACAACTGCCCCCCAATGGTGTTTGACTTGTAGTGGGCGATTTGTAACGTCATTTGAAACAAAAGACGCTGCAAAACATGAAAAAAAAATTTTAAACACATAAAAAAATTAATTAAAAGAAAAAATCTAATTAAAAATTCGGGATAAAAAATAATCCGCCCTACTCCTTTAAAATTATGATTTTTTATCTGTAAAGAATTATCAACTTTCTCCAAGCTAAAAAGAGTAAAAAAAATGACGATTCTGAGTGTATCTGAGGCTGAAATGGAAGCAACCACCGAACAGATGAAGCATTCTGGGCAAAATCACTTAGTGTTAAACGAAAAAAATTGCCAAAAATCAAAAATCGCTGAACGAATTTCGCATAAACTTTATTGAAAAGAGGATAAAATTTACTATACTGGGTGAAAAGATTGGAACCATATTCCAGTTACTAATGTTGGTAAATCGTGGGAAAACGTCAAAAAATACTAAAAATCGCATTTTTAAAATAATGATTTTTTATCCGTAAAGAATCATAAATTTTCTACAAGCTAAAAAGAGAAAAAAAATGACGATTCTGAGCGTATCTAAGGCTTAAATGGTAGCTCAACCACCAAACCAATCAAGTATTCTGGCAAAATTTCTTAGTTTCGAAGAAAAAAATTCGCCAAAAATTCAAAAATCGCTGTACGAATTACGCATAAACTTTATTGAATAGAGGACAAAATTTACTATATTAGGCTAAAAGGTTGGAACCGGATTCCCGTTACTAAAGTGAAAAAATTGGAGCGAAACGTGAAAAAAACACTAAAAATTGCATTAAAAATTAAATTAAGAAAAATATATTCCAAAATTCCAAAATCTGGCTTCGAGGTGCAATATAGACTGGAGGGGAATATTATTTTACTTTCATTGAAATTTATTTGGATGGTTTCTTCTTGATATAATCTTGCCAGGGCATATAAGTAAAATAATATTGTCTTCCAGTCTATACTATCCATCCATAATAGGAGAAACCATAGAGATACTATCACGCAAAAATACAATATGTAACGATGCGGCATCTTTTAATTTACCGAAACTGTGGCTCGAGTTATTCCATGGTCACAAACATGAAAGTAAACAACCAAGTAAAAATAAAAGATATCGTGCGTAATTTTTTAAAAAGTATATGATATAATAAATAATAATTTCAAAGCCCCCTGTAATTATGGAATATTCTCATTTGTTTTTGAAAATGACTCTGACGGAGTCGAAATATGTAAAACAACCTGATAAATGCTATTTTAATTTGTATTATGCTGTTAATTTACCCCTTTTAGCATTTAACAGAATGTATTATTACAATGTGTTATAATTTATTATATTCATTTATAGGTTTTTGGTTATGGTCGGGATGTCCCACGTGAATTTGGGAATATTACAACGAAAGGGGGCGCTGCGATAGCTGTTTTTGTTCTTTTTTCACTATTGTATCATCGAAACGTGTATAAAGTTATTCAGATAACTGAACCAATTTGTTTGTGTATGATTTTGACTATGGCCTCAGTTGAATTTTGGGATATTGCGCTTGGAGGGGGCGCAGTGATAGCCATTTAAAGATTCCAAATTCAAAAATATGTACAAAAAAATTAGAAATCCTAAATAACTTTTGTATCTTAATCTAAATTTTCTCGGCCTTAATCCAAGGACTCTAGAGCATTTTTTGTTTTGCCTCTATTTTAACAAATGTTTGAGATATAGAGATTGAAATTTTTGGATGGCTGGCATTTTGAAACAATACAGCAGGCTTCCTCCATAAACGGGTTTAATTTATGAGTTTTAGTGAACGTGGTTTCGGCAAATTTTCTTTCAATGTTGTAATGATCGTTTCGACTCTTACATGCTTAAAACTATATATTTATATTTTCCAATGTCAAATTCTCGCTAAGCTTGGCAACAATTGGCGAAATATTGCCAAATTTGCCGACAAAAATACGTTGTCATGCATGAAGCAAACGGCTATCGTTGTCTGATTTGGCGATAGTCTCATCCAAATTTAATATTGACGAGAACTGGGAATAACTCTTTAGCAATCGGGTTCGACGCATGTTAACTTCGTGTTTTTCAGTAAAATTAGCTAAAATTTTAAAAACAAGCAATAGTGATGCTATCTTTCCTTACTGCTACAGGCCAGAAGGACTTTCGTAGTTCAGTATAATACATTTACTGCTAGCATCCAGGCAACCAGACGATTCGCAAGCAGCTACAGTACAACAGAATGACGAAAATATTGATTTTTTTGGTGGTGTGATAAGGTATTTGAAAGTATTAACATGTAGGAGATAGAAGAAAGGTTTGGGATTGGTATATCCGACTAATTTTTATTTCGTTTCGTTTGTTATTTTTGCTGTTGTTGCGTTCGGGGAATTTCATGCACGAAGCCGATATGACCCTAAGTGTCTCGCTAGCCTGTTTGTGGCCGATTTTCTCACATTAAACTGTGACTGGGCCCGTGCCCGGGCATAGCTTTTTACGGGGACGCCCGGGCGGGTTTGTAAGTAAATAATTAACTAATGATGTAACAAAGTCGTACCAAAGGTGTAACAAAGATGTTTATTCGTACCAAAGATGATTATGGTATGTATATTAGATGCTTTCTTCCCAATATTTTATGTTATTTTATTTTATTTTGCAATATATAATTGTCTGAGTGCAACGAAGACTCATACACAGCGCAGTATTACTTTGCCCCATATATAGCTACGATGGATATTAAAACCTTTCGTCAAGCATAACTCAAAAAATATTTAACGGATTTCGTTCAAATTTTTACAGCAGGTACCTATAAAGGTGACAACGTCGTCTATTTATTACCAAGAATAAGTGTCAAACCGTTTGGAAGTTATATTAAAAAAATAGATGAAAAAGCACAATTAAAGTACATACGTCACTAAATTTTGTGCGTACGTCATTTTCACCGGCGGGAGATTTTCGTAGACAATCGGAATTGAAAAGTTCATGGAATACATGGAGCAAAAAAATATGCAAGCACTAATATTCAGCACAATAAAATATATTTCAATTTAATAAAAATGGAAAGTTAATCTGGAATTTTTTCTGTTTGAAAAGTATTAGAGATTAGTAAGAGTAGTATTAGTATTAGAGATTTGGCGTAAATCACACCATTAGCAGCTTTTTTATTTCGCGTGTGTATGTTAGGAACAATTCTTTGATGTTTAAATAAAAGGTTTCGATTTGTGGCATTATTTCTTATTTTCTTTTACTTTTTAGTATTTTAAATGGAATTAGTGAAAGGCGTGTATTTTAAATTAAATGATTGAAAGACGTGTATTTTTAATGTATGTATTTCAAATGAAATCAGTGAAAGATTTATATTTAAATGAAATGAATGCAATATGAAGATGTTATGAGAAAAATATTTGGCGATTTATCAACTGCGCCAAGTTAACATAAAAGTAACAATACATATGTGGGTACTTCTCTATTATCCCGTCGACCACTTTTCATAACAAAAAACTATCGCCAAATAAACGGGAGAACGTTGTCATTGAAATATCAAAATACATAAATAAATAAAATATAAGAATTTAAGGACACAGTTGTTATTTTAATGAATGAAATACCTAATAAATCAGTAAAACATAATGAAAAATACACGCAAATGTCGCGTTCAAAACGACTTGATGACGTAACAAACACGTATAATGCTTCTGATATCAAGTAAATGGGACTGCATTTTTGGCGTTTAATCTAACAGTTTGGCGATAGTTTTTTGTTATGAAAGTGATCGACGGGATAATAGAGCAGTAAGTACCTCTATGTGAAATGAAACAAGGCACAGATGTCATATACGCACCACGTTGGCGCGATTTTCCCTCCACCAGCTTGGGGAAAACTTTGTTTTTGAATATTAGTTACAAATAGTGTGACAAATAGTACACGTGATTTTTTATTCCAATATAAAAATAAAATAACGTAATAAATGAAACAGCTTCTATTATTTTATAAAAGGAAATAAAAATAAATAAATAATAGTTTGATATAAATAAAGGCGCGGATGTCATATACGCACCACATTGGCGCGATTGCAACAAAATGGCAATTTTATGCCTCACATGGTAACCAGGTTATTTTGTTTCAATTGTTGTTTATTAACTTTTATTTTTTATTTTAATTCTATAAATTGTTTTTATTATATATATCAATATTTATTTATATCAAACTATCATTTATTTATTTTTATTTCCCATTTTTGAATAATAGGAGCTATTTCATTTATTACGTTATTTTATTTTTATATTGAAATAAAAAATTACATGCTATTATTGTATGGTATTTGTAACTAATATTCAAAAACAAAGTTTTCGCCAAATTGGCGGGGAAAAAATCGCGCCAATCTGGTGCGTATATGACATCTGTGCCTAAATTAATATTGATATACATATAAAAATAATCTATAGAATTAAAATAAAAAATAAAAGTAAACAAACACAACAAACAGTTTTCGCCAAAGGGGCGGGGGAAAAATCGCGCCAACGTGGTGAGTATATGGCATCTGTGCCGGGATTTTTACCCTTTTATCTGTGCTTTCGGAAATATAAACAAAATTAAAAAATTCTTATATCAGGTGTATAATGTTTTTCATTTTTATACGGACCACTTCTCCATTTTAAGATTTTAAATGCTATTTATATCAGATATTTCTTTCTTGAGATTCCCACAAGTTTTTTCCGGTAACTTTTTTAGTTCGCTTATTAATTGTTTACAATTTGCCCCCAGGGCAATAACAATTATTTATCACAAAAAATGTGTACTTCTCTATTATCCCGTCGACCACTTTTCATAACAAACAACTATCGCCAAACTGTAACGCTAAATAAACGGGAGAACGTTGCCATTGGAATATCAAAATAAATAAAATATAAGAATTTAAGGACACAATTGTTACTTTAATGAATGAAATAACTAATAAATCAGTAAAACATAATGAAAAATACACGCAAATGTCGAATTAAAAACCACTTGATGGCATAACAAATACGTATAATGCTTCTGGCATCAAGTAAATGGACTGTATTTTTGGCGTTTAATCTTAGTTTGGCGATAGTTTTTTGTTATGAAGAGTGGTCGACGGGATAATAGAGAAGTACCCAAAAATGGCTTAGTTTTGTTAAATTTGTTTGTTATGTATTTTCATTTCTTATTAAAATATCGAAAATGGCAATAAAATTTTATTTTAGCACCGTACTTAATTTTTTAAAATGGCTCAAAAACATGGTTTAATAAACGTATATTTGTAAATATTTTAAAAAACATGTTTTTCCGCTCTCTAGAAAAATTTGTAAGATTCTACAACTGCCTTTGGCACCAACCAGTACCTGATACGGAACTTTTCCCTATTCAGATACACAGAAGAGGTTGGTCACAAACAAGAGTAATGCTAGCAACAATATTGTTTTAACTCTATAAGAGTTAGAAACAATAATGATATTAAATTCCCCGATTAGCTTAGGGCCCGATTACGGAACTTTTTCCTAGAAAAAAAACCGTAGAAGTCTTTTACATTTGTTTCGAATGAAGCTCGATCAACAAAGTATTAATTGATAATACAAACAACACTAATATTAACATGGGTCCAAAAGTTTGAATTTAAGTGTATATATTTGGAACCCTCCCCCCCCCCCCCCAACCACCCACCAAAAAAATAAAAAGAAAGTTACAGAAAGGAATTTAAAATGGCGTGAAGCCACCCTTTCTGACATAAGAAATTGGCTGCGAACCCGATTACGAAACTTTCACTTAACTTAATAACATGTATCTAATAGCCCTGAGGACAATTTCCCTTCCCAGTTATACGGACCTTGGGGCTTTTTTAAAAAGCTTGACGCAGTTCGGGTTTAAGAAGTTGAGATTTACTGTCAAATGACATAAACTACTATGAAAATAAAACTGGTGAATTATTATGCTGGTTTATGTATGTAATTAAAAAAATTGCATCTGATTACACTCTTTAGATAAATTACTCCTGTTTGCATTTAATAACAGATAAACGGCATCCGTTTACTAAATTGTTTAAATATTGGGAAGAGTTGGCGAGAGATAGATAGACGTGTAAACAAACGGGTAGACAGACGGGTAGAGAGACGGATAGCGACAGAGATAAGCTAACGGGTAGCGAAACGAATAGACAGACGGGTAGCGAGGCAGGTGCAAAAAAGGGTTGACAGAGGGGTAGTGAGATGCGTAGGGAGACGGTTAGCGTGGTGGATAGAGAGACGAGTACAGAGACGACTTGACAGACGGGTAGAGAGAGGGGTATATAGACAGACAGACGTGTTGATAGACGAGTAGTGTAACGGGAAGCGAGACAGGTAGAGACACGATTAAAGAGTCGGGTAGAAAGACAGACGGATACTGAGACGGGTATACAGAAGAGTAGAGAGACAGTAGACAGATGAGTTCGGAGAGAGACACAGCTAAGACATACGAGTAGTTAGACTGGTAGACACGTTTGTAGCAAAGCATGTTATCAATGTGGTTTGAAGTGTACGAGTTTCTATAAATAGTTATACAAATAAACAAAGGAATTTTTTTTTATTCAAATATTAAATATTTGATTTAATATTTTATTTTTTCATATTTTTTTTAGATATTTGTCACAAAGAAAATGTTGCAAAAATTAATTAAAATGTGCGTTAAACTACGCTTGCTAAAATACGCTATTGGCTGCAAATCTGATTATGTGACTTTAAAAATATCGTTTTAAAAGATCCGGCGGGTTTTTTTTTTTTAAAGTTTTGAGCAATTCCCGCTTAAGAAAATGAGATTATTTGCCAAATGTTATAAAAAAATGCATATGAAAACATAACAATATATGAATTTATATATGATATTTTGTAATTATATAATTTAATTTGCTATTTTTCATATGTTGTATCTTTATCTATCTCTTGTCTATCATATGCTGTATATTCACTTAGATTCTTGTTGATATCTTCTTTATATCGTAATTGTTAACTTTATGTTCTCAGCAATATCACTCAGACTAATCCCTTTGAGGGAAGTCCTAGTTTAACACTCATTCTCTGAAGCGTATTATATTTTAGAAATATTATAAAAACTATTCCCATTATAATGCATATCTTCTTATAACTTAAAAAATCACAAAAGAAATATATATATATATATATTAAATCAGTATTAATTAAATCAAACAAAATATTTTGTTACAGGAACGTTTCCTTTGATACTTTTTTCTTAAATAAAGCATATTCTGTATTAAATTTAACTAATATGTAAATAAACATGAAGCCAAATCAACCATAAAAGAAATAATGGTGTAAATATGAAACACTAGCGGATGATCTGGCAGATAAAAAAATGAATTTCTTATTTAATTACCAATATCACTTATCTGGAAGAAAAAAATGTGAACATAAACAATATCGTTTTTATTTAATTAAGATGCCTAAGATTTTGCATTTTTAGAATTCTGTTTTATTCATTTCTTTTTTCAAATGCTTTTTGATTGAGCTTTCTTTTTCTCCCTGGGCATTAGCCATAATAAAATTATCACAAAAAATGTACAATTAACTTTCTGGCACATACTTTTAAAAAAAATAGTGAAATTGTATTTTTAATGATAAGCTAATTTATAATTAAATGAGATAATTTATATTTTTTGGAAAGTGATATTAAAACCCTTTGGAAGGAATCATATAAGAAAATTTGAAAGCTTCTGAAAAGTTTATAAATAAAAATCTGTAGGTTGCTTTGTTAATTAAACAGATTAAAGCATTGAAGCAAGCCTTCCCATGCTTATGAAATTATAAACACTGAGTCTTATGTGATACTAGCTGACCCACCTGGCGTTGCCCGTGTAATAAACTTAAATCTCTTAAAATGACTAACTAGGAGGACCACTAAGCATCTTTAAAAATTCGTTCGTTTGCTTAAGATAGGAACTTGATTACTAATTTGGCTTAAACTATTATTCGGAAATAGTGGTAACTGCTACTAGTAAATTTAGTTTAATGTTATAGATGGTGACTATTAAGTTAATCATAATGTTTGGAATCAGGTGCGTTGAAATCGGAAGGATAGTTGCGGAGATACGGAAATGGGGCATAGTTAGAGAAAAAACATTGAAGGAGGGGTCGGGGGAGAAGGCATGTTCAAGTGCCCTTCAGCAAATGACTAATTATGAGGATCTTTAAATGCATTTTATGCATCTTTAAAAATTCGTTCGTTTGGTTAGGCTAGGAACTTAATTACAAATCTGGCTTAAACTATTATTCGGAAAAAGTGGTAGCCTCTACTCATAAATTTAATTTAATGTTATAAAGGGTGTCTTTTAAGTTAATTATAAAGTTTGGAATCACTTGCGTTGAAATGGGAAAGATAGTTACGGAGATTTGAAAACGGGGCATAGTTAGAGAAAAAACCTTGAAGGAGGGGCCTGGGGTGAGGAGATAATCAAGTATCCTTCAGCAAATGGTTAATTTGAAGGATTACTATGTATCTTTAAATTTCGTTCGTTTGCTTAAGCTAGGAACTTAATAACAAATTTGGCTTAAACTATTATTCGGAAATAGTGGTAACTGCTATCCGTAAATTTAGTGTAATGTTATAGATGATCACATCTAAGTAAATTATAAAGTTTGGAATCACTTGCGTTGAAATCGGAAAGATAGTTACGGAGATTTGAAAACGGGGCATAGTTAGAGAAAAAAAACCTTGAAGGAGAGGCCGGGGGAGGGGGAGGGATGTTCAAGTGCCTTTCAGAAAATGACTAATTAGGAGGACCACTATGAATCTTTAAAAATTCTTTCGTTTGCTTAAACTTGGAACTGAGTTACAAATTTGGCTTAAACTATTATTCGGAAATAGTGGTAACCACTTCTCATAATTTTACTTTAATGTTTTAGGTCAGGACTATTAAGTTAATTATAATGTTTGGAATCACCTGCGTTGAAATCGGAAAGATGGTCGCGGAGATATGGAAACGGGGCATAGAGAAAAACCCTTAAAGGATGAGCCGGGGGAAGGGGATGTTCAAGTGCCCTTCAGCAACTGACTAATTAGAAGGATCACTATACATCTTTAAAGATTGATTCATTTGGTTAAGCTAGGAACTCAACTTGAAATTTGGCTTAGACTATTATTCGGAAATACTGGTAACTGATTTTTAGAAATTCACCTTGAACCTATGAATGCTGATTTTTACGATAATTTATTAAATATTTAACTGGTCTGGAGAAGTTCGGAACATTATTAGCTGAGATTTAAAATAGTGGTAGGGCCCATAGAACCCGAGATTGGAAAGCGCTCCCTGGTGGTGAAACTTGTATATAAAATCGGTAAGTCCTGTCTATGTCGAGTCGAATGAATCAAACCGCGTCGTGATGGGACTCATAGAACCCTAGTTAACTGCAAAATCCGTTATTTCCACCTTCCATAGCCAATCTATCCCATACAAACATTACTGAAATCTTTGAGGCTGTCGATTTCGAGTCGAATGAGCTATACCTCGTAACATACATAAGAAAACTCCCCTGGTGGTGAAACTCGGAACTAAAATCGGTAAGTGCTATCGATGTTGAGTAGAATGAGCCAAACCGCTTCGCGATGGAACCAATACTACCCGAATTAATATGAAAAGAAATCGCTAAATCCTTAGCTTTTTCTTTTTTATTTCCATACAAAAATATGGAATTTCCTAAAAAAAAATATGTAGCCTATAAAAATTGTAGTCCCTTTCATAAGGAATTATTTTATCTCCACAAATAACCGACACGATGTCTGTCGTGTCTGGCCAAGAAATGATGCCTTAAATCGATAAATGCAATATTTCCCAAAATTTGATAGACCTGGAAATCTTCCACTATAATGAAAGGTGTTTTGTTTCATTATTTCTTTAATAGACGTTTTGTCTCCATTACAGTATTAAAATTAAAACTGATCTTTTCTTCTAATTGCTCCAATTTTATTAATTTTACATACCTGAATTCGTGATTTCGTTTTACGTCCGTTTGGAAATTTTCGTGCGGATGGAACAATTTTGGCGATTTTTTGGAAAAAGTCTGGAAAACACACAGTACACCAATTTTATCACAGCCCGCATTTAAAATATCATGGTGCAGTTCGCAGACGAAAGTTGATTGGTCGGTTGAGAGCTTCGCTAGCCTCGCATCGAGGTATCCATCTACACAGGAATGAAGTTCTTTCTTCGTTTCCGTAAAAAATCACTTTTTGTGATAATTTTTTAGATTTTTGATGAGAGTTCTTTGTGGATTTTAATTAATATTTCATTAAATAATTAAAATTTAAAAATTCTGAGTCTCAGGTGCACCAGCAGCGGGTTTGGACAATCTAAATCTAAATTTTCCGGCTTCTAGGTTGGCTAGATTTTGCTACCCATCGCCAAAAGACAGACAGACAAACACACAGAGCGAAATTTTATTTTATTAGTATAGATAGGGGTTGTACATGCAGACAAAAGAAGGAAAGAAAAAAGACCCTCCCATACTTTTCAGTAACCAAATTGCTCCAGAACAAAACAGAAATAGCCATTCGACTAGAATTATGCCTATCTTCGATTTATTTTAAAAGAAAATGCTTAGGGGTTGTCTTCCTAATAAAATTATACCAAACTATGAAATTTTCAATGAAAATACTTAATTTTCACATCATATTTGGATTTTTCGAAAACGTTACCATAGGGTACTAAACGGGAAGTAATTAGGTTGAGAAGATTTGAATTTATAAAGGTTTAGTGTTTCGATTCATTTATAATCGTTGCAAAATAGTTTGCAATATGATTCTCCTTTTAAACATAAATCAGTAACTACTTCCTGTCATTAACATAATTATTATTTTATTTCATTAACAAAAAAGACATTATTGACTATATATATATTTAAACAATACTTATTAATTCAAACAACATATTATGTTACAAGAACGCTTCCTTTGATAACTGTTTATAAAATAATGTATATTCTACATTAAATTAACTAATATGTAAATAAATATGAAGCTAAGTCAACCATAAAACAAATAATGGGTAAATATAAAACACTAACGGATGATCTGTCTTATAAAAAAAGGATTTTCTTATTTGATTATCAATATCAGTTATCTGAAAGAAACAAAAAAAAAAAATATATGAAAGAAAAACAGTACAGTTTTTATTTAATTAGGTGGGGAAGATTTTGCATTTTTATAATTCTCTTTTACTAAAAAGATGTTTTTTTTTTTTAAAACGATTTTTGATTGAGCTTTTTTTTTCTCTCTGAGCATTAGCCAGGAGAAAATTATCATACGAAATATAAAAAATGTACAATTGGCTTTCTGGCACATACATTTTTTTGAAATAGTGAAATTGTACTTTTACTTATAAGTTAGTTTATAATTAAATGAGATAATATATTTTTTTCGGCTGGCATATTAAATTCTTTGGGAAGAATTACATAAGCTTCTGAATTTTTTTTTTAATTAAAGGCCATAGTATGCTTTGTTAATTAAACAGATTAACACTAGAACGGCGGGAAATTTTACTCAAGTTTCATAAAAATATTTCACACCAGAATTTTTATTTAGGACTTTTAACTTATTTATTTAACTTATTTTTGTGTAGTATATATTTAACTTATTTTGTGAAGAAATATCCGGTTCAAATTGGCATTTTTTCATTTGGTAAGGCTCAAAATGACCCCTCACCGCCTTTCTAGTGTTAAAGCATTGAAACTAGCATTCCCATGCATATGAAATTATAAACAATGAGTCTTACGTGATATAGTGATTGTACAATGTACAGTTGGACAAAAGAAGGGAAGAAAAAAGACCGTGCCATACATTTTAGTCACCAAATTGCATCTGAGCAAAACAGAAATAACCTTTCGATTAGAATTAGGTATGTTTTCAATTTATTTTAAAACATTATGTATAGAGGGTTGGCTTCCTTATGAATTTTTAACCAAACTCTGAAATTGTCAATGAAAACATTTAATTTTCCCATCATATTTCTTCTAAAAAAATAAGAGTAAGTAAAGTTGATTTTTTTTTATTAAATACATTTTTGTAAGTGCAAACATTAGTTAAAACAGTTTCAACCAACAACGAGAATTCAGTGCACCTGTTTTCAAATAAATGTAATAATTTTCTGTTATTGTGTTTTAATAATATTGAACATGTTTTTGTTTTGTTTTTTACTGAATGCAATGTTATTTTGAATTATAAAATTTACATTATTATTTTGTTTTCTTTTTTCCCGTTTGGGCGAACAAGTATTTGGTGTGATAAAATTGTTGTTTTTAGTTCTATTTATAATTATGCATCTTTCCAAAAGTGAGTTTATTACTATGGTGATAATAATAATAAATTTCATACACTGTAAAAAAAAAAAAAACTCGGAAACATTACTCTATCTGGTGGGGCAGCAATGTGGCCCATCGGTTCTGTTATGTTTCCGCATATTTCGGTCAGATATTCGTAAAAGTTTCCGCATATTTCGGTCAGATATTCAGAAATGTTTCTGTATATTTTGAAAACATTTACGTGCATTTCGGAAACGTTTCTTTATATTTCAGTCAGATATTCGGTAACGATTCTGCATATATCGGAAATGTTTTTGTATACATCGGAAATGTTTCTGCATATATCGGAAATGTTTTTGTATACATAGGAAAGGTTTCTACATACAGTCCCTGGCCAAATTATTAGACGCAGTTGTTTTTATTATAATTTATTAAATATCTGGAAAGATACAGGAGGAATTATCCTGAAACTTCAGGAGTGTAAACAACATGATAAACGTCATATATTTCCGCGAAGATTTTTTCCCGAAACCCCATAAGGGGCCGTCAACAAATTGAAGAAAAACGAATATCTTTTGGATAACCCTGTAAAAACTAATATTGCAAAAAGCATTCAAACTGTAGATTATGATTAACTGTCTTATTGTAATAATTTGGGTTCATTTTTATGAAGATAGCATGTATACTCGAAGAGAAATTCACGTTTTTATAAAAACAGTCCCAAATTTTACCAAGTTTTTTGCTTATAATTTGCAGAGTTTTTAATATAAAAACAAGTTATTTTCAGAAAATATGACAAACAAAATTATACACAATACCCTGCAATCAGAATTAAAAAATAATAAAAATTGTATTAAAAATGAGCAGGTTTACTAAATATTGTTTCACTGCGCATGCGCGAATGCAATCAAAATGTAGTATGCATAATGTATTAGCTAAATATATAGATCAACATTTGTGAAAGTCTCAAAAACATAGCTTGAAAATTCTGATAGTAATCGTAGATAGAATAAGCTCGAATTTCGCTGTTCCCAAAAAGAAGCAAAAAGATGAGGGGTTGTATCCAAATATACTAGCTTATGAAAGTTGACATAATTAGAATGAAGTGTCTTTCATTCTATATTTGATACAACCACTCATCTTTTTGCTTCGTTTTGGAAACAGCGAAATTCGAGCTTATTTTATCGACTATTACTATCAGAATTTTCAAGCTATGTTTTTGAGACTTTCATAAAAGTTGGTCTATACGTTTAGCTAATATATTATGCACAGTATATTTTGATTGAATTCGCGCATGCGCAGTGAAACAATATTTAGTAAACCTTCTCATTTTTTATACAATTTTTATTATCTTTTAATTCTGATTGCAGGGTATTGTGTATAATTGTGTTTTTCATATTTTCTGAAAATAACTTGTTTTTATATTAAAAACTCTGCAAATTATATGCAAAAAACTTGATAAAATTTGGGACTGTTTTTATAAAAACGTGAATTTCTCTTTGAGTATACATGCTATCTTCATAAAAATGAACCCACATTATTACAATAAGCCACTTAATCATAATCTACAGTTTGAATGCTTTTTGCAATATTAATTTTTACAGGGTTATCCAAAAGATATTCGTTTTCCTTCAATTTGTTGACGGCCCCTTATGGGGTTTCGGGAAAAAAAATCTTCGTGGAAATATATGACGTTTATCATGTTGTTTACACTCCTGAAGTTTCAGGATAATTCCTCATGTATCTTTCCAGATATTTAATAAATTATAATAAAAACAACTGCGTCTAATAATTTGGCCAGGGACTGTACATCAGAAAGGTTTTGGTATACATCGGAAATGTTTCTGTGTATTTCTGTTTTATAAAATCTTTTATTTGACAAAACAATATGATTTTTAAAAAAAAAATAATATTACACTCGCTCGAGGCGAAACCCCACTCCACATCATCGTGGTTGGGTTTTCTGCGAAGTTCGGTGAGCGAACTCGCTAATCATACTACAGAAATGATTCTATATATGATCTTGTAGATGGACTATATTCTAGAATTAGCAATATTATAAACTTTCGGTAATTTCTGGTGTGAAACATATATTTTTCTCTACTCGTTTTATTATTCACCTTTTATTATTAGACTGCTACTCAAGATATCACTTTAAAGTTATTTATGCAGGCGAAATAAACTTTGAAAAAACTTAATTCTATGACAAATACTTCTGTCATTTTAAAATAGCTCTAAATTTGAGAGTATGTCCTTCTACTGAAGAGAGGCTTCCAAATTTTCTTTTGTAGGAACAGAGTTGAGTCGTCTGGAAACTTCTTTAGTTTACCTACTACAAGTTTACAAGTACAAAAAGTTTAGAAGTTGTTGTATACACAGTTAAATAACTCGTTCGATAGTTTCTTTATACTCCTGTTCCATGAATATATAATAAATATTAGATATTTGATTGATGAATAATAATGTAGTACTAGTATTATGAAGTACAGATAGCACCGTATATACGTCTTTAACATCTTTTCGTTTTGAGATCGGTTCCGTTTCATAACTTTTCTAATGATGAAATGTATCGTTTATATGACGGAACAAATTCCTAATTTCACTTATACTATACGTTTTTCACTCAGTTTTTATGAATCAAATATTTGTAAATAAATAACGTTGAAAATTTTATTTATGGATCTATAAATAATTCTTTTTTAAATGCAGCCTCATGAGTTCCATCCTCTAAATAGATACTCAATGAAAATATCTATTTCCCTATACTTATAAATAGATAGATTTTAGTAATACCTTTCAACTTTTTTTTTTTTTTTTAAATCTTGTAAATAGTTATACTATTCGAAAATATTTTATATCTGTGGTAATTGTTTTATATTCACGAATTGTATACTTATAAATAGATATATTGATAAAAATGTTTTGTCTGTTTGTAAATATTTTTAATATAGTGTTTTACTATTCATTTAAAGGTATTACTTTGTTCGTATAACTTGAGAAGTGCTGAGATAACCTGAGAAAATAAATATATTTTTATAAGTATACAGTTCATAAAATTAAATAATTATTTACAGATACGAAATCTTTTGACATAATATCTATACTTACAAGATTAAAAAAATACATTTATTTAAAGGTACCGTAATTTCCGGCGTATAATCCGCAGATCAAACAAACATGTTTCGACCCAGAAATTTTATTTTATAAAATGTTACTTCTCAGATCGCTGTAAATATTTGACTTCAATTATTGAATAAAATTTCTGGGTTGAAACCGAATTGTTTGATCCGCGGATTATACGCCAGAAATTACGGTATTAAAAACAATACATCTATTTTGGGAAATAAAGCATTTTCATAATGCATATGTATCTGTTTACAGCATAGAATTCACGAGACCGGATTTTAAAAAAGAATTATTTATAGATTTATAAATCAAATTTTCAATTATATTTATTTATAAATATCTGATTCATAAAAAATGAATGAAAAACGCATAGTATAAGTGAAATTAGGAATTTGTTCTGTCATATAAACGATACATTTAATCATTAGAAAAGTTATGAATCGGAACCAATCTCAAAACGAAAAGATGTTAAAGACGTATATACGGTGCTATCTGTACTTCATTCATACTAGTACTACATTATTATTCATCAATCAAATTTCTAATATTTTCTATAGATTCATGGAACAAGATTATAAATAAAGTAACGAACGAGTTATTTAACTTTGTGTATGCAACAAAAGATTAACTGCAAATGTAATATTAATATGCAATAAAATAGAATCTGATAATAATTTTTTTTTAAAGCATATTGTTCTCTCAAATAAAAGAAATTATAAAACAGAATACTTACAGCTCATATAAATACGTTGCATCTGCATCTGTTTTAAGCTGTCTTTTCTCTCAAGAACAATAGAAATCACGTGATAATGACATGTGCAATAGGTCGGAGTAGATGAGCATGCGCAAATATTACTTCATTTCGAATTCCATTTTAAAACTTTACACGGAATGAGAGTAACATTTCCGAATTTTTCAGTAACCATCATTTTACACTACCTATTCGAAAACATTTCCGGTATGGAATGTAACGTTTCTGACTTCTTCAGAATAATTCACCGCTTTGAATATTTTTCCGAAAATATGTGTAACGATTCCGAAATAGCAAGTAACTGAGGAGAACACAAAATTTACTATAAATTTCTGGAAACCTTTCCGTCTTGTGCCGAAACGCTTCTGAGTTTCTTTACAGTGTAGTAAGCTGAATTTTGATTTAAATATATGCTTGAAATGCTTCGTATGCAAAAGTGTACAAAAAATGCACAAAATCTGAGCGTATTTGTCAGCTGTGATTATGCAGAAGTGTACAGTTAAGGATTATTTGGTATGCAAAATTACACAAAATCTGAGAGTATTTGGCACCTCTGATTATGCATAAAAATTGTACAATTTAGGGATTATTCGGTATGTAAAAACAGTGTAAAAGAGTGCACAAAATCTGAGCGTACTTGGCACCTCTGATTAGGCAAAAAAAGTGTACTATTTAGGAATACAGTTTATACATTTTTTGTGCACAATTCGGTTGTACTTTTTATGCATAAGTAGATGTGCCACACTCGCTCGGATTTTGTGAACTTTTTTTGCACTTATTTTACAAACTGTATCTAGCTGGACAATGTGATTAAAATGGATGAATGTTGCAATATCGGAGCTATTTTTTCAATTATATTTAATAATCGCAAAGTTAGTTCTATGGGGAAAATACAAGTTTTGGGCGGATGTCCCTCCCCCTTCTTATGCGTCAAATTTAAAAAAAAATCAATGTCCAATGCATTGTTTGCCCTCAGGATTACATATATATTCCAAATTTCAAAGCTCTATGTCAACGGGAAGTGGGTGAAAAATGAATGACAAGATCTGATTGCCCCATAAGTACATAATTGTAAGCTAAAAGAAAGCATGTAAAAAGGAAGATTAGTTTGCTTTTGCAAGGACCTGTACCACGAAAGTTTCACAAATTGACGGATATTTTTCGTCCTGTGACGGAGAAAACAGAAACCGACATTCTTCAGATAACGATAATATACCAGCAGCACCGCTGACTGTAATTTTTCCGCAATTTGAAGAAAGTATTTCTGAATGGGTGAAGAAACTATACATTTGTTTAATTTCGCCAGGGTGCGAATCTCCTTAGATTTCTAAAGGCTACATCTATTTATTAATAGCAATATTTCCCTTATATTATCATACAACCTTATCACAATTTTCGGTAGTTAAATACATCGAAGATTGTTTATCGAAAAATGTTGTACTGTATTTCTTGTAAATGTAACGTTTGAAACACCCTGCAATTCACAGACCCTAAAATAAAGAAAACCAGATTTTCATCAACTCAACGTCATTTCAACGTTTCATCATTTTTAGAGATTAAATTATGTGATATAAAATATTAAAAAATGGACCGGTAAAGGTTAATACAAACATCACTTATATAAGCTTAACTTGATTAATAATTTAATGTATTTCACTTATTTTTATTTTACATTATACATTGCAGAAGCACATACATAACGCGTGTGCATATTTTGAATTAAACACTTTTTGGAACACTAATTAATGAATAATTCGATTGCTGAAAAGTTATAAGTAGGAGCAGACATTTTTATTATCAGTACTAGCAAACTACGCCCGCTACGCTGGTTAATTCATCTTAACGCACCTTTAATCAAACGAAATAGTGACCTTGAATTTGACATTGTGTTCTAAAACCATTTGAACCTTTACTTGGAATGCCCTTCTGAATTTCTGAAAAAGATACGAACGCCATTGCGTTATTACATTTTTAATGCGTCAGACAAAATTTGAGCTGTTAATGAGAAACTCTTTTATTTGATCATTTACAGTAGAATTTGGTAAAGAACGATAAAACGATATGCTATATACTATAACCGTCCTTGAAAACTCATCCAACTAACAGTGAAGGATCCGTCAAAATCCATTCAACATAATATTTTTAAAAGGCAAAGCTTTCATAATCTGGTTCATCTGATTATAAAACTTTCCCCTATAAATCTATAACTAAGCAAAGTATAAGAATGTGCGAGATGCTAAAACCATCTGTGATAAATTATATAACAGTGCAAGTCCCGCCAAAATCCATTCCTCAAAGTTTATAAGCATTTCCTTTTTGAATCAGCGAAAAAATGTAAGTTATAACTTAATAAAAAGTATCTACGATTCAAAAAATAGTAAATTAAAATATGCTTACAGTTAAATAATAATTTAAAAAAAGAGTTTCGCATTGAATAAATAGAGAGTCACAGCGCTTGACACGGTTTGAAATAAAATGTATTTGCACATTCAAGATTGAAATAAATGGCGCATTAGCATACATTTTGGCATGATGTTGGTATATCGGAAAAGTACCAAAAGGTATCCAAACAGTTTCGTTCCAAATTAGGCCAATTCGATCTAGAATCTATTATGGAATAGGTCAATTTAAAAAAAATGAATAATTGTATTACATTATAGCATCTATGGGGTTTACATTATGGTGTACATAGGGGAAAAATAATTTCCGATGGATTTCAATGAAGTTACAATACTTCAAATATAATGAAACTGATATGCCTCACTGAGGTGGGCTAAAATATGATATTTTTCGAGAATTAAAATAAAAAATCATGCACTAGTGACAATAGAATTCACTTTTATATTTTAACAGAATAATAAGGCCAGTATGATTTGTGATTCGTGCTATAGTAAGTATACATACGTCAGGACACATTACCTTTATCATTATCTTTTTATTGTGTGTGATCGCTTTTTATCGCTATGGTACTTCATTGTAAAATTTGGTAATTTTTTAAATTCAATATTTGAAAAAACGGCATAATCATTAGATTTGAAATTTATATCAAGCAAAAAACAATTTTATACCTTTCTAACGCATTTTCTGACAAATACTTTTCGAGATATAAATTAAGTTTTTAAGTAACTTCAAATGTTTCATTTTCCAAGATTACTCTGTGGCAACGATTAGCGAAAAACCCAGTCTTCAGCAACGCATAGCTATTTATTAATGATTAGAATGCCGATGTTCGGAAAAAGTTCCAAAATAAATTTGTTTTCATTTATAATCATTAGTTGTAATGCTCTTAATAAAGTAACACCACCAATTGTAATTCAAACGTATTAATTAATATTGTATTTTTTATCGTTTATTTATATATTAGGGAAATTTTCTTTTATTCATTATTCCCTTGAAAATCCCCTTCTTTTATATTAGCAAATAAAAGATATATTTTTTTAATAAAGATGAAAATTGTTAGTCACGTTAACAAACAATAATCAATAGTCTTATTATCTTTTTTTCAAGCTAGACAATAAAACTTTTAATTTAAATATGTATTGTATGGCAAATTGAATTAAAGAAAGACACAGCTATTCGCAATGAAATTAAAAAAGTTAATATAAAAATAAGCATGTATACCACGTCTGACTAAAAACACATAGTGATCATTTTCTGAAATCTAGACAGCACAAATTATTTATTTCATACAATGAAATATTTGAAATAATGGAATGCTAAAATAATTAATATATGTCTGAGTCATATATTCATTATTTTAAACATTGAAAACAATACTTAAATGTTTATTTCCGTCGGCTAGTTAATGCTGGCAACCTGAAGTATAAAATCTATGTGTTCTAGGATAGACTAACATGGTACACTCGATTGAATATCAGTTTCTCAGTTTAACGAAAATCATTTAGCAACAAAGTAGAATTTAAAACAGTTAATCAAACGTTTGGACGCTAAACACAAATAATGACACAGTTCTTATACGTATACATCATTAAATGTTTGAGAAAAATAGGTAAAATTCTGTTTTGTTTTCTGACCAATTTGTTTTACTAACATATATACTATCATTAATTCATCATTTCAAAATGAACATAGTGCTTTCTAAAGAATTGTAAACATACTTAGTAATACACAGTTATTGTTAACCTATTCCGTAGATGGTTGATACATGATTTGTCATCTGTTGTTCTTCACTGCCATCGTCTCTCAGACCACAAGTAAATTTCTCTCTGCTCCTGATGAGAATTAGAATAATATCATTATTCAGGCTCAGAAAAAGCATTTAGCTGTGCACCACTGCGCCACAGCTCATTTTAATTGATGGCAGAAGTGAGATATAACGTACCGTAATTTCCGGCGTATAATCCGCAGCTCAAAGAGTCGTTTTTCGACCCGGAAATATTATTTTATAAAATGTACCGTAATTTCCGGCGTATAATCCGCAGCTCAAAGAGTCATTTTTCGACCCAGAAATTTTATTCAATAATTGTAGTTAAATATTTACAGCGATCTTTTAAGTTACATTTTATAAAATAATATTTCTGGGTCGAAAAACGACTCTTTGAGATGCGGATTATACGCCGGAAATTACGGTAACTTAAAAGATCGCTGTAAATATTTAACTGCAATTATTGAATAAAATTTCTGGGTCGAAAAACGACTCTTTGAGCTGCGGATTATACGCCGGAAATTACGGTTTTTACTCGAATAATTTTCGCCTTTGTGTATTTTGAGCACTCCCTACTTTTGAAAGGAATATGGGTGAAAAACAAATATTCGCCTAAATTGCGCATGGATATTATGAGATAATTTACAACAATAAAATCGCATGTATCCGCATAGTTTTCATATATTTTTCCAATCATTTTTCCATATATATTTTGTTTATTTATAATAAAGTTATTTGATTTTTACATCTCCGAAGTCTTTTTTCAGCTGCAGCAGAACTGTGTGTAAATGTTATTATGAACTGATAAAACATTATAATCAATAAGGTAACACATAAGGAAGGATTTGTTTACGCAGAAAATTTCTTACTCGTGGTACAGTGGATGAAACACTTATTTTATATTAACATAAACAGTAATATCAGCTAAGCAAATAAAATGATTGATGCATATGAAATAGTGGAACCAAGAACATTTCATGAACTTAATTCTAGTGCAATGATTACAATGGTACACCTCCTGTGAAAAACAATATTCCAAGAGCGTTTCAAATGGAATTGGCCCACTTTGTGCTAAACCAGACCTGTACCAAGCATACCATTTTGATTTAGGTATATGCTAGAAAATAATTAAAGGTTACTTGGGTTGGTATTCTAATAACATCTTGGCTATAATTAGCGTATTAATTTGAAACTAGTATGTTGGATGCGGACAATGTTAGAGAAATCATTCAAGCAATCGTAGTGGCATTAGATTATGACAAGCTGGTCGCAAAAGTTTGCTTAGAAGATAATTACTAAGGAAGAGACGAACAGGGAAGAAAAAGAAATACAATTGGAACTTGTGTGGAAAGAGAAAAAAATAGAGAAAAAAAGAGAAAGAAAGGCAATTAGACCTAGATCATAAAGAAAAAAAAGCAATTGCAAACTGAGCAGAAAGAAAAAAAATTTCTGGCGAAACAGGAAGTGGTATGTAAAACCATACAATTTGAGCTGAAAAAATTGCTTATAAAAATTCTGTGGAAGTTAAAAACTTATCTTAAACCGAATCAGTTTCTGAAGTGCATGGGTTCAGAGAATTTAACTGAAATATCTAGTAAACTAAAGTTGATCCCAAATTAATAGATGCTTAAATAGAACAACAACAAACTCTTTCTTTTTTACGGAATCGGAACTTAAAACAAATCTGCGAAAAAAACAAAAAAATGCTGTATAAATTCCGAATAAATTTTATTCATAACAGAGAAAAATTTACTATATTGAGTGAAAACTTTGAATTTGGATTGATTTTATGAGTTACTTACTCCATATCGCCGACGAACACAGAAAAGCGAGGATATACCTGAATTATTCCTTTGAATAAAAAATTTTAAGATATATAATAAAAAAATTCAAAATCGGGAGGTCGTGTGCATTTGGACCTACCTTCCTGTACCCGAAAACAAATTGTCATAACTGTACATGCGATAAATTTTCTTAGCTTTTGGTAACAGGCAACACACATAGAGAGACATACAAACATCTTTATTTTATTAATATAGATTTATGTAAAGAGCATGCCACATACGCCTATATAAAATTATATATAAATATGGAAAAGGAATAGGGAGTCCACTAAAATAGGTTAATATTGGCTCTTCAAATTCGCAGTTATAGTATAAAACTTGAAATCCCTGTCTCACCAGAACATTCAACTATGGAATCAACGAAGAAAATCATAAATGTTATTACAAATCGACACTTAAAAGACTGATGTGCTATGTTAAATTTTGCTAGTTCGTAGAAAATAAAAAAAATAAAATTTGTCGCTTACATAACTGGTGTGCTAAAAGTAATATTCATTTTTTGGTGCTCATTATATACATTTCAGCATAGAAGAAGCGTTATTATAACCAAAACTAGATGTTTAGAATCATGATAAGAAGATCACTTATCGTAATTTTCATCCTACATTTTTCTGATAAAAAACTGTGATTCGACCCCCGTTATACAAGATCAACGAAGATTACATTATAATGGTTTCAAAATGTTAATTTGATTGGAAGAACATAGACAAGAATTTATGATAGTTAAAATAAGTTTGGAGCAGGAAGAGTGTTTATTTACAAATTGTACATAGCCCTGCAATTTTATAATGAATTACTAGAATTTTTATCTTTGTTTCACGTAATATGGTTCGTTTGTTTTCTCCTCGTTTCCTGTATTTTGTTGATACTTTAAAGTTACTCTATATTGTATGTATTTGAATATGTTACACTTTACAGTGATTGCACGGATGGTGTTTGTTTCCGGATAGTTATGATTACTTTCGATGAATTTCAAAGCAGTGATATCCAAATTACTAAAGTATTTACTGCATAAAATAAATCAGAAAATTACGGTTGAAATTTTACCAACCGTGTGTATCCGCTTAGAGCAAAATATGCACAATTTCTCATGGGCAGAGTTTCTACATGGACATTTTAAAATGTGTATGCCACTTTTCCTAAACAATATTCTTCTTGTTAAAGTTTTGGTGTAATCATGTATTATGCTCTCCGGAAAGTTCTGCCGTTTTTTTAATATATTTTGAATCCGTAAATGCCACATTCGTACCGGAATTCTGTAATAACGTTGAATTAAATTTGTTTGAATTTTCTGGTGACTTTCAATCATGTCACCATTATTGCAAAAGACGTATACCGCAGAACATTTCGGATGACCCAGTACACAGCACATTTGTGCACTAATAAAAATGGATTTGCTGGGAAATAGCATTTTTCGATTTTTCTTATCTTTACACTTTATCATTACAAATAGGACTTGAAACTCTTTTAGTCTTCACGCTACCTTTAACCATTTGTACCCATTTGAATCTGAAGCGCGTATATGCATCCATTTCTGGAAATACTTTGTTATTCAGAAATTCCGATATATACTGGAAATTTCGAAAAGAAATAATTTTTACTTTATGTAATTATGGAATGTCTCTCATTAAATAAGACAGAAATTACTCTTCACAATTTCTGGAGTGAATTTAGATTTTCTCAATAAAAGAAAATTCCTGAAATGTATGCACTGATGCGCTTCAGTCGCAAAAGGGTTAAACAATGTGATTGAGAATTGTACAATTTAAATATTAAATAGAAACTTTATAATCTGAATTGGTGCTGCCAGACTCTTTGGAAATTCAAAGGTGTGCATCATTTCGTTTAGATTAAATAATTAATAACAAATCTTGTATTCAACAAAATATTTCGCTAATGTTGTTTTAATGAATTGAGGAGGGGAAAAATATGACACGCTTAAAAAGTTAGATAGAGTTTCTATACAAATTAAGTTATAATTTAGTAACATAAAATTTGCCTCTCAACTAAACTATCAACAAAACCAAACTATCTCTTGTGCATGCATAGAAACGTATGCACGTACAGAGTAGATTTGCCATTAATGAAGGCTTTATACACCACTGAAAAAAAAAAGCTAAAATATTATTCGATTAAAATTAAAATTTTCTTTAAATCTAATTAGATAAGAGGTTTTGAAAGTCGTCTTTACTTTGACATGGGATGAAGTTATGAAATGTTTCACTGACACTTAATTTTACGACAAAAAGACATAACTTACCGACACTATACCAACAATTTACGACTCCATGATCTGGGAAAAATGCAATCATTATCAAAGATGGAGTCAAGACTACGAGAAATTCAAGTCTAATTTGTAACGAGTGTAAATAAGAAAAATGAAAAAAATGTTATGTTCCAGCAAATCCATTTTTGTTAGTGCACAAATGTGCTATCTGTATGTTTAAACGAACTTTCAACAAAAATTGTGTTTAGAAAAAGTGCGCGAAATTTTTTTCGAATATCTGAACCGGCCCGATAGCGGGCAAAGGCCGCTATTATACCCTGTCATAATAACATCTGTGATGTGGACTAAATGCGATATTAAAAAAAAAATCTATTTCAAAATTAAACATGTTGTATAGAAAATGGTAAAATATGCCAATATATTCACAATCGGGTTTCAAACTTATATATTTACTATTCTCTATTACTCATATTAATACTGACTTTGTATTATTCTCAAACATTTGAAAAATCCGTTATGACGTCAAATTAATTTTCTTTTTAATTCTCTAATGACGTCATATTAAGCCGCTTTCTGTAAATACACATACTCATACTCCTTGTATTATTGAGAAATGTTTGGAAATTTCTGTTTTATTACCAATATGACGTCGTATTTATCATTTTTTTTCAATTGGTGAAACTTTTTATTTAATTTTTCCCGGGGAAATCTTTCAATAGAAAATTAATTATTGTAGAAATTTTTTTATTGTGGATTTTTAATTGTTGGCAACTGCTATAACGAAAAATGTTTAATTTTAATAGGAAAAGGCTGTTAGATTTTTGGTTTTTTATCTCTATATATTAAGATAATACGATTTTTTAAAATTTTATTATTTTGAGCTTCATAGCAGATATTCAGCTATAAGTACACAAAGTTTCAACTCTGTCTCTCTGTACAGTTTCTGAGAACCGGATCTGTGACAGACAGACAACGAAGCAGGAGTAATAGGGTTTCGTGAGCTGAACGAAACCTTAAAAAATAGTCCACTAGGGCGCACACATGTCGGAAGCCATAATTAAAAGGTTAACATTACCTCAAATGGTAATTGTCAGATAAATAAAAAACTAATATATTTTTAAAAATAAATAATTCAGAACCGTTTATGAACCACATTAGGTAAAAAGAAATATTCTTTTTTCATTCATGAAATTTATGTCTGAGAAGACACTTTACAGAATTATATGACTAAATAAGGCAAATATTATTATTAGGAAATTATGGTAGCAAACACGCGAAACTGTTGGATATCATGAATTTTAGTTTATCATTGAGTAATATTCAGAGATGAGATTTCTCCGCTTTTTTGCATACCAGTATAATCTTACGGAAAATGTTTTTTTTTTATTTAATCGGAACAATCTGCCATTTAAGAGAACAACTTTTTCTCTAAGATTATGCTGGTATGCAAAAAAGCGGAGAAACCTCATCCCTGGTAATATTATATTTTAATATATTGCAATTTATCTCAAACCAATCTCACACCAGTAAAAGTAAGAAGATAAATTTAACCAATAAAACGAATACGTTCGTTTATTATGCGGCATTATTTAATGTAATTCTAGTTCAAGAAATTATGCATCCCTACTGATGCGTAAGAAATGGTGGATAAACAGAGAAATGTTACGTTGAATACAGGCGACGTTTTCTTATTCTTTGATATCAAAGTGTTTGGTGTTCGGAAAATCTTTTAAAAAACAGTTCCGTCTGTGATGGTTTCCAATAGATAAGTTGAGACAGATTTTTTGGTTTAAAATTCTATGTATTTTTTGGTAAGTTAAAAATAAATTTAAAAAATGCAACTTTATTCTTTTCAGAGCCAAAAAATTCTGCTGCTATAAACTCAAAAGTACAATTTCATATGAACTAAGAAAACGAAAACTTCTGAAAACTCTTTCATATAAGTTATAAAAATAAAACTCGATTAAAATTTTATGAGAGAGATTTTAATTAAAATTAGGTATAATTAATACACTTATGCTTTTCAAATGTTTAAATGCATCCAATAAAACAAATACAAATTCATAATTACAATAATAGCGTTAGAATTTAAAGATAAATCTCAATCAGGATGTGAAACGTGCTTTTTTTTTTTAGTACCACCAGTTTCGAATCGTAATCTTCGCCTTATTCTATAGCACAATGTTTCGATTAAATAAGGCGAAGATTACATGAAAAAGTTCTGCTCGGGAAACATTACGACTCATACGATTGCGATATTTTGTTCTTTTGCAATACAATATCATTTCTAAAATTTTCTCAAACTTAAAGACCTTATATATTAAGTCTGCGCAGATGAGTGGAAGAAATTTAGCGTTTTGAAAATACGCACTCTTACGAATGATTGTGTTTTTGAATGCTGGTAAAAGACAAAAATACTCCAAAAAGCTCACATAGTGCAAATGGAAAAAATTCCTCACGGGTCGGGTTACAGGCACAGGTAGATTTCGAAGACGCAGACCGTGGGCTCCTGTTTACTGAGAATTTCAGAAAAATGACCATTTTGCCATGATGCTGCAGTTGTAACCAACCACTTCGAAATCCACCTGTGTCTGTAGGCAGAGCCGGTAGAATTTTATTATTATTACTAGCAAAACCCGCGGCTTTGCTCGCGTAATTCTTGAAAAATGCCAAGTGGTATTCGTTGGCCTATTTTCATTAGGGTAAATTTTACTGCCACATATAATTCAGAAATTACTAATTAAGCCACACTAATGTCGAAAAAAATCGAAATTTTAGAGCAATGTTATGTCGGATTTTTTTAGAATTTGTTCTTAGAGAGCATTTACATTTTATAAATAACTACCATGCCAAATTTCAAGTTTCTAAAAACCTTCAGTATAAAAAAATCGAAATTTCAGAACTTTTTTCGCTTTTGCACCTCCCTGTGTTAGTGGCACCAACATAAAATATAGCCTATGTTACAGAAGGTACAGTTACCATCACTTTTGAAAATGGTTCTGTAGTTCTAGAGATTCCATAGAAATTGTAATTTACAATGATTTTAAACCGCTTTTCGCTCATCTCACCCTTTTAAATTTCGATTTTTTTAGAATTTGTTCTTAGAGAGCATTTACATCTTGTAAGTAAGTACCATGCCAAATTTCATGTTTCTAAAAACCTTCAGTATAAAAAAATCGAAATTTTAGAACTTTTTTCGCTTTTGCACTACCTTGGGGTTAGTGACACCGATATAAAACATAGTCTATGTTTCAGCAGGTACTGTTACCATCAATTTGCCACCATCACTTTTGGAAACGGTTCTGTAGTTCCAAAGATTCCACAGAAATTGTAATTTAGAATGTTTTTAGAACACTTTTCGCTCATCTCACCCTTTTAAATTTCGATTTTTTTTAGAATTTGTTCTTAGAGAGCATTTGCATCGTACAAGTAACTACCATGCTCAATTTCATGTTTCTAACACCTTCAGTAATCGAAATTTTAGAACGTTATTTGCTCCTGCACCCCCTTGGGGGTAGTGACACTGACATAAAATATAGCTTATGTTGGAGCAGGGACTGTTACCATCAATTTGCCACTATCACTTTTGAAAACGGTTCTGTAGTTCTAGAGATTCCATAGAAATTGTAATTTAGAATGTTTTTAGAACGCTTTTCGCTCCTCTCACCTTTTTAAATTTCAAAATTTTTTAGAATTTGTTCTTAGAGAGAATTTACATCTTATAGGTAACTACCATACCAAATTTCATGTTCCTAACTCCTTCAGTATAAAAAAAATCGAAATTTAAGAACGTTTTTCGCTCCTGCACCCCAATGTCGGTAGTGGCACTGACATAAAATATAGCTTATGTTGGAGCAAGGACTGTTACCATCAATTTGCCATCATCACTTTTGGAAACGGTTCAGTAGTTCCAGAGATTCCATAGAAATTGTAATTTAGAATGTTTTTAGAACACTTTTCGCTCATCTCACCCTTTTAAATTTCGAATTTTTTTAGAATTTGTTCTTAGAGAGCATTTACATCTTATAAGTAACTACCATGCTCAATTTTATGTTTCTAACACCTTCAGTATAAAAAGAAATCGAAATTTTAGAAAGTTTTTCGCTTTTGCACCCCCCTGGGGGTAGTGGCACCAACATAAAATATAGCTTATGTTGGAGCAGGGACTGTTACCATCAATTTGCCACTATTACTTTTGAAAACGGCTCTGTAGTTCCAGAGATTCCATAGAAATTGTAATTTAGAATGTTTTTAGAACGTTTTTCCACATCTCTAAAATTATGGATATATCTATATATATAAATCAACATTTGAACGGAGGGTGGTTTTGGGGTCTGGGTGTCATGGTCGGTGAAAATATATTGAAATTTTCCGGAACTGCTTTCCTCCGAACGGCTGCAATAGGTAGGTTTATACTTTTTTGTATTGAAAGCTACCTAAAAGTATAAAGCTACCTATTGCAGCCCTTCGGAGGAAAGCAGTTCCGGAAAAATTCGATATATTTTCACCGATCATAACCCCCAGACCCCAAAACCACCCTCCGTTGAAATGTTGATTTATATATATAGATATATCCATATATATATATATATATATATATATATATATATATATATATATCAATTTTGATGAAACTAATTGTGTGTATTAAGCTCACCAATGTCCCGACCGAGTTCGTTGGCTAGCATGGTCCGCCATTTTGTTTCAAGATGGCGGCAAATTAAAAATTTAAATCTAAAATAAATATATAAAAAAGTTATAATTCAAATTTATTTTTTAATTAAGTGTTAGGTCTTGATACGAGGATTCCAGAGCATTTTTTGGTTTACCTCTATCTTAAAAAATGGCTGAGATAGAGCAGTTTGAAATTCTAATTTGGCTGACATTTTGAAACAAAACAGCACATCAACACGATTACTGACAAATTATTTTCTTTCATTGTTGTAATAATTTTCCCAATCATACGCATAAAACTATGTATTCATATCCGTTAGCGCCAAATTCTCGCCAAAATTGGCGACATTTGGCAAAATATCGCCAAATTTGGCAACCAAAATAAGTCTTCATAAATGAAGCCAATTTGGCTATTGCTCAATAATTTGGGGAATTTCTTATTCAAATTCAGTATTAACGAATCTTTTGTAAACGTTTCTTTGCATTTTAACTTGCTGTTTTCGTGTAACATTAGCTAAAATTTTAAAACGAAGATATAGGAAAGCTACCTTTTCCTCCCGGTACAGGCCGGAAGGACTTTTTTAGAATTATTTTGTCAAATAGGAAGGGAAGACACATTCTTAAAAAAATACACAGAAAAAAAAGTTTCACAATATTCATTTCATTATGAGATATTTAAAAAAAAAAATACGTTATACCATCATGGGTTTAATATTAGAAAAGAAAATTTGCGTTATAACTGAACAACAACCTTAATAATATGTTTTCATTTTACCTTTTGAGTCTTGTGTAAAAACACTCTAAATTTCAAGTGTTTTGTTATTTTTTAGAGAATTGAAAAACATATACTTCAGTTATCTGGGCTTTTCAATGGTTGCACGGATATTATCTCTATACGGGTAGCTATGCTCGCTTTATATGTGTTGCACCCTGCCCCTTCAATAATAGGTCTGAGCGCTCACACAAAAATGGTGGCTCTTGTAGGCGGATTTTTTTAAGCGTTTGTGCAGTCTTTTGAGGTTTAATACAAATACTTTCATAAAGTTTATTTTTATTTATTTTTCTGGAAATCAATAAATTAAATAAAGGTTTTATAAAATACTGGTGTAAAAATTTTTGGGACAGTACAAACAAATAAAAAAGTCCGCCAACGAGCGCCGTCATTTTTGTGCCAGCGTTCAGGCCTAGTATTCAAGGGGCGGTGTGCTGCAAGGCACTGACATAATCCATTTTACCAATTTAATGGATTGCTAAAATCAAAGAAAAAAAAGTGTTTGAGATTTTTCGCCGCATGTAACCGTTCAAAACACAAATAGCTTAGGTAATTTCTCATAGACATCGTCAGTGTTGGCAGTGGATTACTTTTTTTTAAATTCAGTTTTCTTGATTGCCACCAGTTTGTTGAGAAAGTAAAATTCGGCTTATTTAATGACAGATTAAATAAGGCGAACAAAAGGCTAAATATACCATTTCAAAAAAGTTATGGCAATCAAGCAATCTGTTTTATTTTTTTATTTAATTTTTATTTTTTTTAAGTAGACCTTTGCAATACTGGACAGTGATGCCACAGGCGGCTATTTTTTAAACTTCGAATACGACTTTTTCCAAAATACAATTTAGAGCTTTATTAGAAACCTGGACATGTCATAGGTGTGTGCCATTGGTTACTGATCTCCTTGGGCATAGATACATATTTTTTTTAATTCAAGGTTCGCACATTTGTTTGAATAGATGAAAACATTTCTGTATAATTGTTTACATATATTTCGCAAAAATAACGTTTATTCATAGACATTTATTTGCAGTTAAAATATATTATTGTGCACAGATGTTATTTGCAGTTAAATAACACGAAAAAACTTTTAAAAAATTGTGGTAGATGTGTGCGAAAACTGTTTTTTTTTTTCAAACTGGACACGAAAATTTTCTAGTTTTGTCTATATCAGTGATTTTGAACCTGAGAATAGTTGCGCATACCGAGGGTATGACTGGTTTTTATTTTGTCACCAATAAATACAAAAAATAAACGTCGCTGTTTTTAGTAGAAGACAATTGTTACAAATTCTGCGATAAACTAAGTTGAAAATGTCTTTTCGAAAAATAGTGGTGACAATTGTAAAAACCGTTTTCTGAAGAATGGTTTTGTGATACGTTTTTACAACATTAGTAACAAAAAACAAACCCTCTCGGTGGATTTTCTGCAAAATGTAAGAAACCTTTAAAAAAAGTTTTGTTTGGGAACGGGGCGTTAAAAATAATACAATTGTGTGGCCTGTCAATATTTCTCGGCTTTTACAAAACACCATACATTGAAAAAATAAAGGGCAAAACATAAAATATTTTACAAATTCAATCTAAATAAGGGGTGCTTCTCATTAATGCTTGAACGACCATGAGGCGTCATTTTGATGGTTACTAAATAAATATAGCCCGATTAGAACCAGAAATTTATTTTTATAAGTTAAGTAGTTTTAAATAAAATTTCTGGTGTGAAATAGTTTAAAAAAACTTGAGTAAAATTTCCGGTAGTTCCAGTGTTAATATTGATTGATCACCTTTTTTATAATTATCATTACGCTAGGTAATAAGTCAAAATTTATTAAATTTATGAGATCCATTTTTTTCGCATGCTGGAAATATAATTGTAATAAAATATTAGTGATAGTTTTCTCCTTTTTATTGTTATGTTCAGTTCAAAATGTCATGGACGTCTTATGCGTAATTGTATACTGTGTGTAATTATATACTAATGTATTAAAATCTCAATATAATTTCTATTACCGTAATTTCCGGCGTATAATCCGCAGCTCAAAGAGTCGTTTTTCGACCCACAAATATTATTTTGTAAAATGTAACTTAAAAGATCGCTGTAAATATTTAACTACAATTATTGAATAAAATTTCTGGATCGAAAAACGACTCTTTGAGCTGCGGATTATACGCCGGAAATTACGGTATACAAAATATTTTCCCTTTTTCTTCTCTTTTTCAGTGACAACTCAAATTATATCAAACACTCGGTCTGTTTTCGAACTGTTTATAATAGTTTCATGGAATATACAAAGAATATTCTTTTAAAAATAATTTTAATAATATTCATTCATAAAGTATTTTGAATCAAGATTTCAATGTAATCTTGAATGTTTCATAAATAGTAAAGTAAATGCTTTATTACACATGAAATTTAATCTTTTAAATTAAAATATACTGAATAATGCTGGGATCCAAAATCCGAGAAGATTTAAAAAAAAAAAAAAAAAAAAAAAATGTTTTCGGGAGTGTTTAAAAAATCTAAATTTTGTACGTTGATCAGAAAGAAAAAAATTACGATAAAAGTATTTAATGAACTTTACGAAATTTTAATATAAACAGCTCTTGGATTGGCGAAATGTTATTAAAATTGCCATTAGAAATATAAAACGGACAACTTAATTACCTGAAAAGCTTTTTGAATCAAAGTATTTCCGAAGTAACTATCCATTTCAGTAAAATAAAAATTACACTACCCAAGGATAATTAGCTAATTACTGCCTGGAGTGATTTAGAAAGTTTATAGGCAATAGAGAGAAATTCCAACAAAGTTCTAGTGTTTTATATTTCAAGAATTACCTAAAGACTACGGACGAAGTGTATAAATTATAATATATCTTCTGATTTTCTAAAATGAACTTTCTCTGCGATTTTACATTAAATAACTTTTGTATAGCAAACAAAAATGTAGGTGTAATATTTGAAATACACTAATAATTTAGATAATACCCTAAAGAAGGAAATTAATAATAAAGAGCGTAACGCTGTATTGCAAATTTTACTGCAACATTTGAAAAATTATAAACTGAGCCATGGTGCTATAAATGCTGCAGCGATAATATTTTATTTTCATCTTAGTACAATATCACGTTTGTGAAAGCAGGTAAAGAAGTTAAATATAAATGGCGATGAAATTGACAATAATAAAGTTCATAAAAAATTGGTAAATGCGGACAAAAAAAAAAAAGATTTTTCTCAGCAATTGAGCAAAAACAATGGTGCCCCAATAAAATGGAGACAATCACTGCGAAGTTTATCATGTGCTGTTAGTATTCCTAAATCAACATCACCCAGGATTTTGTAAGAGGGAAAAGTTTTGAAGCGTATTTCATCCATGATTGAGCCAAGTCTAACAGAAAAAAATAAGCTCGACAGAATTCGATTTTGTTTACAGCATGTTCAAATTAATGGATGCTTTTCGGAAATGTTGGATCGAATTCATATCGATGAAAAATGGTTTTATATTACGAAAACCAGTAATTCCTTTTACATCACCTTAGATGAAACTGAACCTTTGAGGCATTGCATAAGCAAAGGTCAAATTGCCAAAGTACTGTTTATGGCAGCGGTGGCAAGACCAAGTTGGGACTCTAATAGAAACGAAATGTTTGTTGGAAAAATTAGAATATGTCCTTTTCGTTTATTCAGAACACGCAAAAAAAAATCGTGTAAAAGGAATTGCTGTGATAAAAGTTGTAGAAATTGTTAACAAAGAAGAAACTTGAAAATGATTATAGGAAAGATTTTACCAGCTAAAACTGATAAAATCCCAAGTAGAGAAAAATTGAGTCTTATATACATACAAGAAGACAATGACAAGCCTTATTTAGCAGAGGATGATCCCAGTAACACAGAAGGATGTTTTAAAGTTGGATGGAATTTGCAACTACAATGTCAACGTCCAGATAGCCCGGATTTAAATGTACTTGATTTCGAGTTTTTTAACGCAATACAATCATTGCAACATCAGATGCCTGCAAAGAATATTGACAACTGAATTGATGCTGTTGAAGTCGCTTTTCAAAATATAGAAGTAGAAAAGCTTGAAAATGTTTTTTTTTAATTTTACAAACATGTATGGAAAACATTATGATGTCAGGCGGAGGCAACTCGTACAATATAACCCCTTTCAATAAGAAAAAACATCGTCAAAATCTTCTGCCACGAAACCTGGCATGTAATCCCAAAGCTATATCGTGTGCAAGAAATTCCTTAAATATCAATTAAAATTGTTTTATTTGCGATTAAAATTATAACAACTTGGTATTTTCATTCCCATTTTTTACTTTCCACAAATGTAGCACTTATTTTGGGAAAAATGTTTCGAAGAAAATTTATAGGGTTCGCACGCTTTTCAGACACGTCGCATTTTGTAAGGACTCTACCATCAGTATACCAGATAGATCGTTTTCTTCCTAATGAATTCATGATTCATTAGATAGAAGATAGTTTTATGCGATCACTGGCGGAAGAATCGTTACAAAATGGGACGTGGCTTAAGAGCGTGAAAATCCTGAATTTCTTTTAAACTAATTTGGTACTGATTCAAGGAGAGATGGAGGAAATGCTTGGTAAGTAAATGTTGTTGATTGATAGCATAGCACCATGAAATTTCTGAAAAATGTTCAAACAAAATCATAAAATCATCAGTATCAATAATCAGTGCAAAAGTAATCAAATGTAACAACTAATTTGGGACAGAGGGACAATTTAAATAGTTTCTGAGAATTAAAGAGAGATTTTAATTCTTTGGCAAAATTAGTAAAATTTTGTTTAATTTAACTATTACCACAAAACGTACGGGAAATTATATTAAAATTTTATAAAAAATATGTCAAACAACAATTTTTATTATTTTAAACAATTTAATTTATAGTTGTATGAATTATATTCTTTTTGCTTTATAAAGAAATTTTATGTTCCAATCAAAATATTTTGTTTGGTACTTGTCAAATGACCGTATTTTTAAATTTGGTGTTAATAAACATTTTTAAAACGCTACAAACTAAGAAATTTATATATGCGTTTTTGGTTTTTAAAATTAAAATACACATTTCTCTAATGAAAGTCCAAAAATTATAGATAGATAAGGAGTAAATATGAACAGAACCATTACTGTATAGATTTTTATTATTTGCATATTTCATTAATTACTAATCTCATAATGTACGTGGATAAATCAAAAATAAACTACAATGGCTGTATTTGACGACATATTGTAATAAGAGCAAATTCGTTTGGTGGTTTCAATATGGGGCTTTGGAAGAATGTATTTATTTCTGTTTTCACAAAAACCCTACATTTTTTCCAAAGCCCTATAATGTATTATTCACGTTTGTCAAATGAATTTTCTCTTATTACAATACGTCCCCTACTATCGACAAGAATAAATTACTATTTTTTAATTCACCCATGTATATTTGAATACAAAAGAAAATTGCTTAACACTGTAAACACCGGAAATTTTACTAAATTTTTTTAAAACTATTTCACACCAGAATTTTTTTTTTTTAACTACTTAACTTTTTGATTTAACGTATTTATGTGAGTTTTATATTTCATTTATTTTTAAAAGAAATTTCTGGTTCGAATCGGAATGTATTCATTTGGTAACCGTCAAAATGACGGCTCATGGTAGTTCTAGTGTTAAAAGTGTAAGTTATGTTTTAACCCTTTCCGGCACAGTGGTCCTACTCCGGGCACACATAATTTTAATTCCACACTTGCATACTGCACGAAGAATATTTTAATAAATTTTTATTTCTAAATTGAAAGCTTAAACTAGGAAGTTCTTATTTTCTAAAAAAGTCGTTTGTAAATTCTGGTGTCAGACAGTAATTTCTCATTTTACGAACAGAATTTGTCAGTGCCGGAAAGAGTTAACAGAGTTCGTATGATTTTACCGCTTTTTTAAATTTTCTCCGTTTTTAAATGCAGAAAAGTATTACAAATCCTGGAAATAAACGAGGTGTGTACAATTTCTGTTATTGAAATATTTAATAGAAACATTATATTAAAAAAATTGTAGTAATAGAGCACGAACCCTGTTTAAGAATAAGGAATAATTAATTAAATATTTAATAAATACTAGTTAAATTCTATTATTTATAATGGCAAAAATTTGAATCGATAAGATTACATTTTTAAACAAAGTTTGGAAAAAAATAAAAAGCTTTGGAAAAGTAATCTAATTCTTTAAAAAAAAATATGAGTAGAATGATGCTTGCATATCATTAAAGAAGTTTGCTCGTATTGTGTCATAAGAAAAATAAATGCTTCAAAGTAACTTAGGTTCTAAATGTTTCGAAGCACTTATTTTGAAGTCACCGAAAAAGCACTATTTTTAATTTTAGAAAGTGAAAATAAAGTATTACCCAAATTCTGAATACTTTATTGTTCACTAGACCATTTCATGAAATGTAACGAGTTTGAATGTCCTTAGAATGTTGTCGATTATATTTGTTTCAAACTTTTACTCGTTTCAAGAATTTTAAATAACTTGAAACTTTTCTTTTACGGACCAACTAATTCTTTATAGAAATCTTTACCTTATTTTATCGACTATATTTATATCTGCAATTAGTACATAAGGAGATGGTCTCCATTAGAAAATAGCGGTTATCAAAAATGGTAGCAGTCGGTGCTATGATTTATATATGTTCGCTTTTTAAGTAAAGTTATTTCTTTGAAAGATTCTTTGGGACACAGCTACTTGCCAGTATCCCAATTTATCAAAAATACATACAAGGTCATCGAAAAATAATGTTGGGATTTTGCAACCTTATAAAAAAGTATTCTTAAACGTACGGAAATAATTCTTGCGTTGAAATGTAGTGAAATAATGTAATTTTTAAAGAAAAGTTCCCCAACTCATAGATTGGACGGGATGGTCCAATTCCGTGGCCTCCCCGAAATCCCGACTTTACGCCTCTGGACTTCTTCTTCTGGGGAAACATTATTATTATTATTATTATTATTATCATTATCACCCAACCGGAGAGCCAACCTTATCGGTTTACGGCTTTTTTACCTCCGGCGGAAAACACCCCAACGCACCAACCAACGCACCACCTCCAGGGTACAGGCCTGAAACAGCAGACAAATATTTCAAATCAGAATACACAGATCTTATGTACAGACTGTCATACGCAGATGACATGAACCCCGCATTTCGGGGTAAACTTAAAGTTAACTGCAAACAAGCAAGGCCTATACAAAAGAGGTATAATATTATACATACCAATAAACACCTAGGCACAAAAATTAAACATAAGATAACAATTTTACAGTAACAAAATTTTGCTGAACAGCACGGCCAGAAATAGCACAAACAACCAGTTTAAGTCAATAATTAATAAAATTGTCCCAAGTTTATCTTGTCCGCTGCAGTCTATGATATTCCCTGCTCACAGTAGTTAGAAATAACTGTCCAAGACACTGTACTAGATATGAAAATGTTGAAGCCCAGCATAAATAACTGAAAATGTAATCATGCCTTAGTTGACTGTTAATTTCGAAGAAGTTATTTAAAATTTATATTTGATAAAAGAAAAATGTTCGTTCAATGCATTGTAATTTTCACAGAGCCTCCTGTAATTACTTCTCACCAACAAAACGTTTCGCATATTCCACCTTAATGTCCTTTCTCTGACAAAAGTAAATCTATTGGGCATCAGAGGACAAGAACCGAATATGAAGTGCATTGGATCCCCCTTTTCACCACAAACGCAGAGGTCATTTGGTCGCTTTTTAATCCTGTACAAAAAAGTAGGAAAAGAGCCATGTCCTGACATAAAATATTGAATGACTTGGGACTGGCACAAAAAATCTTCCTTAACCTTATTGATAATTGAATACGTGTGACGACCGTTTTCAGAATTTTGCCAGTACTCCTGCCAATCTTGAATTTTTTCTTTCTTTAGAGGAGAATTCAGAAATGATAAAGGATAATTTAATTTCACCTCTTCATCATAACTTTTCTCTTCAATGACCGACTTTGCAAGAGTATCAGCTTTCTCATTTCCGGTAATTCCGCAATGCGCTTTGATCCAGCCCAAACCAACTATTTTATTAGTCATACTCTTTATCAATTCAAATATATCCTCTGTAATTTCGTTATTAGGAAAAAATCTCTTTCAAGTCATGACTGACGACATACTATCAGTATAAATATCTATTCTACTGTTATTAGTATTTTTAAACCACTGAATAGTTGATCTAATTGCATAAAGTTCTGCCTGATAAATGGAATTCTCAGTTCGCAATTTGATTCTATGTTCTTTTATATATTGATTTCCCGATTGCACTACAAATGCACAAGCTGTGCCATCCAACATTTTTGATCCATCTGTATATGCTGTTAAATGCTTGACCTTAGGGATCTCTTTCTTCACAGATTCCAAAAACATTAAATTGCTTAAATTTCATGTCGCTTTGCACTTAAATGATAAGATCAAATGATAAGATCAATAGTGTACTCTTGGGGAAACATTAAGAACATTGTGTTCCTGATATCGTCAGTACCATATCAAACTATCGAATATGCAAAAATGTATTTTTCATCACTTTTAATGATGGCGATTGTCACCACTAAATTTTAATAGTACTTCCCCTTCGTTGCCAGTTTGATCTCCTTTGGTATTCAGAAATTCCGAATCCATACCGGAAATTTGAAATATAAATTTTTACTATATGTAACGGTAGACATTTCGTAATTACTTAAAGTAAAATTTCTTTTCTCAAAATGTCTCTTAGAAATTCGACATCTCAGAATATAAAAGAAAGTATAACAAGCAACATAAATTTTATTAATATTCTTAAAAGGCGAATAATTTTAATAAAATTTAGAGGTGATAATCGGCCAATTTTTTAAAGTAATGAAAAATACATTTTTTTCACATTCGATAGTGTGACATGGTAGCGACGAATCAGCCATTTAAAAGGTCGAATCATATCCGCTACTGAAACTGTAACTCAAGAGATGCTTCACATGGACATGGAGCGAGATTGAATATCGTTTGGACGTCTGTCAAGCGACTACTGTTATACGTATCGAAACATATTGAAATTGATATAAAACTTGGTACTTTTCTCAATATTGTAATACCAAATTTATGTTCCTACGTTTTTCTTCATTTGCGTACTACAAATTTGTAATTTCGGCATACTTTTTCGACTACCCTGTCCTTTGAACTAGGAAATTTAGTATATGAAACGAGTTTTGCTTCTACGTGCAAGGAAATTGGAAATTTTCTTAATTTCATTCATTAAATAGAATTTCTACTTCAAAGTGTAATTAGTGATTAAAAATTTAGCTGGACTTTGGCATGTATGAACTCATTTTATACATTTAAGTGAAAATAAAGTAGCAGACTTTTAAGTTTTGCTTTTTCTCCTAAAATTTAATAGAAATTATCCCCTTCTTTAATTTTAGCAGGAATTAATGATTTTGACGATTAAATAAGAAAAATTTACTATGAAACTTTAGTAGTTATAAAAAAAGCATAAAAGTTGCTATCTATGAGTATCTATCGGGGTTCGTACGGCAGCGTTGCCATTTTGGCCTACATTTTTATTTGGGAATTCCAAATTCATACCAAAAAATCTTAATAGTAATTTTTATTTATTTAATAACATGCATGTCTTGAATACACATGAAAAGAAATCCTTCTTTGAAAATTTTTGTATGAATTTGAACTTTTTTTAATGAAAAGTAAGACCAAACTGGCAACCCTGTAGTACGGGTTCTTGCTTTTCCACATACTATTTACTTTTTAAATACTAGTACTTCTATAAAAAGATTTCGCTGTATGTAAAAATTTCCTTTATAAAAAAACTGGTATTCACAGGAGAAACATACACAGCCGTACGAAGCTTATTTATGTTAGATGCATTTTGGTGTTTTATTTAACCCATTAGAAATTGCAGCGCGCGGAGAGAAACCGATTTTACATGTCCATGTGTCGAGGAGAAAGCTTGTTTACTTCTACGGGGTCAGTAGATTTCCTTAGTTAAACCTAACACGTTAAAAAACTTGCTAATTCTTTGTATTTCGCTTATGACAATTAAATCCACAACGTTTGAAATATTACTCAGGATAAGTAAAATTTAGAGAGAGTTTTAATTGTTTTTTATATTATAAAAATTTTAGAGATGTCCTTGATGTATAATTCTAATATTTAAGAAAATATATTACGAGTTATATAAAAATATATACATACACATGTGTATATAATAACAAATATTTTCATTACATTTAAAAAATAATAATTAAATGAAAAAGAACTTTTTACCCATTGGGGACGAGCGACACGTATACGTGACGCATAAGACGCTCAGAATCCTCGATTGTCCCATCAGTTATATTTTAGTGTAAACTTCGACTTATTCAATGTTAGCATTTCTGCGATTCGATAAGCCGAAAATTTCTCTTTTAAAAAACCGGTGGTAAAAGAATAAAAATTCCGTAAAGGACGATCGAAGGGGTTAACCCAGAGTTGCCAAGTCTCCGGCTTTTTGAACACCAGTAATTTTTTGGAGAAAATGTTGTACTTTTAAATCGCAAAATGCTCCGATTCAATAAAACAACATTTTCTGTACTAAATTACTGGTATCCAAAAAGCCGGAGACTTGGCAAGTCTGGGTTAACCCATTCGGGACCATGGGTGCATATATGCACCCTCAAAAAGAGCATACAGAATTTGTTTTTGGCACCAGTAAAAAATAAAAGTAATATTTACTTTCTCTAATTAGAGCACAATTTTCTGATAGTTTCAGTAAAGGTAGCTTTTTTTTAAAAAAGTGGTGCCAACCGAATAAAATTTGTGTAAAAGCCGCCGGTCCCGAAGGGGTTAAGTAAAGTGTCTACCTACGGTACATATTTCTGTCAATTTTGAACAACAGAATAGATATCACTGATTCTTATATCTTTATATATATATATATATATATATATTTAGATGCCACTGAAATCGTAACGATCGTTCATATTTTCTGAAATTTCGCTTTCAGTAATATATCTGGCAATTTTCACTATAATTATTTATTTGCTTCTGAGAAAAACTCTACATGTTACAACGTACCCAATCTGAAGAGGCACCGAATGTCATCCGGTTTAACTTAAAACGCATTCTTCTTAAAGTACTCATTATAAATAAATGCTCAAAGCAGGGAGCAATAAAACATTCCTGTGATTTATATCACTTATTTCTCTTTAAAGCATACACGCCCAAGTTTTATCTATCAGCACTGAAAAAAAACCTTGTATGATATGAAAGCCAATGTTCAGATGATTACTGAACTAGAAAATCTTACGTCATCTAGTATTATTTAAAACCAATGTGCCCATGCTAGGATTTCGCACGGTAGTTTCATAATTTTCAGCAATATCTAATATTTTTAGATGCAAGTTTAAACTTCTAAAGAAAAGATAAGCATAAAAATATCAGCGAACAACATTAGTAGAGCCAAAATATCATCTCATTTATTCCATCAAAGTTACAGTAAAAACTGATTGAAGATAGTAAAAGGCACGCGAGAGAAAAAGAATTAACAATCTTATTTTCACTGCAATAGAAGAACACTTCATCCGCTTCTGGAAAAACATGAAGCAAAGAAAAAATAAGTTTAATCATTTATAATACAATTTAATCTAATATAACAAAGCATACCTTTCATTCTACTCGTGAAATACCACTGCTTCGATCGAGAAATATTATATATGATTACTTATAAATCTATCCAATTCCAAAGTTTTCATTTGAACCCAAGGTCCTGTACGGAAGGTTTCAACACTCATGAAATATGAACATGTGGACCATTAGGAGGAACTTTTTAGTGCGCTTACATAATACGCCAGTACTAAACGTGTTTTTAATATATATATTCAAATATATGATTTGCTTTCTTTTTTTTTCGTAAAAGAATATTTTATGATACCAGTATTATAATTGAAGTAAAACAAACGTGGTGTTTCATTTGCTATAATACACTAGTTTGCAAAATTTAAGCAACAAACACAAAACGCTAATTTCTGAACAAGTGAGTAAACGAAAGGAAGTTCTATAAACAGCAACTGTAGAAAGTAGGTACTACCCTAACAGCACAGACAGTCGATGTGAAGTCTTCTTGACATCACAAATAGTCACAATTGTCACAGTCACTACAATGAACAGAAATGTGATATCTTTCTTTCGTCTCATTTTTACTCTCATTTGGTCACTCCACTGAACAGTCACCATGACTGCTGTTTTTTGACGAGTCACCAGGGGACTTTATAATGAAGTCATCTTGAGAGACTGTCATTTTGACACTCCATTGTAAAGTCATCGGGATAGCTGTTCTGTGACTAGTTCCCAAGTGACAGAAAATGACATCATCTGGTGACTTTTCACAAATGCGTGAAATGATGACTTCACAATAGACTGTAGATCACCGGAATGTTACCATGCGACTTCATTGTTACATTATTTGCGCACCTCATCACAATACAATGCTCACAATGACTTTAAAGTTCTGTCTTCAACTGACAGTGACTTGATAATCCCAATGTCACCTGGTGACCCATCACAAAGCGACAGTCACAGTGACTTTTCAGTGTTAACAATTATTTGAGAGTAATAATGAGACAGTGAAATATCCCATATTTTGATTCACCGTAGCGATTTTCACACTTTTCACCATGTGTGACGTCAAGGGAACTTCACATCGACTAGCCGTGCTATTAAGGTTAGTACCTCTTTTCTACACTTGCTCTTTATAGAATTCCCTTTTGAGTACTACTCACGTGTTCATAAATTAGCATTTTGTGTTTGTTGCTTACGTTTTGCACACCAGTGTAGTAATTTTGAGTTCATATCCGAATTACTAATTTTTATTATTGGGAAATTTTAATTGCATAAACATGTATTTGGCAATCATGTTAAGTGAATGACTTCATTATACGTAATAAAGATAATACGTATTGATAATATGTATTACCGAAGTTTTGAAATGAATAATCTAAACATCGAAAAACTTATGAGGTTAGCGCGTGTCACGCTAGTTAATGTAACGCGTCATAAGTGAAACTAGTCGTTGGGGGCCACCGTAATACTTACCCATCATGGATATGCATAATGTAAAATATTAAAACAAAAATCGGTAAACTACTTATAAAATGCATAGCAATTCAAATAAAATCGTGGCTTGATGACGTCATAACTTTATAGGCTCGATTACTGAATTGCTTGAAAGAGGTTTTTCCTTATAACTCCAAAAATAATAATCCTATTAACTAGCGGTTTATTGCATCTGATTAAGCGTCAAATTTACAATTAAAATATATCTTTGAAGTGAAATTTGGATGAAATACAGGGTCATGAAAAATCGAAGAGTGTGGAAAATAGGATTACAAATATCTCAGCAACTAATTGTCCGATCGACTTCATGCTTTATGCAAAATTTATGTTTTTTTATTGTCTTTTATATTCATTTCTTAAAATAAACAATTTCGAAAATTTTTATATACCTTTTATTAGAACGAATATTTCGAGAGTCCGAAAAAAATAGATCCGGTTAATGGAGGTTATTGAAATGAAATAGGCTTCTTCCCATTATTACATACTAAGTACATACCAAATTGCAAGTGTCTATCTCAATTTTTTCGGGAGATAGAGCGTTTACAGACACACAGACACACACACAGACACACAGACGGCGGCAAATTTTTTTTTCTAAAAATATGTTTTTTGGAATCTCCAGTGTCTGAAACGTGTAAATCCGTCAAAAAAAATTTTCGATTTTCAAAACGATTACAAGACTTACCCTATACTACGTATGATGGGTAAGTAAAATGGCTACAAAATAATCCCCTGAAGACTCGAAATTTGTTCTTGCGTTTTCAATTCAACCGAAAAGTCAACATATGCGTTTTATTTTTCAAGTTATAATTTATAAAATAAAAATATTAGCACATTTCTGACCATTTTATTGTTCGAGTGATCATTATATGAAGTGTAATGGCTGTGAACATTCTTAGAATGTTGTCGACTATATTTGTTATAAACTTTAGTCGTTTTGAGAATTTCTAACAGTTCGAAAGTTTTCTTTTACGTTCTGCTTTTGAAGTTACGCTTTTAAAGTAGTGCCTTTTCTTTGAAACATTCTTTCGGATACATGAACATGAAATATATCAGGTGTATTTTTATCCAATACTTGACAAATTGTGATCTTCTTTTTTTGTCTTACAAAATTATTTTATAATACTAGTTTTATATTTCAATTCAAACATGTATATAATGTTTAATTTATGATATTAATAAATTAATAATTAATGTTTAATAATTGAATTATTAAAATATGTTATTGGAAAACTTTATTACATAAGATTATATTTTGCATTAAAATTAATTGAAGCTTGAAAAACAGAAGATTGAAAAAGGTAATATTTACTATTAACACTAGAACTACCATGAGCCTTCATTTTGACGGTTACCAAATGAATATATTCCAATTCAAACCAGAAATTTCTGTTTAAAATAAATTAAATATACAACTTACAAAAATACTAAGAATAAAAATGAATAAGTTAAGTAGTTTCAGATAAAATTTCTGGTGTGAAATAGTTTTAAAAAACTTGAGTAAAATTTCCGATAGTTTTAGTATTAAATAATATATCTTTGTACGTCGTTGTAGTCACTGAATATACTGCATCACAAATTAAAAACAACTCAAAATTACTTAATTCTTTTACGTTTCGAACTACTTCAACTAGTCAACTAAAACGTTCTATTCTTCAAATTAGAGAGTGCAAATTAAGTATCATTCGATTTTTGAATATTTTCTTATTCTTATTCTGGAGGCTGTTTTATGACGTTTAATCAGTTCTAACATTCTTATAAAGTTAGCGGATATAGAACTTTTAAATTTTACTTCGTCCGAGATTGGCAAATATTTTTAACCCCTTAATCGTCGCCGCGCCCGATAAGCGTAGGCTGCTTTTTTTAAAAAAAATCAGAATGCTCGATTGCCACCAATTTTTTTTAAGTAGAAAATATTCGGATTACTTAAATCTTAGTTGCACCGTGATGTAAATTTCCATCACTGTTTATTTAACGTTTACAAAATAGATCTACTTCTTCGCCATCAGTATATTTATATAGAAATATTAATCCAGTAAATTTCACGTGAACTATGTTGCCGAACAAAGTTAAGAATCTATCTTAAAATTTCTGGTGTCTAATATTTAATATATGTATAAAAAAACACAATTGTAAAAGAAAAACTCATGCAAAGAAGGGTTAATGACGGATAAAATAATGCGAGCATAAAACCAATTATATACTATTTAAAAAAAACTGGTGGGAACCAAACACTCTGAATTTTTAAAAAGTAGCCTACACTGCCCGTGGATGTATCGGGCGCCACGATTAAGGGGTTAAACTTTCGCTTATTGTCAAGTGGTCGCTTTTGAAGTATTGCCTTTTCTTTGAAATATTTTTTGGCATGTATTTCATATATTTCAATCAAAATGAAATACGTGAGATGTATTTTGGTGCTATATGTGACAAATTATATTTTCTAATATTTTTTTTACCTTAAGGATTATTTTATAATTCGAGTTATATATTTAAACTCAAAAATATATAATGTTTGATTTACTATAACAATAAATAATAAATAATATTTGAATTACTAATATTTATTATTAGAAATCATAATTACATAAGATTATTTTTTGCATCAAAATTAAGTATCATTCGATTTTTGGATATTTTCTTGTTCTTATTCTGGAGGCTGTTTTATGACGTTTAATCAGTTCGAATATTCTTATAAAGTTAGCGGATATAGTTCTTTTACATATTACTTCGTCCGAGTATTTCAAATATTTTTTAACTTTCGCTTATTGTTAAGTGGTCGCTTTTGAAGTATTGCATTTTCCTCGAAATATTCTTTGGCATGTATTTCATATATTTCAATCAAAATGAAATACGTCAGATGTATTTTGGTGCTATATGTGACAAGTTATATTTTGTAATATTTTCTTCTTTAAGGATTATTTTATAGTTTTAGTTATATATTTAAACTCAAACATGAATCATGTTTGATTTACTATAATAATAAATACTATATTTAATATTTGAATTACTAATATTTATTAATAGAAATCTTGATTACATCGGATTATTCTTTGCATCAAAATTAAGGGAAACAAGCTTAGCAGAAGTTGCAAAAATATAAGCTGTAACATCAAATAATTTATGAGATCCTTGCATGTCGTTCTAGTGACTGAATATATTGCATCATAAGTAAAATATAACTCAAAATTACTTATATTGGTTACGTTTCGAAATACTTCTTTTCAAATCAAATAAAATGCTCTGTTTTAACAGTTAAAAAGTGGAAAATAGTCCATTTCTGAATATTTCTTTATTGCTATTCTTGAGGCATTTTTATGATGTTTAATCACTTCGAACATTCTTATAGAGTAAGAGGATATAGCTATTTTAAACGTAACTTAGTCGAAAAATTTTAAATATATTGAAACTTTCACATTTTGTTAAGTAGTTGCATTTGAAGTAATGTCATCGCCTGGAAATTTCATACATTTTAGGAAAATGAAATGCGGCTGATGTATTTCAGTGCTATAAGTTAAAAATATGTTTTGAAATATTTTTTCTTTAAAACTGTTTTTTAAAATTGATTTTCTATTTCAAGTAAAACAAGTATTATCTTTCATTTATTAGATTTCTATATTATATTTCATTTTTGAATTAATTATAGTTAAGATCGGGAAATCTGATTACATAAATTATATGTTTCATCGAAGTTAAGTGCAACGTATATTACAGAACTTTTTAAAAAGTAATCTAGGCATCAAATAATTTATGTACAATTTTCCTACATAACCCACTTCTACGAATTATTCATATTAATAAAATTTAATAATAACTTTTACATAATTAAATAGCCGAAATTAGACGATATTTAAGGATAAAATATGTCAAAAATTTCTATTCAATTTTAGTGGTAACAAAACCGGCTAAGATTGCAACTACGGTGACCTCTCTTTTATCCGCGATGTTCAGTAATTACTTTTTCGTACCACTATTTTAAAAAAATAAAATTGGATTTATAATTTACGCGATTTAATGAAGCAAAAATTATTTTTTAAAAAAACGATACTGAAAAATAATTTCCGTGTACCGCGTATAAGTGAGAGATACGTACATATAAATATACAGGGTGTTCCGTTAAAGGGGTCCAATATTAATAGGGGTAATAGAGGAGATCACATGGAGCATAAATCAGTATATAAAGCCTGGTCGGATCTCAATAGTTTTCAAGTTACAGCAAATAGAATGAAAATTCGGAAAATTGTAAAAGAACCCTCATTGCTAAACTATCGATAATGCTACATAAAAACGAAGCACATATTTAGAAAGAGCAGAAAAAAACCTACAAAATGACATCAATTGTATTAAAATAGCAATATTTATTGACGAGTTACAAGCCCTGAAACAGTGAAAAAAGTACGAAATCCAATATACATCAAAATAGTTAATCGTTAATTCCAAAAAGACAACTCTAGCTACAACAAGGAAAATGTAGTAAAATTTGGTCCATTCCGAAAACTTTCGAAAAAGCTTACAATGAACCATATCGGTTTAATTGTGTGAGAGAAATTAATCAGTTTCTTAGTTACAACTCCGCTTTCTTTGACACTAGCAAAGGTTAAACTCCGCCCATCACGATTGGAAACACCGCCTTTTTAATTACTCTCAACTATACATTTTCGATCATGCTTCTTCTGAGATGCAACATTTTTAATTATTCAAGAGTTGAATGAACCAAAATAACTTTACAATAATAGTCTACATTTTAAAGTGGTCTTTTATTGATATAAAGCTTAAGTTAAATTCCTTAAAATTAAACTGGTGGTGAAAATTCGGAAATAATTAAAAATATTGCGATTTGTAACTATGCAAGAAGTTTCAGTACATGTTTTACATGGACAATTATTGTATGTATATGTGCATCATAATTTATGATAGGAAATAATAATAATAAATAGCATAATAATTTTATTAATTATAAATTTAAAAAAGACACTAAATTTTAAATTAATTCATACAAACTTTGTAATTTACAATTTGAGTACACCACAGTCTGTGACTTACAAAATACTGTTCCAAAAAGTGTTGAAAATAAAAGAAAAATGACAAATAAAGAATTACATTCCACGTACTTTATGACATATGTGAAGCATAGTCTTCTGGCCTGCGCTGCACAGTTCAATGTCGGAAGGCAGACGAACGGACATTATTATAATAGGTGTTCGAAGTTGCGCCCATTAACAGAATCGCACAGCCGAAAGCGACGTCGTAAAAATTGGCGAACACGCCGAAAAACTCCGACGGAGTTGGGAATGTCTCCTGCAGCGACAACGATTCGCGCTAGTAAATCCTCCGGTGTATCCACAGGCGTTTCATACACCAGCGATTTAAGGTGTCCCCAAACAAAAAAGTCTAACGGATTGAGGTCTGGATAGCGTGCAGGCCAAGCAACAGGTCCACTGCGTCCAATCCATTTCCCAGGATATGTTGAATTGAGGTGATTGCGAACACCTATGAAAAAATGTGCCGGTGGGCCATCGTGCATAAACCACATATTGTGGCGCAATGTTGCTGGCCCATTTTGCAGTAACTGCGGTAAGATATCCCGTAGGAAAACCAAGTACGTACTGCCATTGAGTACATCTGGGAGTAAATATGGTCCTATGAGATAATCGCCGAGGACACCTGCCCATATGTTCACACTGAACTTTTGTTGTGCGTTCGACGGGAAAACAGTGTGCGGATTTGTATATGACCATGTGTGCATATTGTGCGTGTTTACCACGCCCTCTCTCGTAAATGTTGCTTCATCAGTAAATAAAATATTTTCCAGAAATTGTGGATTATTTTCTGTTACATTAAGCAACCAGCGTACGAATTCTGTCCGCTGAGCACAATCTGTTACTGATAACAGTTGTACCCGCTGCACATGAAAGGGGTGCATGTTTTCTGCACGCAGAACACGCCACACACTTTGGTGAGAAACACCGACTTCAGACGCAGCAGCTCGTGTACTCGTGGAGGGGTTATCTTTAAAAATATTCAGTACATCTTCTTCCATTGCAGGTGTTCGTACATGTCGAGGTTTCCCTGCATCAATGCTTGCTGTATTAAACGATCCAGTCTCCCGTAATCGTCTATCGATTTTTATGAAGAGTTTCGAACTTGGGCAACGTCTCCTTGGAAATTGCTCACGGTACATGCGCTGTGCTAGACATGTATTTCCATGAGCTTGCCCGTACATCAGATGCATGTCCGCATATTCTTCGTTAGAGTATTCCGGCATAATTATTATACATCAACTTACTACAATCCCACTTTCAACAGCCTCCCTTTAACATAACGCCCACTGATCACTGCTGTTTTATTACACTTTTCTTCCTATACACATAGAAAATTTGCATAAAAAGTACTTCTTCTTCATCATCCTGAAAGTTCATGGAGGAAACGCAGCAGTCACGGAGTTTGCTTTAAGACAAGGCGAGAGCTGCACAATATGTCATTCACTTGACCAGACTGAATAATGAAAGGGTATTGATAGAGGTTGATCCGAAATGTATAATTGAAAGATATTAAAACGGGGTGTTTACAATCGTCATGGGTGGAGTTTCGCTCTTTCCGAGCGTGCAACAGTACAGAGTTGTAACTAGGGAACTGCTTGATTTCTCCCATACAATTAAACTGATATGGTTTATTGTCAGCTTCTTCGAAAGCTTTCGGAATGGACCAAATTTTATAGCATTTTCCTTGATGTAGGTAGAGTTGCATTTTTGGAATTAACGATTAACTATTTTGCTAAATATTTGATTTTGTATTTTTTCACTGTTTCAGAGCTTGTAACTCGCCATTAATTCTCAATATTCTAAAACAACTTATGTCATTTCGTAGGATTTTTTCTGCTCTTTCTAAATATGTGCTTCGTTTCTATGTAGCATTATCGATAGTTTAGCAATGAGGGTTTTTTTACAAATTTCCGATTTTTCATTCTATTTGCTGTAACTTGTAAATTATTGAGATCCGGCCAGGCATTATATACTGATTTACGCTCCGTGTGATCTCCTCTATTACCCCTATTAATATTGGACCCATTTAACGGAACACCCTGTATATCAAATATATCTGCATTATAACAGGGTTCGTAAGGGTACCGTTATTTTTCCAGGTGACATACCAATATATTTTTCTAAAGAAATACATCGAGTTCAAACGTTCAAAATTTGACTTTATTTAAGAAAAGATTATTAATAAGAAAATACTGGTACCGAAGAATTTCCTGGTCTTAAATTTCCTTAAACTCAAAAATTACAAAAATTTTTCATGTCTTAAAATAGTTCTTTTCACGACACTAAAAATGTTATGCTATTTCAGTTATCAGTTGAAAATTAAAGTAACAGTTCTTGTTCGTTTCTCAGACCTGTTTTATGAAGTGTAACGGCTATGAATATTTTTCGCCTGCTGCCATCCACATTTGCTCTAAACTTTACTTGTTTCAAAAAATTCGAATAAAGTGAAACTTTCGAGAAGAAAATACGTAGTTACTTTATTTCAGGTAATGTCACATGCTAGAATGAGTCTTTGGTGCCAAGCACGCTAGGGGTATTTTTTTAGTTTTATTCAAATAGGTTCGTTCAACGTTTATAATAAATTGTCTCCTTTAAATTTTTACTTTAAACCATATTTATTTCAATAAATTGTAATAAATTCAAAGTTTACCAAAATAACTACCGGAATTTTTACTCAAGTTTTTTAAAACTATTTCAGACCAGAAATTTTATTTAAAACTACTTAATTTATTCATTTAACGTATTTCTGTGAGTTTTATATTTAATACATTTTAAAAAGAAATTTCTGGTTCGAATCGGAATATATGCATTTGGTAAGGGTCAAAATAACGGCTCATGGTAGTTTTAGTGTTAAGGAGTCACTACTTTTAAAGTAATATTATATTATCAGGGTTCGTACGCTTTACTACAATTCTTTAATGGGATTTTTCGCATAATTTAAATGCAGAAAATCATTACAAATCTAGTAACTAAAACAATGTCAGCAATTTCTGCTACTTAAGTATTAGATAGAAAATTATTTTAAGTATTTAAATTATATTTAAGTTTTAAAGAGAAAATTATTCATTGAGGTAAAAACTTACGAACCCTGCATATGCTTTGAAGATTCTTTGGCGCTATGCACATTCAGTATATTTTTGTTTTTTATTGATATATATATATATATATATATATATATATATAAGTATATATATATATATATATATACTTTGAAAATTTTTATTCTGTAAATTTAATTTTCTATTTCAAGTGAAATGAATAAAATTTACTATTTCCCTAACACAATTCCATGACAAGATTTTATATTTTTTATAAAAGTTTTAGAGAAAATCAATATACTTAATAATTTATGTTCACATCTATTTGTTTTATTATTGCTTTTAAACTGTGTGTGATTGTTTTTATTTCAATAATTTAATTTTAAAGTGAAAAGCGATTTAGTGATATCGTTGCTACCATGGCAAACTATCGAATTTGAAAAAAAATGCCTTTTTTATTACTTTTGAAAATGGGCCGATTGTCACCACTAAACTTTAGTAGTATTTTTCACCAGGGTTGCTAGTTTGGCGTACTTCTTCATTCAGAAATTCCGAATTCATACCCGAAATTTGAAATAGAAATTTTTGTTTTATTTAATGACAGGCAATTCGTGATTACTTAAAGTGAAAACTTTCCTCTCAAAACTTCCAGTATGAATTCGACATCTCCCGATAAATAAGAAGGCCAAATTTGCAACCATGTGTTTCACATAAATTTTATTAGTATTCTTACTAGGCGAATAATTCTAATAAAATTTAGTGGTGATAATCGGCCAATTTTTAAAAATAATGAAAAATGCATTTTTTCACATTCGATAGTTTGACATGGTAGCGACGATATCACTAAATCGCTTTTCAGTAGACTTACATTTGCGTGTCAAGTATATATTTTGTCGTTAAAATAAATCTTTTTAAACTTTATTATGTTTTAAAATAATTCATTTTCAGTTAAAGTAACAAATATATGTAAAGTAACAGATGATTTCTGTATACAGGGTCTGTTCTAAAATTAGTAGGACAGGTTTTTTCCTGAGCTAACGATCGGACGAGAGGCGGTTTGTGCGCGCACGATCGGTGGAGGGGGATATTGGGAATGCTTGGAAAAATAGGCAGTCGGCTCACGGCTGTTGAAGAGAGTAGGTCGCTTGTACTGTGAACTCCTGTCGAAACGCCTCGTCACGGAAAATCATGGGGCGTTTTCTGAAGCAGCGATACGCGATCAAGTTTTGTGTAAAGCTTGGTAAAACGGGCAAAGAGACTCATGATATGATTAAGGAGGCCTATGGTGATGCTGCCATAGGGAGATCGGGTGTTTTTCAGTGGCAAAAGCTGTTCCGAGAAGGTAGGGAAAGGGTGGAAGACGACGACCGTTCCGGACGCCCTTCGACCAGCAAGACCAGAGAAAATGTGTCTCAAGTGAAACATATACTGAACAGTGACCGTAGGATGAGTATTAGAATGATTGCTGATAAATTGAGCATTCCTCAAATCCAAGTTTTTGTAATCGTGACAACGCGCCGAGCCACACAGCGTTTCCCGTAGTGGAGTATCTTGCCCAGCACAATGTGGCAACACTGCCTCATCCCCCCTACAGCCCCCACTTGGCCCCGCCAGACTTTTTTTCTATTCCCGAGAATAAATTCGAGGAGAAGCATCGCGGTTCGGTAGAGGCGGTTCAACAGGCCGTGACGAGGGAGCTAAACAGCGTTTCGGTCCAGGCGTTCCTGGAGGCGTATGAAAACTGAAAAACTCGTTGGCAGCAGTGTGTGGTTTCGGAAGGGTGCTACTTTGAAAAATTGTAATCGTTTGTACAATTCTTATGAATAAGTTTTTTTTAAAAAATAAAATGAGTCCTACTAATTTCAGAACACCTTTTCCATTCTCTAGCTCTACTCCTCAAAAGTTTATAAATAAATGTGTTTCGAAATTTGTTATCATCTTAAAAAGTCAACCAAAAAGTTATATGTTTCCAGTTAGAAAGTGAAAAATAAAAGTATTAGAAAATTGCTGAATATTTTATCGTTCACGTGACCATTTCATGAAGTGTGATGAGTTTGAACAGTCTTCGAATGTTGTTAACTATATTTGTATTAAACTGAGAATTTCAAATAGTTTCAATCTTTTCTTTTACGTTAAGTGTCCGCGTTTGAAGTACTGCATTTTCTCTTAAATATTCTTTGGGTTATATTTCGTAATTTCAACCCTATACCGCCCGAATTTTTCATTTGTAAATACTATCTTCTTTTTAATATTCCTATTTGAGGTTAGATATCATAATTTAAAAGAGTAATACTTAACACCGACTAATAGCAGACTTTGGAAATTATATTCGAGAGTATTTTTATATAAATATAGTGGTAGTAAAGCACCGAATTTATTTATTAAAAGTTGAATTTTATTTGATTCATATAACAATTTTCCGGCAGATAGTGAAAAAATTGAAAAGCTTTCATGAAAATCATCAGGTGTACATTTGTGCTAGATTTGACAAACTATCATTGGTAATCATTTTTGTGTCTTAAAAATTATTTTATAATTCTCGTTTTATATTTAAATTTCGCTATGTATAATGTTTGATTTACTGTAACAAAATAAGATATTTAATATTTGAATAACTAATGTGCTATATTATTAGAAGACATACAATATATATACATTACATAACAATATATTTTGCATTAAAATTAAGCCAAAAGTACAATTCAGAAGTTTGAAAAAAAATGAATTTCCCAAATTATTTATGTTTTGAAATATTTCGTTTCAAGTCAACCAACATCTTATATGTTTCAACTTAAGAAGTCTATTTGTGAATATTTTCTTATTATTATTCTGGTGGCTTCTTTATGAAATGTAATCAATTCGAACATTCAAATAAAGTTAGCGGATATATTTATTTTAAAGTTTATTTCGTTTTAGAATTTCAAATATTTAGAACTTTCATTTGTTTGTAAGGGTTCGCTTTTGAAGTAATATCATTTCGCTGAAAGTCTAAACATTGTAGTAAATATAAAATAAGTTTTTAGTGCTATATTTTAGAAATCTTACTTTTTTTTAAAGTTTTATTTAATTTTAATTTTATATTTCATGTAAAAGAAATAAAATCTTTTTTTTATCCTAATAATATTATAAATCCGATTGTGTGCAAATGTTTGGCTGAAGCCAGCATGAAAATGGATCATTTAATGATCCTGTATCTTTAAATATAGGTTGGTTATAACCCTCAAATGAACATAGGGTGGTTTTTGTTAATTTTATTTCAAATCTTTTTCTTAATAATTCCAAGTTTCGTTATTTTCATAGAGAATAAATGGTAATTTTTTCGTATAATATTTTAAAATGGTTAAATTTACTTTACCGTTGCTAATACTTTATCGTCGCCAAAACTAAATCAAAACACGGAATAATAATTTTTAGTGAACAATTTTGTTTCATTGAAAATTTTCACGTGAAAAATGAAAATGAAATTAAAAAAAATAAAGAATTAAAAAGGAGATTAAATAATATTATTAGAAATAAAACGTACTTTTTTTAGTTTTTGATAATAATATGAGGTTTCAATTTGCGTAACCATAGGAAACAGGCGAATATGACGTCATACATCGAAAATAAAGCGGATATGCTTTGATGGTGAAATAAAATAATCTTAAGTTTTTTTTAAGTACTTTTTTACTTTTTTTTTTAAATTTTTGTATGGTAACAGTACTTGGCGTTTTACCGTCTTCGCACGGCTAATATAACTATACCGTATTTTTTATTTAAATTTTTATAAAAGTAAAAAGAAGTTTGAAAAGAAAATGGTTAGCAAATGTCAATAATATGCTCCGCAAAATTATCCATGTCGTAAATGATGTCATGGATAGCGAGAAATAGTTATTTTCATTCATAAAAATAAAAGAATAACTGGATTACCTAAAAAAATGACGATTGTTAATAATTCCATTTTTGTTGATAAAACCTAAAGATTTAGTATTATTTCGTTAAAGTAACATAATTTCCGTACGCCAGTTTTGAAATTAATTGCCTGGAAAAGAAAATTAACAAGAATTATGTCATTAAAAAGGGATTTCTCTGGCGGAAAAGAGACGTCATATTTGAATTAAAACGGGAATTTTCCAATATGTTTTAAAATGAGTGTGAAACAATTCCTTACATTAATAATACAAGGATCAGTAAGTATAGAAAGTAGATGAGTTTCACGACATATTTATAACGAAAAATTTAAATATTTTTTTTTATTTATACTTATTATTAAGCATGAGTATCCGTTATATACAGATGAGAGTTTTCTGCTAAAAATCACATCATAATATTAAGAAAAGGAAAATTAACACGAATCTATTATATTAAAATGTGACCGTGTGTTTGTATTTCGCAACTACTCCTAGACTATCGAACTCAACGCGATTTACTTAATACCGGTTATTATTAATCCGAGGATGTCACACAAACTCTCATAATTTAAAAAATTAAATTAAATACAAAGATTTTTCTTCTTTTTGTAAATTTTAACGAAGTTTCTCTAAAAACGAAAGTAAATTACACCATATTTGTGTATAAAAAAGGAGAAATAAAACAGATCAGTTTATTTTTTACAGCATTTTCTCATTATTACTGAAAAACAGAATTTATTTTCACTTTGAATAGATGGTAAAAACAAAATCTTGATTTCAGTAAATTATCCGAAAAATTAAAACATATTTTCACATTTTCAAAATTCATGAATCAATTTATTCTGGAGAACAAAAATTGTCTTGCAACATACTGTCATTTAGATAACAAGATTTGTTTCAGCTATACATTAAACCAAGGAGGCAGAATTGAATTTTAAAAAAAAAACATGTACTATTTCCAATTAATGTTATTTTGAAGGATGGCTGTTAAAACGTTATACAAAGGCGTTAAAAGTAAAATTGTTTATCAGCTAAAATTGACATTTGTTTTTACCCAATTCGTCTACTTCCACAATTTTATTTGGCCTTTCTTTTTGCATTGGTTGTAATTTCATTTTCGCGATTATTTGACACAAAATTTCCCTTTTTTAAGGCTGAGTTATGTTAAGGTCCCTATAACAAAAAATACCGTAATGTCTCCTATGAAATGTGATAAATAGCTAGTTAATTATTAACGTTTTTAATTATCGGGAGTGAAATATTTTGCTTTTATTTAATTTGTGTATTTATTATTCTTTTAATGTTGCGTGAACGAAGTCACGGGTAACAGCTAGTTAGATTATAATTTTGCATTTCATATTGGAATTAATAATAGTTATAATGGGAATATCTGATTATATTAATTACATGTTTCATCGAAGTTATAAAATGAAAAGTAACTGAATATAAATGACAGAACTTTTAAAAAAAGTAATCTAAACCAGAGTTCGTAAGTTGTACCACAACACTTTAATAGAATTTTTCGCCTTATTTAAATTCAAAAAAGTATTACAAATCATCCAATTAAACGCGGTGTCTACAATTTTTGCTATATAAATATTAAATAGAAAAATCTGTGATAAAGGTGTGCGAATCCTGTAAACATCAAATAATTTATGAATTATTTACATAAGACTATAGGGATATGCTGAATTGTAAGCAAAACTACCCCGAAAATTACCTAAATGCTTTATGTTTTCAAATAGGTCTTTTCACGTTTATCAAGAAGTTTCACTATTTGAGTTATAAAGTGAAAATTAAAGTAACAGTAAAATACATCTTTGTAAATTTTTTTGTTCTTGTTCTCACATCTGTTTTATGAAGTGCAACGAGTATAAATATTTTTTGTCTCTTGTCGTCCGCATTTGATTTAAACTTTACTTGTTTAAAAAATTTCGAATAAATTGAAACTTTCCAGAAGAAATTAAGTAGTCACTACTTTTGAGGTAAGATCATATGTTTGATTCATTCTTTGGCGCCAAGCATGCTACAGAGTATTTTTGTGTTTTATTAATATATATATATAGTATATATATATATATATATATATATATATTCAGTTTATAATAAATTTTCTACTGTAAACTTTTACCTTTAAATTTTACATGTTGAAATAAATTCGAATAAATTGAAACTTTCTCAAATGAAATTCGGTAGTCACTGCTTTTGAAGTAATGTCATATGCCTTAAAGAATTTTTGGCGCTCAGTATCTTAAGTGTATTTTTGTTATATATAAAAAAATACTTTTTTACTTTGTAAAAAGAATCATTTCTATAAATATAATTTTTGAAAAACATTTTATGTAAGTTTAGTTTTTTTTTTTCAAGTAAATTAACATTTTTTTATTTTGCTAATACAATTTCATGAACAGATGCAATCTTTATTTATAAAGATTTTATGGCATATAATGTCATTTTAAGTTAATCATATCACTAAGTCTTTCTTCAGTAGGCGCATATTTGCATAACGTGTTCTTTGTGCCGTTAAAAAAAAGCGAAATCACATAACTTCCTTATGTTCCAAAATTGTATATTTTCACTTAACCATAATGTTCCATTTCTATATTAGAAAATGGAATGCTAAGTAGCGATGGATTTCTTAATAATTTCTTCCTCTCCTTCTTATAAATGTTTTACAAAGAGTAACAAGTTTAAACATTGGGTGAATGAAATCATCTGGTCTAAGGTTCCTGCTCGACCCTCTTCAGTTTTTAAGTAATCGTTACGAGACTTGCATAGAACAGGGTTCGTACTCTTTTACTACAATCTTTTAATATATTTTTTTCTATTTAACCCCTTCAGGGTCAAAGTACTCTTGTAGCTAAAATATTGAAATGATTGATTGACACCAGGATTCACGAACGAATTTATTTTAGAATAAGTAAAAGACTTTTTCTCATGTACTTTATAAATTCAAAAATTGATTATAAAATTCTGGCTTCAATGTGGCATTTTGGGAATAAAATTAAGTGGTATATATAATATACCGGTGCCGTTCAAGGGGTTAAAATTTAAATAGAAGATATTGAGACCACCTCGTTTAATGGCAAGGGTGGTAATAATTTTCTGCATTTAAATAAGGCATACAATTTTATCAAAATATTGCAGAAAATGCGTACGAACCCTGTAGAAGTCTTAAATGAACATATGTGAACTGTCACAGTCAGAAAGAGTGTACTTAAGCACACATCACGTGTGCTTCGGTAAAGATAATTATGTTGCTGTAGCAGAAAAAACGATCAAATCACCAAGTTTGTCATCGTGAAGCTAATCATACAAGAAACCATATAATTGAAAATATGTGATCTGGTTGATCCATTCTGCACTACAAAACATAATTGCAGTATTAAATATAAAAAGTCAGTATATTCATCATGGCGTGCCGTCAAACTAGGCCATACAGCCGGTCGCGATAAAATGTACCCTTACTTTAACAAGCTCTAACTCCAGAACAAATCACTTTAAAAGTGTGTAACTTTAGTAAACATATACCTATGCACATGTCATAGAGTTGCTAAAATCATTTCTGTCCTACTTAAATATTTACTAATTTGTTAATTTTTGAAATCATTTAAAAAATAAATTCATTAATTCATACCTAATTTCAGAAATCCATCTCAAAAGGGACACGTCCGATGTCATTACCGCTAGTTCCACTGGGAAGAACACACCTTATTTGCTATGAAAACTTTTGCTTCATTTTGGGCCTCTTCTGTACAAGGTATATAAAGCAAGGTTCAAAACACTTATTTTGCTTGAGATTCGCAACTATATTTGTATGAAAAGTAAAGTCCCGACACACTCAAATATCTCTTGAACTGATAAAGCTAGAATTTTTGAGCAAATGTCTATTTATAATAAAACGACATTGCACAATCATGTGAGTGTGACTTTAGCGTCCACTAGGGACAAAATGTGAAAGTTATCGACCCTATCTCGAAACATAAGGAGGATGACTAAAATATGTCAATCACAAAATTGTAGAACATCTGATATTTAGTATGAACTGACATCTTACATGTAAATATAACTCTATTAGAGCGGAATATACGGTATTTGTAATCACGTTTTTTTTTTTTTTCTGTGAATTTTATTTCATGTTTCAAGTTAAACAAATATACGCTTAGATGAATGAAATAAATAATATTTTATAGTACAATTAAAATTGTCCATTATTGGAAAATTTGATTATATAAGATTATAAATTTAATAAAAATTAAAAGAAAAAGAAAAATATTCTACACATCAAATAGTTATGAAAGTTTTGCATGCCAATCTAAGATTTTACTGCGACATTAAAAAAAGAAAATTCAAATATCTTCATATTTCGAAATATTTATTTTGAACTCAAAGTAAAATTTCTATATTTCTATTTTATAAGTAAAAAGTTCAAAATAAAGTATCAGTTCATTTCTGAATATTTTCTTTTCTTTTTCTCCTGGACGTTATGAAGTGTAACACGTTTGAACATTTTCAGTCTCCTGTCGACTACATTTGCTTTAAACTTTACTTGTTTCAAACAATTCAAATAATTTGAAAGTTTTACCTTTCATAGAAAGTGGTCCCTTTTGAAATAATGGTATTTGATTGAACGACACTTTGCCACATATGTGTACATAAAGATGATATATTTTGTGAAAATATTGTGCGCTATGTATATTTGAATGTTTCATTTAACCCTCTGCACGAAACACAGGTCTCTCGGACCGATCAATGTTTCGATCAATGTTTTTCTTTAAAATTGTGAATTTTTCTCATTATGTATTAGTTTAGTATGTATTTTTGTATAAATAAAGAATTTAAATATTACATATTGTAATTAGTTCACCCTCCTTATGTGATCAATTTCATAGATTAGTAGGAATAGATGTCCTGGATTAATTTTAACACAATTATTCTAATTGGTAAAGAAATCATATGAGATGTAATTTTCTACTTAGACGAAAAATGTCCGGGCCAGAATTCGAACCTGGGATCGCTTGCCTGTAGCTTCCATGCTCTGTCAATTGAGCTATCCCAGGCGAATCTGGATGAATTATGCCCTCCAGATTCGATCGGGATAGCTCAATTGGTGCAGCATTTATACACATTTATGGAAAGTCAAAACGTTACAGTACTAGATTTGAACCAGAATTTCATTCTAAAACATTTTTCTTACAATATATTTAAAGAAAGTTACACATGATTGCGAACTTTTATAGTTTTTTTTTCGCTGTTATTGTTACCACTAATTTTTAACAGTTATTTTTGCCTTCTGCCTCATGGCGATTAAATAAGACATAAATTACTTTTAAAAATTAGTGGTATGAGAAAAGCCTAAAAATGTGGAGAGTGATGATTATCAGTTTTTGCGAGAATGAAGTAGATATCTGTATCAGCCAAGGCCTTCCTCGAAGAGCGAGCTCATCCCGGACTTACAGCTGCAATATTGCAATTTTTTAGACCGGAGTTGTGAAACTGTGGCCCGCCGGATAACACTAAAATTTTAGAGTAAACATTGCCGTGTCTAATCATCGAATTTCTGCGATTCAAAAAGTTAACTATTCCTTTTAAAAATTAGTAGTACCTGGTGGGCCACAGTTTACTACGCCGTATTATCAGCCATTCAGATTAATTCATCACCAATAGCACCACCATACGGATTGTGTATATGCAAATGTAACTATGCCATCAATGTCAATCCTGGTATGTCATAAATTTATTTAATCACAGATTTTGTAAACGCCTCGTTTAATCTTACAATTTATAACAAGCGATTAAATTAGTCGAAAATTTCTGTTGAAAAATTGTGGTAATAATGTACGCCTCCTGTGAATGTGTTAGTTTATCGCAAAAGTTTTCTTTTTTATAAATTTTAGCCAAGATTACTTAATATCTCGAATTTTTCTAAATAATCTAGCTTTATATCATTTTATAAAGTTATTTTGTGTAATATTTGATACAATTTTGAATAATATCTCAATGGATTAATTTTATAGGACCATGTCTTCCAATATACTTATTAATAAATTATAACAAGATATTGCAAACAAAATAATTTGGTTTGAAGGAAATTGTTGGGTTGTTATTTTACTGAATACCAATTAAAAATAACATGTTTTGAAGTAATCATATAAAATTAAGTAGTGTTGCGTAGCCAGCATTAGGGATAATGGATAAATGAATATTCGTCGCCTTATCTGTACTAATCATTTTCAGCGATTAAATTAGGCGGAACTAACTTTACCAAATAAGTGGTATCCAAAGCGTTTGGACTCCTCTTTTGCTCTTCCGCGGACTAAGGATGTGTAGATTGCTCCAAATTGCTGAAAAGTTTATAGTAGAGGGATTAGATTCCAAATTTCTAATATAGTGATCATGTAGTTGTTAGGTATCTGTGTGGTCACTATTTTTTGTACCTATTTTTGTAAACAATAATATTCCTGATAGATTTCTGTAGTATATGTTGGATAGGGCAGACAGGTGAAATCTACAGACACATGCTATCAGTATCACACAAGTTGTTATGCAACACAATGAACCATTAGGCCGATTGCAGCGCCTTCTTCTCTGTGTTGCATCTAACAAAATTACTCATGTATTAGACCAGGTGTGTCAAACAGTAGCCCACCGGATACCACTAAAATTTTATAGTAATCTTTACCTTATCTAATCATGGAATTTCTGCGATTCAAAAAGTCGACTATTTAAAAAAAAAAATTGTATTAGACAGTGGTAGATCCAGGTACGTAACCGGGAATGCTCATTTCACCAGCTTTTGTGAAAAGTTTTCATCACCTTATTTAATCGTTAAGTTTTCCTATAAAACTAAGTTATTAGAAAAAATAACTAGAAATTGTTGGTTGAACGGTATATGCCTAGTTTCATTAAGACGATACGCCCCTGATAATAGGTTAATTTGCACAGCTTGTTTACCATATTTGTCTTATTGTGTGTAATCACCGCCCCCTGAATACTAGGCCTACATGCTGACAGAAAAATGGCGGCTATCGTAGTCGGGTTTTTTTTTTTCATGGACTGTACGGTCCTTTGAATTAGAACATCATCATTTTCTTAAATTATTCTTCGTGTTATATTTCTAAGATTAAAAAATACAAATAATACTTTAAAATTATACTGAAATTCGAATTCAACAGACCGTATAAACGCTATAAAAAATTCGTCTACGACGGCAGCGATTTTTCTGTCAGGACATAGGTCTATTATTCAGGAGGCGGTGGTGTAATTTTTAACTTTCTAAAAAGGAATTGGGTTATTGTGAAAATTCATAATATACGATATAAACCATCGCCCATGATGCCAAACAGTTTTTATGGAATAATACTGGTGGCGCTAACGTGAAGACACTAATTAATCCTCTTAAGGAATTAATCAGTGTGTCGTGTTGAAGTTTCTGGTAAATAAAACGTCAGATTTATGTGATCAGCTTAGCGGATCTTTATCCAGTTAGTGCGAAATATTACAGCTTGCATTCTTAATTACGATGCTAGTTTTATATTTATTCAATATTGAATGAATTTTACGATTATTTATGGTCATTTACTGCATACATCAAAGATAAGTCAACGTGGCTGTAGTGCTATAAAAGTTAATTCAATAATGACAGATTATTGTTAATAAGATGTAATTAATGACTGGATTTCAAATGGTTCAAAAATCCGATTAAGGAGGCATTTCCAACGTAAAAAGGACTGAAATAAAAATACATTTTGGGTTTTAAAATTGAACCCATTTTCAGTGCAGGCAAAAAATAACCAATAATTAAACAAGAAATGCCAAAATGCTATCCGGTATTAATAACAGATGGCAAAAGAAAATATTTCTTTGTTTAAAATGTAAAGATTCTCTAAATATAACTATCGAGAAAAATGATTATTATCGTTAAATATCGGGGTTAAATCGATATAGTGTTATTATTTTAGTATTTACTGCAAAAAAAAAAAATAATAAAAATGAGCATGCAACAGTGAAATTAAAAGAATGTACCAATTTAGTTATTCTATTCCAATGCAACGTTGTCATACATTAGACACACATGAAAAGCAGTATTGATATAAAGAAAGAGAATGCGACTATATTGCCAATGTTCATAAGCTTTTACCACAATTTTATAATAATTTTTTTTCGTCTTATTTAACCCTTTGGGGACGAGCGACACGTATACGTGACGCATAAGATGCTCTGAATCCTCGATTATTCCCACCAGTTATTTTTTATTGTAAGATTTGTCTTATTAAATCTTAGCATTTCTGCGATTCAATTAGGCGAAAATTTCTCTTTTGAAAAACCAGTGGTAAAAGATTAAAAATTGTGTAAAGGACGCTCGTCGCGAAGGGGTTAAATGCGGAAAAGTATTAGAAATCCTGCAATTAAAGGCGTCATCTGCAATTTCTGATATTTAAATATTAATTCGAAAAATTCTTTAAAAAATTATGGTAAAAGCATACGGACGCTGATTGCGTTACTTTTAAGATGTATTATTAAACTATTTTAATTATTATTTTAATCTCCCTAATTATTTTTAAATCATATATAAAATTAATAAATTATACTGTATAATTGCACTTAATCTCATTATATATATTTTTTTACATATTATTGTAGCTTTTCCTTCTAATTATTTTAGAGAATATTATTGTAATCTGTAATGAATAATGATTTACTGTGCTGATTAAAATCTCAATATTACATATATTAAGCTTTCCCCACACACTTTTTTCATACCGTTCTCATAACTTTATTTAAATTATTTTGCAAGATAAAAAATAGCCACCCAGAGTTTAATTAACTTCATAAATCTATTGCAACGTGATATTTTAGATGCATCTTCTATCATTTACTTTACGAAGGGTTTATTTAATTTATATTTATGAGCTGTCTGTTCAAAGAGATGTAATTATTCATAGTTATTTTCACCGCTGAATAATAAGTGCATAAGATACAAGTGGTCCAAATATACTTAAACTGCTTTTGAGATATTTTGAAATTTAAAAAAAGGCAAAACGGGAATTTGGTTTAGTAGTCTAAATATATATCTGAGTAGAAAATCATCTATATAAGTCTAAAAAGAATCCCAAATTTACATGAGTAAAATTTATTTTCAATGACGTTTAAACATTTTCACTTATACCACATGTATTCTGAACTCCTCATACATTCAATAATATATTTTTAAATCATTAGTTTTCAAAAAAATATTTTTCTAGGCAGTTGTTATATAAATTTCTTATTTAAGCTTTAAAAAATAGTAGTGGAATACGTTTAACCCTTTAGCGAGCGGTGTCCACAAATAGGACACCTAATTTTAATTCCAAAACTGACAAACGGAACCAAGAATATTTAATTAAAATTTTCCTTTTATAAACTACAGGAAAATAAGCCAGTTTTTATTGTGTAATGAATTTGTTTACAAATTCTGGTGTCAGTCCATAATTTCATCATTTTGCAAACGGACTTACTCCGCGCCGGAAAGCGTTAAAGCCGTATAGTTGTGTAAAAATAGGATACTTAAGATTGACTCAATGCAAGCAACCATGTAGCTCTGCTAATGGTTGTAATATTTTGTTCTGAGAAAGAAGAAAAAGCAGCCATTTGAAAATAAAAGATGGTTAAAGTATGATGATAATGCTTTCTCCTCTCACTAATCTCACAGGAATTCGAATCACAGATTTAATAGTGGTTGTCGCGGTGAGTTAAAATGATAACCTATTATTTTACGGAGAGTCACCAGCCGCTAGAGTATCACACTAAACACTATGGTGTGGTAAGAAACTTAACAGAGTCTTGTGTATTCACCACAATATTTACTTGTTTAAACGGCTATGTAGTAAAATCTTTGTGTAAATTCTATACTGCGCCAGAAAGATTATTCAATTATTTTGATATTTATCTCAAATAATTTTCATATAAGCTACTTCAGCCTACAAAATTACCGTGATTTCCGGCGTATAATCCGTAGCTCAAAGAGGTGTTTTTCGACCCAGAAATATTATATTAAAAAATGTAACTTAAAAGATCGCTGTAAATATTTAACTACAATTATTGAATAAAATTTCTGGGTCGAAAAACGACTCTTTGAGCTGCGGATTACACGCCGGAAATTACGGTAACTGTAAATTCAGCACAGGATCAGAATTCTATGAATAGGGGCAAGGTTGAATTAGTAATGGAGATTCGTTCTGTTAAAACGGTGTGGATTATTTATGTGATTGAGAGGTTTATAATTTCCCCTATAATACGTGTTGATTTTTGAAGGCGAATGAGATAGAAAATCATTGATAAATTATTTATAAAGTAATTAGAGTGAACCAACCATTTGACAGTAAATTTGGATTTTAGAGCCCTAATTGATAGAAAAAAAGCCGAATTTGATATTCCTCTTGATGTATTTTCGTAAACGTTTTTCGGATATGCCAGGGTTAGTTCATGTGGTTTGTCATTAGATACATACAGGGATATAGTGGGACTTTTTTCAAAAACTTGATCGGTAAGATCAGGTAAAACAGTAGACAAAGCAGTTCTGTGACTAAAATGTTCAATTAATGGAATACCAGAATTTACAAACAAATTCATTTTAAAATAATTAAGGCTTGTCGTCACGTGTATTGTAAAAGCAAAATTTTATTAAAATATTATGTTTGCCAATTGCCAGTTTGGAATTAAAATTAAGAGTTTATGCCATGCAAAAATCGCCCTTGAAAGGGTTAACTTATAAGTATTTTGGGTAATAAATTTGTAATAAAAATTGATGGTACGCACACTTCAGTTAATAAGGATCAGATATCAGATCTATAAGGCACGTTCCCATACTACATCTTCACTTTCGTCGAACTCTCGTTCCGGGGAGACTGAGTCAATATTGTATTCCACTGCTAAATAGAAGCAATCATCTATTAATGCTGAGTCTACATCATCATAGCACTATCCGTCGACCTCTCAACACAATCATGCAGTACAAGTTTCGAATTATTTTAGTTTCCCACAACAACCACCTCTCCATTCTTTAGATGAATTTTCACCTAAATTATCCTGCTCAGCTACGTAGTCGCAGTACTCCTCGTGAACATAATCAAAATGTGCACAGACATTTTGAAGGCTCTGTTTCTCCCAATATTAACCACTTCAACAATCATAAACGACATTTGCAGCAACAAACTCTACCGTCTTTACAAAGGATCAAACAACAACGCTAGAAACTGCGTCAATCTTCTACTGTGCTATCAGCTGTCCAGTTCCAATAAAACCTCAACATTCTTCAAGAGATTCTGCGCATGATCCTTCTACAGAACCATCCGTGTAACCTGCATACAAGTGTCGTCTGACCTTCAGGACCAACTTTTATTGTCCAAAGTTGCCATCATTCTATTTCGAAACGAGCTACTTTTTTAAAAAACAGCTACTTGAATACTAAGCCTAAGCACTGAACTAAAAATGGCGGCTGCCGTTGGCAGATTTTTTTTTTGTTTAGTGTGCGTAATGACAGTGGCGTAGCCAGGGTGGGGGTCCAGATGCTCTTTACACCACTAATTTTGTACAGTTTTATTTGCCTTCTACAATCGGAGAACTTTCTGCGATAATCAAGGCGAAGCAAACTTTAAAATTTTACTGGAATCCAGAGCGTTTGGACCCCCACCCTGGCTACGCTACTGCGTAATGACCCTTCAATATAAATAACGACATTTTTTTAATGTTTTTTTTTGCTTGTTCTCCTGAGATTAAATTATGTAAAGAAAACTATATGCAAATTGGGGTATTTAAAGTCGAGGTACCGTAGAAACGCTGAAAAATATCCACCTGCGGCAGCCTCCATTTTTGAAACGGCACGTAATCTTGCATTCAAGGGGAAGTGTTTTAACAATACCTCGAACCGTCGTCATAACGACCAGTTTATTGATGTGTCTGGATCCTCAAATTTTCTTGTCGGCCTCCTCACCTTTATAGAACCATTTTGCAAGCCCGTCTTCAACAACATGCTGTAGCTGCCAGTTCCTCGTATGGATTCGTCGCTGAGCAATATTTTGTCCAATCTATCTCGAGTTCTGCAAGACATCGATCTGACAGTTTGGTGGCTGCTGTCCACCGCCCTCTGAATACTAGGCCTGAGCGCTGACATAAAAATGGCGTCTGTCGTAAGCGGATTTTTTTCAGCGTTTGTACGGTTCCAAGAATTTGAACATCAATAATTTCTAAAACTTTTCTTCTCCTTATTTTTAGGATCAAATAAGTCAATGAAAACTTTTAGAAATTGCTGTTGTGGAAATTCAGGGGTCTGTACAAATGCTAAAAAAAATCCGCCTACGACAGCCGCCATTTTTTTTGTCAACGCTCAGGCCTAGTATTCAGGGGGTGGTGTGTTGTCTCAGAATGAGGTGTAGTATGATGCTCTGTTCCATCACGAGATTTTGGGAATGCTGCCTACGGGAAAATTTCTGACATACTGTATTTGGGCCTTGAAACTTTAACATTGTGTGCTTTTTAAATGAGTTTAGTATAATTGTTTTACATTTTGTTGCATATCAAACGTTTATTTGCTGTAAATACTCTTGTGGTTTCATCAGTAGCGATTGCATTAACTGTATTTGTATATGTCAAGTTGACAATATTAATTTTATTTGTTTTGCGTGTTCAGCGGACGTAGTTATATTCTTTATTGTAAGTTTTAAACTAGGATTTGTTTTGTGTATGTGTAAACTGTTTGGGAATTATTAATTTAGATATTGAACAATATTGACATAATTTAATTACTAATATTGTAAGGTTTTATTATAGGAATGTTCGCATTTGCACAGCATGAAATGTGTATTGCTGTACCTTCTTAAGTGTAAATACTCTGAATATTTCTGGTTTTACTGCATATAATTTTCACGATGGATTTTATGTTAGTAATATCTGCAGTTTGAAATTATACCTGTAATTGATGTGCTTATGAACATTTACCTTACAGGCTGCCGTATTTGTGAACAAAGTTTTTAAACAAAAATATTTTTTTAATCTGCATTTCAATAACAAACAAAGTTTTGTTGTATGCATGTAATTGTATGATGTTACTTTATTACAGATGAAGACATGCTTTTTACATGGTTTTATAATTCTGCCATTTCGAATGTTCAATTATTATTCGGCTGCCCACAGTTGGGGTTATTATTAGTTTGAGTTTTTGTTGGTAGCTGGGAATATTAAAAAAAGGAAAACAAACCTAATGCAGTTTGTCAATTTTTTTCACGAGATTTTTCTATCTAGTTCAATTTAGATAATTTCAATCTATTAATTTTAGTATGATTATTAACGTTAACCAATTAAATTAATCTCGAATACAATATACATTTGGAAATACCCGATTCCACATTAAAGTATATTTTTAGTTGAGATATGTTCGTTTAAGATTCAATGGTGCTTTCAATTTTAGACAGTATTGGTTCTGTTCAGAGTAAAAATGTAATTGCAGTACAGTTCGATTTATTTATAATTAATTTATTTAACAACATGATAAATTTGTTTAAGTGACACAAAATTACACAGTATTTTCTAAGTTAAATTGTTTTTACTGTTTCCTACCGAGCAGAGTCTTAGTTTCCGTAAAGTAAAATTTTGTTTTACGCAATTTCAAGTTTGTTCATTCAGAGATGTCAAATAATCCTGCTAATGTACTCAACACGAAAAATCGAAGTAGCAACATGAAGAATAGAGGAAAATTCTTTATATCGCAAGTTAATAATGATAAAAAAAAACGAAGTGATCATAATCTGCGTATCGGCGCGCGTAACAACCGCAGGATTAAAAAAAGAGCTTTTAAGAACGTAAGCACTGGAGCGCTTCTGCCAAAAAATACGGTAACATCTTATCAGAATTTGTGTATAGTAATTTGTGTTTTTATCATGATTGATAACCGAATATTAAAAACAACAAAAATTGCAAAGATGAGACCATAAATATGTTTACCATAACAGTGATTTTGTAATTATAAAAAAATGTACTTTCCCATAGGTCTCAACCCTCGGATTATTTCAAGTTATAAAAACACAGTTTGTATATTCCTTTAAATGTTACCCCGCTTTTTTGTTGTTATTTAACGCATATACGTACTAGCGTATAACTTAATCCCCAAATTCGAAAAACAGTGGAATACGAGTGGAGTTGTTTGTCTTGTTTAATCGAAGAATTCATAATATTTTTCTTCTTTTAAATAAAAAGAAGACAACCATTATTAAATAGTGATATTAAACCAGTTTTCTTTCCTCCCTAATTTGTGAATCGAATTACATACGCGTATGTGCTCAGAATCTATAAATATTCTTTCGAGTAATTTTAATTAAATATACTGATATTTTTTAAAAAATCCAATCACCCCTGCGATTAAATTAGTCAAAATTTGGAAAACCGGTAATACAAATTAAGAAATCTGTGAAGGTAGCTCCTCCCGAAGAGGTGAAACCAATTAAAATTTTGCGCTTTATTGTGTTTGAAAACAAAACTTAATGTAGGTCGTTACCCATTACTTATAAGTTTAAAACCCACTCAGTGTTTAAAGAGATCGCGAATATCTTATAAAATCTACTTATTTTCTTTTGAAAGATCATGAGTACTTTCTAATTTTGAAATCTAAAATTTGTTAATTACAACATGGTTTATTAACTAATTAAATTTAAATCACGCCATGCCTGAACGATATATAAGAGGTTTTTGTAATAGGAGTTTTCTTAAATTCAATTATCTGATTCGCAGAGGCATGATAACACTACTTTCAAATACACTCGAATAAATTATGATGCGCTCCTCTAACTAAAAAACAACGCTTATAGGTTCTAATTTTGATTGCTAATAGATAGAAATTTGTTATTCGAAGAAGTACACAACTTTGTGTAATTATGAAGCTAAATAATTTTGATTTTTAAGAGAGTTTATTAAATTATTAAAAAGAACATTTATTTATAATGACATATTATATTAATTTTAAGTACCAAGTCATCAGTACTCCCCAATTGTCCCGCCCCACCAGTGGCTGAGAGGTTCTGCTCTCAAAACTGGTAGACGGGAGACCTGTCGAGCTCGTCGACCTAACCGTTCGGAGTTTTCCGTGGTTTTCTTCGATCCTTGCGTTAATACGGGTTAGGATCCCTTAGAAAGACCCTCACGAAGGGCACTCCCCCTAGGGCCTATATCCCTCGTGTAGATAATCGGCTGTCATAAAATCAACCAACCAACCCAAATTGTCCCTTTTTTGTACACCATTGTTTTCTAAGAAAACGTTTCCTGTTATATTTCTCTGTCAAAAATGAAGTGAAATATTTTCTCATATCAGTGTTGCCATAAAAATAAAGTATCGCAATTTATCATGCTCAACCATGATTATAAAATAATAATAATACTAATACAGAAAAGATAAATTTTGTGCATTTCCGTATGTGTTTATTTTATATTTATGATTAAAAATCAAAATTGGAATTGCAGTTTTTAGAAGAAAAGGACACTATCGATCGATCGAAGCAGTGTTATTTCCCGTGTAACCTAAAATGCATGCTTTGATATACATATTTAATTTATATGATATATATTCAATTTATTATTATTTGTCCCATGTTTTTCAATAAGCGGGTGATATCATAATCTAATGCAGTTAAAATACGATTATTATTATTATTTTTTTTTATCTCGCGCGTACCATTTGCTATCTTTGATTAGTTTTTACTGTAGCTTTGGTGGAATAAATAAGATGATATTCTCGCTTCCCTAATGCTGTTTGCAGATTTTTTAACCTTGATTTTTCTTTAGTAGTTTCAATCTGTATCACATATATACACTTTTATGACCACTACTACTTTCAAAAGGAATATTTCTAACGAAATAATTTTAAAGTACGTCCGTGATTAGATTTTTCTCGTAAAAAATAGCAGAAACATACCACGGCAATAAATGTTTGTAAATAATGGTAGCTAAAAAGTGTCCACTATGAAACATGTTTATTTCAAGTTATTTTGTTGAAGACATTAAAATGCATAGACAATGATGAAATACTCTATACTTCGTATAATGATACTTACTGTTCTTTATTATTTTGAGTGGTGTTATATAAAAAATGAATTTTTTTGAAGCATTGTTTATCGGATAACTGAAAGTTAAATCTCATTCTGCTTAAATAATGCGTTACGATTTGCAAAAGATTTTTCTGTCATTTGCATTAAAATTCCATTATCATGTTTACGGAATCATGAAGATAGCCAATACTATTTAATAACGAACAATGTAATTAACACAAAATCAGGCTTTTGTGTTCTAATTTTGTTTACTAATAGATAAAAACTTCTTTTAAGAAGAAGTACATGACATTGTTTAATTATGAAACTTACGCATTGAGAATTATAAAGAAGATGCGATAAACATAAATATACATTTCTTATAAAGATTGATATTAGCGATTAATACTTGTCCCGAAATTTTGTAAAGAAGAAAACATGATGATATATCCAAATAACAAATCTGACCTATTTTGTATTCAGGAATTATGAATTTGCAATAGAAAATGTGGAATGCTTTATATTTTGAATAATAATCCGTGCTTAAAGTGAAAAAAATATATTATTTTTTTTCTGGTATGAAATCGGAAAAATCCACTAGATTTGGCAAGACTGGTGCTTCCTTGCAATTTTGGTTGTGTGTGTCTGTTTGAATTTATAAAGAGATTTGCTCAAATGAATTTCGTGCACATTTTCAAAAAAATCCCGGAAATACAATATTTTAAATAAACTATGTATTTGTTTGTTAAGAATTATTACGTTAATTTGCAATATTTTGATATTTTACATCACTTAGTGAACAATACCAATAAAAACGTCATTTATATATAAGCATTAAGTAATATTTTTCTTTTAACTGTTTAAAGATATTTTCGTCTCCAATAATGACCTTATTATTTTAATCTTATTTTAAAATGAGTTTTTCAAACGTTGTGTTTATGGTAAAAAAATTAAAAACAAATATGTAAAATTTATTATAAATGAAGTTATCATAATGTGGACTTTTATATTATAAATAAGATACGAATATATCGGAATTTTCCCTCATATAAAATTTTCAATTGCATTTTTGTGTTTTATTTTTACCGTAATTTCGGGTGTATAACCCGCAGCTCAAAGAGTCGTTTTTTGATTCAGAAATTTTATTCAATAATTGTAGATAAATATTTACAGCGATCTTTTAAGTTACATTTTATAAAATAATATTTCTGGGTCGAAAAACGACTCTTTGAGCTGCGGACTATACACCCGAAATTACGGTACATTAAAACTTTATTTTAATAACCGAACTCACAGAGAATTTAAATAGCTCATGAATATACCATTAACCCTTTCAGGGGCAGTGGTATGTTTATGAAATCACTTAATTTTAATTCGTAAACGCCAGAATGCCACCAGAAATTTGCTAAAATATTTCCCATTTAATATAAATGTAATTTTTTTGCCCCCCCCCCCCCTGTTTTTTTTTTCTTATTTCAAAATAAAATTCTACGTTAATTCCGGTGTCAGTCACTTATTTCAACATTTTACTACTTGAGTCTGCCTCTTTTCTTTTAGGAATTTGAATGCTTTTTAATTTTATTATCTAAAATTTCTTTGGAGATGAAAATTCATATTAATAAAAAGTAATTAATGAAATGAATGAGAAGTCCTTTCCTTTAATTTGACAATAAATGTGGCGAATATTAGAGGAACTTTAGGTATTATGGAATACTATTTGTATTTGGGGCAATACAACATCCCGATATTGTTTAAAACCCGAAAACCTAATGCAATTACTAACTTCAACTATCTGCAAATAGTTTTTATAGCGACGAATTATTACTTCGGGTATTATGGAATACTGTTTACATTTGGGGCAATAGAACATCTCGTTATTGTTTAAAACTCGAAAACCGAATGCAATTACTGACTTCAACTATCTGCGAATAGTTTTTATAGACACGAATTATTACGTCGGGTATTATAGAATACTGTTTACATTTAGGGCAATAGAACATCTCGATATTGTTTACAACCCGAAAACCGAATGCAATTACTAACTTCAACTATCTGCGAATAGTTTTTATAGCCACGAATTATTACGTCGGGTATTATGGAATACTGTTTATATTTGGGGCAATAGAACATCTCGATATTGCTTAAAATTGCTTAAAACCCGAAAACCGAATGCAATTACTAACTTCAACTATCTGCGAATAGGTTTTATAGACACGAATTATTACGTCGGGTATTATGGAATACTGTTTACATTTGGGGCAATACAACATCTCGATATTGTTTAAAACACGAAAACTGATTGCAATTACTAGCTTCAACTATCTGCGAATAGTTTTTATAGAAAAAAAAATTATCTTTCTAACAAATAATAATAATACTAATAAACTTATTTTGACGGTATTGTGAGATAGTCGGCAAATAGGGAATTGGGGGTTAAAATGAAGAAAACAAACAAAATGTGGCAAAAAACTTATGTAATGACATCAAGAGAACATGGTGAAAGTATAGTGTTTAGGTTATCAGCCAATATACTTCAGTTCATGTTTCATATTTTCACAAATTACAAATATAAGGATCTGTCTTTGCACCACCATAATAATGGAGTATTATCGAATATTAGTATTTCATATAACCCGACAATGCCGGTTTTTGAAAAAAAAAAATTCTATGTTTATTGGTGGAAAACGCGAGCTAAAAAAACGAGTATTACATCATAAACTGTTCGGTGTACATTATACTTAATTTCAATGTAAAAAATATTACTTCTAATAATAAATAAAACATATAAAAAAAATTATCTCCTGAAACTTTCCAAAGACGAAAAACAAATAATTATTCACAACACATGACCTGACGCCAGTCCACGAACCGCGCATTCTGGAAACGTTCTTAAATAGTTTATGATATTGCTCCTTGGAAGCAGCACTTTACCAAACACAAACCTTGGAATTACATATTATCCGTCTATTACATAATACCCAAATTTCCTATACTACCGTAATTTCCAGCGTATAGCCGCGTCTAAATTAAGTTTGCTTCAAATCGAAAAATTTATTCATTAAGCAAAGTAAAAACAAAAATGAGTAACATTTTATGAAAAAAAAAATTAACCTGAAACAGATTTATTTAAGACGTGGCTTATACGCCGGAAAGTTCGGTATTTGAAAACTATGGTAACATTTAAAGAAATCTGAATAATAAAACGCGTCTAACTGACAACATTGATTAGCAATTAATTGTTAAATCAAACCATGCTTAACCCTTTAACGGATAAAGCACTTCAATTGCTAAGATGTTGAAATAAATGATTGACACCGGAAATTATGAACAAATTTATTTTTATATAATAAAAAAAGCGGTATTTCACATCTATACTAATAAAAGAAAGTTTCGCTCTGTGTGTGTGTGTGTGTCTGTTGGCGATGGCTAGGAAAATCCAGCTCACCTATACTCCGTTCGCTGAAACGAGATAACGAAAGTAAACAACTGCGCGTGCGGATTGGCGATGCTTAAACCTGGCGTTGTGCCAGAAGCGCCAATTGTTTGAGCCTCTGCTTTTTTTCCCAAACGGCTGTTTGTTTCTTGTCTTTCACTTTTAAAATTGACGATTTTTTTCGATTGATTTGGTATTTTATATACACAAATGGAGTGTGAAAATTCTTCTTTAAGCCCGCCTAAGAAGAGAGTAAAAAGAAAAGCTTTGAGTAAGGGGGAGAAAGATATGATTTTAAATGTATATAAAACGGAACTTGAATCGAATCCTGAACTTCCGATTTCTCATATAGGAGATAATGCTGCTCGTATAACAGGCGTAGGTAAAGCTTCTGTTTTTCGAGTGTTAAGAGAGTATAAAAAATGTGGTGTCTTAAACTCGCCGAAGAAAATAAAATTACGTAAACGTGTTTTAGAAAATATAGATGATTTTGATAGGAATGCTATTAGGAGAAAAATCCACGAGTTCTTTTTGAGGAATGAATTGCCCACTATAAATAAAGTTTTGGAAGTTGTAAATGATGACCCTGATTTGCCAACCTTTAAAAGGACAACATTTTATCATCTCCTGAAAGAATTAAACTTTAGATATTCACGGAGAGGACGAGACAGTACTCTCATTGATAAAAACGAAATAATTGTGTGGCGAAGAAAATATTTAAGGCAAATCAAATCTTTCAGAGAAGAAGGGCGCAAAATATATTATATGGATGAAACTTGGTTGAATGCAGGCCATACAGTTAGTAAAGTTTCGAAAGATACCTCAGTAAAATCATCAAAACAAGCATTTTTGTCTGGTCTTTCTTCCGGATTAAAATCTCCTTCCGGAAAAGGAAAACGGATGATAATTACCCATATTGGTAGCGATTCTGGTTTCGTGGATGGAGGGCTTGACTTATTCGAATCAAATAAAAATAAAGATTATCACGAAGACATGAATTCAGAACGCTTTGAAAAGTGGTTTGGTGATATCTTATTTCGACTGGAAGATAACTGTGTGATAGTAATGGATAATGCTCCTTATCATTCCCGAAAATCAGAAAAATACCGAATACTTCGTGGAGAAAACAAAAAATTGCTGATTGGCTTTTAACAAAAAATATCCCTTTTGAGGACGGAATGTTAAAAGCGGAACTGTTGCAGTTAGTGAAGAAAAATAAAAATAAATATGACAAGTACGCTGTCGATGAAATGGCAAAAGCACAAAATAAAACTGTCTTGCGATTACCCCCCTATCATTGCGAGCTTAATCCTATTGAACTGATTTGGGCACAAATAAAGAACTTCGTTGCGAAAGAAAACAAAACATTCAAAATGCCTCATGTAAAAGAAATATTCTCTCAAAGTATAAGCAAAATTGGCACTGAAGAATGGAAAAGATGCATTCAAAATGTAACAAATACAATGGAAAAACAAATGTGGGATTTAGATAATGCTATAGATAATATAGTAGATTTAATGATAATCAATCTAGATTCTAATAGTTCCGATACTTCAACTTCATCTTCTGAATGATTTATGAGGTAAGTGGGCTTCAATAATGTAAGATATAAATAGTTTTGTACTATTTTGTATTTAACAAAATTAACTCCTGATGATGGTTTATAACAATGTTGAATTCAGAAAGTTTGCCCCGGGAGGAAATTCCGTTCGGGGCATTAAAATGTCCCCTCCCGGAATATTTCAGATTTTATAATTTTAATGGTCAAAAAGTATAATCCCCCCCCCCACCCGAAACTATATAATGTCTCGCCTGGAGGCACAGAAATCCCACCAGGAAAAAATATGTCTGAATTCAACGCTGTTTAAAATAAATAGAGAATAATTTATATTTTGACGTCTTAAACTTTTACATTTTTGTTTAAAATCTCGATGTAAGTCAGTTAGCAACTTGTGTTGTTTTCATATAGTTATCAAAATAAATGTTTAAAAAATTAACAAATGGAAATAAAAAATAAAATTCGCCAACCTAGGGATTTGTGCCAAATGTGTGGCTCCTTGGCGATTTTTCTGCAACCCGTTTGTTTACTTTCGTTATCTCCTTTCCCTGAACAGACTATAGAAGGCTGCAAATTTAGATATAGGTAGTCCAAACCCTCTCCTGGTGCACCATTACGTCAGAATTTTAATATTTTGAAAATTAAAGTAGTTATTAATTAAAAACTGATCAAAGATCACAAATAAAAACGTCATTATTCAAAATCTAGCTGGCCAATATCCGTATTTTCCGGATAGAAGAAAGAAAGCACAACACATCCCGTTTTTGTTTTAAGTTTTTTAAAATTCGCCATGGGCAAACGGTTAGAAATACGGAAAAACCGTCTACATATTCTGAAAGAAAATACTTTTACGTCTCAAACAATCTGGTTGGATTGAAAAAAATTTACATTTAACCCTTTCAAAAAAATAATCAAAAAGCATCGAATTCATGTTTTTTATTTTCTCCCGTTTTCCGAGCCTTGCATCCACCGAAATACTAAAAATACGGAAAAACGAAGGTCACCAAATTAAAGAACTGACTTTGCCCTTTCCAAAGCCTGCTTTGGTTTTAAAAAATACAAAAATTAACCCTTCTAAAAAGTATATTTTCTGTATGCCGTTTTGTGATTTTTGCGATTTTGGCAATGTTTAAAAATTCGCATCGGCGATTCAGAGAAAGGTACGAAAAACTAAAAATACCAGACAATATCTACATTTATTCCTTTTTCGACATCTGTATTTGTTTTTGAAAAATACAAATATTAACCCTTCAAAAAAATTCGTGCGCAGGACTCTCTTTTGCAAATTCTAATTTTCTATGATATATAAAATCTGGCATCGGATTTCTAAAATAACCAAACAAAAATCAAACACACCTAAAGACATTTACGTTCTGTTGGATTTAGGCAGAAACCTTTAGTTTAAAAATAAAATCACGTTAACCCTTTCGAAAACGTTTTTTACCGTAAGTCAATTTCGCTTTTTTAACTATTTCCCCTATCTTTAAAAATCCGAATTGGCGTTTATAAACAAGATACGAAAAACTAAAAATACCTCAACTAATCTACATCCCTTTGTTTTTTAAAATCTGGTATCCGTTTTGAAAATTTTTAATTTTAACCCTCCAAAAAAATATCCTTTCCAAAACTCACCCACGTGATTTTCGTTTTTCGGTCCAGGTTTAAAAATCAGCATCGACTCAGGAAATGTGAGTACGGACAAACAGTAAACTCCAGATCATAGACGCGTTCATTTTCTTCAAAAAGCATGATTGGGTTTTAAAAAATATCTACATTAACCCTTTAGAAACCGATCGATTACGTAACCAACTTTCGCGATTTCCGCTATTTTGGCAATGTTTACCCGTGGTTAAATTTCAATTCTACTAGGAAATTTGGTTGGGTCGAGTGTTATGAAAAGGCCTCTTCCAGAACAGACTGCGCCCCCTGGCGGTGGAAGGTGGAACTATGGACCCGATTACGACGGGGTTTGGTTTAAGTTTCGTATAGAACAGATTATTAATATTTTTGGCCCGTGCAAAGCCGGGCGGGTTAGCTAGTATATAATAAATGAAAAACATTTCTATTAAAATTCTGCTGTCATTGTTGAGTTTCGTAATTAAAGTTTTGTGGTTTCACGGGGAAACCAATGAACGTTAAAGGGTTAACCGTTAAATGCATGATTTTTTCTTCTAGAATTTTGTTTTTTTATACTTATATTAAGGATTAAACACCAGAAATTTTAAGGCAGATTTTTTTACTTTATTAATGGTATGTTTTATTATTGTGTGACTTTTAGAAGATTAATATTTCTGTATAAATATAGTGGTGGCGAAGAACTTGATTTATTTATTAAAAGTTAAATAAAAAGTGATGCAAATTCGCATCACTATGCATTTAAGGGTAAATACTGTGTTATGATTTGTGAAGAGTTTTTTCTGAGATTTTCATTAACATTCAATTATCGTGTTTACAGAAGCATGCATTTACTTCTCTTACTACTTCTCGAAAACTCGCTAACACACAAGGTGTACCAAAAACATTCACCTCGGCTTTTATTCCTTAAATATTGATCATAGACGTATATTATGAATTACAAAGTTACATTAGAAAAAGGTACAGAAATTTACGAAACCGATTAAAATTTCCAGAGATTAAATTTGATGAAATACAAAATTTTTATTTTTATACGGCCATCACACAAAAAAAATCCCAATTAATAAAATGTACCCCATACCCTAATAAGGTCATGTTCATAATTTTAACATTTTATCATAAAAAAGCGCAGTGATATGAAAATATATAATTGCTGACTTAAACAACTTTTCGATACCTGAATATGAATTCACAAAGGGGAAAAACCATGTCTTATGATCGCGTTTCAGGGGTCGTGTACAAATTACGAAGGAAAACAATTATTGATTAAATCAATAATAATTGTGCTACATAATGGTACGAAAGAATCTAAACTGTCTAGAAATAATAACTTCACATTTCAATTTATGTTTAACCCCTCACACACTTTGTTTAAACGTATCTCTGCGACTTTTTATCATAAAATGCTGAAATTTTGTACATTACCTTGTAGTGTATGCGGCAAATTTCACTCAGTGGGAAATGTTTTGTACGGAGGTCATTTAAAAATTTGAATTTTGTATTTCTTCAAATTTAATCACCTGAAAATTTTTATTGATTTCATAAAATTATGAACCTATTTTTACGTAACTGTGATTTATAATATATATCTATGATCCATATTTAACAAATAAAAGCCGAGTTCAATGTTTTTGGAACATCCTGTATAGCGGCGTACTCCTCCAACAAAGTATGAGTTATTTCTCATGAAATTATATTGGCTATTATATAAAAACTTCTTATGTGAAGAAGTACACAACCTCGTTTATTTATGAAGCGTTGCAAAACATTGAGAGTTTTGATATAATTTGTTAAAATCATAAGTAGAATACTTATTTATTAAGAAGCTTTAGATTAATTTGCAATGTCAGGATATTCTACATTATTTTAAGCATTAAAATTAAAAAAAAAATGTTTTTTTTATTTATTCTTAAGAACTCTTCAAAGAAGTAATTCCTGTTTCTAGGGCTCCCAAATGGTCCGCTTTTTAAATGCCGGTATATTCTTAGAAAAATTTTATTTTTAGCCTTTTCTTGCAAGTTTCGTAGAAACAACTTTGGAAGGTAAGTTTTTACGGAAATGTTGCAGAAACCTACCATAAAATATTCTGTTAAAAAATATTGGTATTCAGTTGGCGGACCATTTGAGAGCCCTGCGTTTGGAACTGGGAACTTGGAAAGATACATGGTTTAGACCAGTGGCGTAACTACGTCACTGGATTAGACAGAGTACCGAAACACCATAACATATGATGGAAAAATGAAGGTATCGTAAATGATGAAACACACCGAACATTTGTTCCTAGAGGAACCTATCAGCAAAGTCAATATATCAAGCCACAAAAAATAATAATGATAATAATAATAATACTAATAATAATACAGTCAAATTCAGAAAGGCGATATATGTAAATGAATATAAAAATGATAAAAAAATAATAGAAATTAGTACAAAAATGCTTAAATTTATCCTCTACTGGATCGTTGGAAAGAGCATCGATCAATACAGAAGAACTATCATTATATAAAGGGATTTATATAACAGAAAATTTCGAAATAAAAACGAAATTGAAGTGGAATGAAATATTCACCTTGTATTTAAAGTCAATAAAATATACATTAAAACATGCTTAAAAGGTGACAAAAGATGTTAAAAACGTTAAAATACAAACATTTACATCCCGAGACTTTCGATCACTAACGCGATCTTCTTCAGTGGGGAACTGTTGACTGAGCTGAGTGTACGAATGTCGCTTCTCGCTTTCACTGTGCTAATATGTAACGGAGTTTTAAAGGGGCCAGTCTATTATTCTGTAGGGGAGTATCAGGAAAAGTCCATTAGTTCCAGCGCTGGGGTTCTTGATAATTTCAAAATATTAAACCAGATTTTAGGTAGATTATAAGATAAGTAATCATTACAGACTCGATTTCCTTTACATAAAATCTCCAAAGACTCTCTGATGTTAGCTGTAAACTCGTTATTTGCAGGAACTATAATTTTTGCGTTTTGAAAATCAATATTTATAATCTGTCGCTGATTTAATCTCGATAAAGCTGAAATTATTAAATTATTCGAAATATAAATAATAAAGCTCAGATTTTTATACCTTACAAAAGCGCTTTTGATAATTTAAAAAGATTTTTTGAATATTTTTCTTACATTATTTTTCAGGTACTATATTTTAAAAATTAAATACTATTTAAAAATGATTTTAAAAGCTGTTTTTAAATTAATATAATATTAAAGTATGTAAAAGTCACAACAAGTTAAGTTATGACAGTGGAAATATTAATGCACCAACAAAATACACGTATTTTGTGTTTTAATGATGCCCTTGTTTAAATTTTTCAATTTATATATTTTCTCTTTTTAAAATAATATTTTATGTTAAAAGAGAATTTAAATAGCTCATGAATATACCAATATGTCAACTTTTCCTTTTTTAAATATCTCGTACGCTTTTTAATTTTTAAAGCTAAAATTTCTTCAGTGAAGCATGGCATATTAACTGATAAATGTTGAAGCACATTATGCTTAAATCATGCATTACGATTAATAAAATGTTTTTCTGTGATTTTCATTAAGATTTAACTATTTTGTTTGCGGAAGCATGAGGATGGTACTTTTCAATATTTTTTTAACAGATAATGGTGTAGTCCTTCAACTGAAATTCAGAAAACTATTTAAATCTTGTTTGCTAATAGCTAATAGATAGAACATTTTTAGAGAAAACGAAGATGACTTAAATATAAAGTTAAAACATTGAGAGATATGTGAGAACACATTAAAATTATAATCATAATACTTAGTTGTTAAGATAATATTATATTAATTTGAAATATCACAAAATTTACCAATGACAATTTAAACATTAGATTTGCTCTTTTTTAAAAAATCATTCTGATTTGTAAATATAAATTATATGAATTGTTGTTTTCAATCTAAGTGAAAATGTATCCTGGCCTGAATTTGTAACAAGGACCTAAGAAAACAACGCTCTACCAACCGAGCTATTCTGGACAAATACAGCGGACATAATTCACAGAGACAATCTTTTGATAATGGGATTCAGTCTGTTATCTGTAACAGCTCGACAGAAAAAATCGCAGGCAATGGAATTCTAATAAACCTTGCATAAGTAATTACATTTCATTATTTGTAACACAATCATTCTGATTGGTAAATAAATCATACGAATAACAGGAAAATTCAAAAATGAATTGCTCAGTTCAAAATTCAAAATTGAATCACTCAGTTGCAAAACTATAAATTGTATGATTTATGTACCAATCAGAATGATTGTGTTAAAAATAATGAAGTGTGATTCGTATGAAACGTTTATTGGTGCTCAATTATCTGCGATGCATTCTGTCGAGCTCCTTTAGGAAACATAAAATACTATGTCATCATGAAAAGGTGGTATGACTGAATTTTCTACACCGGATTTGTTCATAATAGAGATTTTTTATGTTTGTGGTTCGAAAGATCTCGGGATTAAATATGTTTTAATATATTTTACGTATATCGTCGCTACCATGTCAAACTATCGAATGTGAAAAAATGCATTTTGCATTACTTTTATAAATGGGCCAATTGGCACCATTAAATTTTATTAGAATACATCGGGTAGTAAAAATAGCAATAAAGTTGTGGCCTTTTTATTTATTTAGAAATGCCGAATTCCCACCGGAAATTTTGAGAGAAAACTTTTTACTTTTATTTTGCAATAAATGTTTGTCATGAAATAAAGCGAAATTTTGTGTTTAAAATTTCTGGTATGAATACGGAGTTTCTGAATGAAAAATTATTCCAATCTGGCAAGCCTCGTGAAGAATACTATTATAATTTAGTGGTGACAATCGTCCTATTTTTAAAAGTAATAAAAAATGCAATTTTTCACATTCGATAGTTTGACATGGTTGCGACGATATGTCTGTCTTATTTTCAGCACCTTTTAAGCATGTTTTTAATGAGTATTTTATCGGTTTTATCTACAAGGTGCATTCATTGCACTTTAAATTCGTTTTTGAATTTTTCTATTATTCGTATGATTTATTTGCCAATCAGAATGACTGTGTTACAAATAATGAAATGTAATTACTTATACAAGGTTTATTAGAATTCCATTACATGCAGTTTATTCGTTCGAGCTGTTACAGATAACAGACCGAATATCATTATTAAAAGATAGTCTCTGTGAATTCTGTCCGCTGTATTTGTCCAGGATAGCTCAGTTGGTAGAGCGTTGTTTGCTTAGGTCCTTGGTACAAATTCAGGCCAGGATAGTTTTTCACTTACATTGAAAACAACAATTCATATAATTTAAATTTACAAATCAGAATGATTTTTTAAAAAAGAGCAAATCTAATGTTTAAATTGTCATTGATAAATTTTGTGATATTTCAAATTAATATAATATTTCCTAACAACTAAGTATTATGATTATTATTTTAATGAATTCTCACATATATCTCAATGTTTTAACTTTATATTTAAGGCATATTCGTTTTCCATAAAAATGTTTTATCTATTAGCATACAAGATTTTAAATAGAGTTTTCTGAGTTTCAGTTGAAGGACTACACCATTATCTGTTAAAAAATATTTGAAAAGTACGAATATCATGCTTCCGAAAACAAAATAATTAAATCTTAATGAAAATCACAAAAATACATTTTATAAATCGTAACGCATTATTTAAGCGCAATGTGCTTCAACATTTAATTAGTTAATATGTCATGCTTCACTGAAGAAATTTTAGCTTAAAAATTAAAAAGCGTGAAGATATATTCAAAAAGGGAAAAGTTGACATATTGGTATATTCATGAGCTATTTAAATTATTTTTTAACATAAAGTACTAGGTACAAATGCAGGGCAGGACACTTTTTCCTTCTCAGATAGAAAACTGCAACTCGTATGATTTATTTACTAATCAGAATTATCATAATGAATTCTCACATATCTCTCAATGTTTTAACTTTATATTTAAGTCATCTTCGTTTTCTCTAAAAATGCTCTATCTATTAGCTATTAGCAAACAAGATTCAAATATTGTTTTCTGAATTTCAGTTGAAGGACTATACCATTATCTGTTAAAAATATTTGAAAAGTACCATCATCATGCTTCCATAAACAAAATAATTAAATCTTAATGAAAATCACAGAAAAACATCATAACCAGATCATAATCAGATTTCAATAGGGCGCTTATAGTTTAAATCCTAGGTTCAAATCCCGGCCTGGATAAATTTTCACTCCGTTGGAAAGTTTCAATTCCTATTAAAAAAATACTGTTATACTATTCAATATTTAATTTATAAGTTTTAAAATTTTCTTTCCCAGAATTAAATAATTTAACTAAATTATACAAAATTACAGAAATCTTTCGGAAATGTCGACAATCAAGTTAAAATATTGTTTTACATTTTAGAGAGTTTTTCAGTTTTTCTTTTCAAATCCTAAAACAAACTATACTGAAAGCATACTTTTAATGTAAATATACAGGGTGATTATAAAAAAACTATCCCGATATATGAGCCCCTAACTGTCATACCGTTCACAGAAACTGAATGAAATTTTGGTTTAAAGTATTTTGAGGTATGCGCTCAAGAATCATGTGTAAAACAACAGTTAAATTCTAACAGTTACGGTTACAGTAACAACATATTGAAAATTTCAAATGGCAACACCTATTTTTTATTGGAATGTGATCTTCGTAGTGAAAAACCATAAAAGCGTTGGAACGGTACCTGTAGCACGAAAATTGTCGGCGCTAGACAGACTAAGGAGAAAAGTGAAAACAACCAATAAAAGACAGAGAAACAACAGAAAATAAAACATTTTATTGTTCAGTGCTATCCACCATCTGCCGCATGTAAAGTGTCGTCGTGTGTGAAATGGGAAATGTATGAAACACATTAAAATGTTTTGTTTTCTGTTTCTTCTCTGTCCTTATTTGTTGTTTTCACTATTCTTCTTAGTCTGTCTAGCGCTGGCGATTTTCGTGATACAGGTACCGTTCCAACGCTTTTTATGGTTTTTCACTATGAAGATCACATTCCAATAAAAAAAAATGGTGTTGCTATTTGGAATTTTCAAAATTTTGTCACTGTAACCGTAACTGTTAGAATTTAACTGTTGTTTTTCACATGATTCTTGAGCGCTTACCTCAAAATACTTTAAACCAAAATTTCAGTCAGTTTCTGTGAACGGTATGACAGTTAGGGGCTCATATATCGGGATAGTTTTTTTATAATCACCCTGTATAAGTCTAGTCCATATATCATTATAAGTGTTAAATGTTACGGTTTTCGAAAATAACTAAATTTTAATAGTGATCTTTGTTTTGTTTTTTTTTATCGCAGGTTTATCCGATTAATGTAGATAATCATTACTATTAAAATTTTGTGGTTTTCGAATTCCTCCATACTTGGCAACTATGTGATGTCTATATCCTATGTATGATGTATGAGTGTTGTTCAATAAAAAACGATCATAATTTTTTTATTCGGAATATGTTTTGTACACAAATTTAATTTCCTGGTATATTGTCAGATTAGTCTGTAATTAATATTTGGAAATTGTTTCATTCATTTAATTCCAGTAGTACGACAGTGGCAACCGTGCAAGTTTAGACACATTCAGAACCGCCTACGTGAACGATGAGGGCAACACACGATAAGTCATTTGTAATTTTGCTTTCGCTTGAATAAATCGTCAGACAAAGCCATTAAAATGCTTTAGTGCACTGCCGAAAATGGCTCAAGAAGCATTTCAGATGGCTCATCGCGTGTTGCCTTCCGGGAGGCGGTTCTGAATGTGTCTGAACTTGCACGGCTGTCAGTGCAGTACTACTGGAATTAAAGTACCGAAACATTTTCCAAATATTCATTACAGACTAATCTGATAATACAGCAGGAAATTTAATTTGTGTTCAATAAATTATGCTAATAAAAAAATATGATAATCCCTTATTGAGCAGCCCTCGTAGTTTCAAATAAGAGACTCTTTGTCGTGCCATAAAATATTAACCCAGCGTCTTTTACACTTCTTTTAATTCTTCGATACCAGTTGATACAGGTTTTTGTATATAAAAAGTTTGACTTAGTTAATCGCTCCAAACTTGAATTAAAATAAGGGGAAAAAATCCGTACTAATATACGGGTTTTAAAATTCAAAGGTTTTTAGTGTGTCTTAAAAAGCAAGATAACTTGTCGTTCGTTGTGAATGAGTTAAGCAAATTTTATTTTTCTGAACTAAGATTTTACAGCACATTTAATTTTTCTTTTTAACATATTATATATTACTGAATATTATATATCTTATTATATTTATTTTTCTATATTACATAGTTGTTAACCTACATATTTTTTTTCATACTAATATTTTTATGTAAAAATATTTATTGTATTTAATCGTACAATTTCTGCAATTTATTAAAGCGAAAAGTTTTGTATGATTATGTTGGTATTGGAAAAATCAAGAGGTTGTCAACTATCAATTACATCCTTTATTAATGTATAATCCCCATTAATACATTATTAATGACAATGATAAATTTATTTTTCCACGAATTATTTATAAATATGAATGTATAAATGTTAAATCTTCGCGTAAATTTACCAATATATATATTTTAAAATCAGCAACAGAATTTAAAACTTTTTGATAAATTAGAAATGGTATTTATTTTATGCAAAGTAATAAGCTTCCTCTTTCATTCGAACAAATTTTGTTTTTGGAAAAAATCTTTTTTTTTTTTTTTTTAAATTTAGTTAATGAAATGCGCTTTCATGCTGATAATGTTTGTTGAAAATTTTATATAGTACGAGTTTTTTCGCTTTTATACGAAGGTTAAAAAATACAAGCGGGAAATATCCCTAAATAAAGTCGTAGCAGAAACATTATTTTTATAATCCACAAAAATAATGAATTTTAAACTAACGGAACAGAACTTTGTGAGTTTCACTCAGATTTAATTATGTAGAAAGTAAAATAACACATAAAAACTTCTCTAAGTAGAGTAAAAATATCTCTTAGGACTTAATTAGGTTGCTAATGTAAATTCCGTTAAATGGCACTACTTCATTCAAAGAAAATGAAGATTTTTTTTTTTTTTTTTTAATGAAACAAGAAAATAAAAATGCATAAAAAATTATGAAATATGTTTAGTTGTTTTGAAAACAAAGCACTTTATTTTTTAATTTTTACCTCTCACTTATACGCGATGTGCAGTAATTACTTTTTCGTACCACTATTTTAAAACAGTAAAATTTGATTTGTAAATTCTGCGATTTAATAAGAAGAAAATTCCTTTATAAAGAAACTGGTGCCAAAAAATAATTACCGTGTATCGCGTATAAGTGCGAGGTCACTGTATTTTAAATTTTACAGATATAGCAATGCATGGTGTTTGGAAAGTAATAAAAGACTGATTAAAGCTATTTTGTCCAATCCTTTTGGTTTTCATTATTAAATTATGTTTATTAAATTTTATTTTATTTACTACTATTATACTTTTAACGAGAAAGAAAAATCAAGCATAGATTATGGAACACTTTTAAACACTAACATAAACCTTTATCAAACTTGCGCTGTTTAATAAGGTAAATAAAATATCTAAGTAAACACTTTAGAAAACGCAAAACCCATTTGAGAAAGAGATTTCAGAAATTACAGACCATAGCCATAAATGTACTCCCATTCTTTTGTGGAGCCTTGTATATAATCTATAGATTTTCATATATTTTATATAGTATGCCGCAATTTAGTTTAGTATATTAAAAAAAAACATAACACAGTTGAAAATTCACACCTTTAGCAGTTTCTACCAACAGACGGTAAAATATTTGAATTCCTTTGTACAGCGTTGTATACTACCGTAAGATTTTTATAAACGCTACATATTAGACTAAAGTTTAATTCTGGAAAAAACACGCTGAAAACTCTTGAAATCATACTTACCAGAAATTATCAGAAGTCATGCATCCTTTGCGTGGCCTTGTATATGATTTTTTTTTATATTCAACAAACACCTCTTGGTATACTAAATGTATGTCACGTTCAATATTCATAACTAGATTTAAAACACCCTTTAAGCAACTTACGGAGATAAAAAGTAATGCTTTCGAATATTTTGTGTAGCCGTGAATATGATGTATAGCATTTATACATACGACATAGCGTGCACAAATCTCGTTAAACGCATACCTAACTGAAACTGCACTTCCAGCAATTATCGCTTATAGATATTGCTTCGGATACCATGTTTTTCCTGAATTAAACTTAGCCTAATATGTGGCGTTTATAAGAAGCTTACGGTAGTATACAGCGCGAAGCACACAAACGTTGAACAGGACTCATGTAATCATTTGAAAAAGTGACAGATAATTTTGAGCATTTTCTGTTACTTGGGTGATCGTAAATATTTGTTTATTATTCAATTTATAATTGTCCACCTAATTGTTCTCGCGACTAATTCTTCACTGAAAAATATCCAGTCAAATACGTTGTTTACATCTTCGAAGTTCAAGAAAAATTCGTCAAGAATTTCAGTAGATATTCGATAAAACAAAACTATACAAAATCAAAAGTTTCCGGTCACTGCCTCTTAATTATTGGACATGAGTGTAGTTTCCAGACATATCCCGTGTATAATGCGTACCCCATTTTTTACTCCTCAAATTTTGGAAAAATAATGTGCACATTATGCACAAGTAAATATGGTATTTGCGATGAATAAAATATTAGTACAATACTCAAAATTAACTAATATAACCAATATTACTTTCTTTCAGGATAAACTCAAAATTAACTAATATAACCAATATTACTTTCTTTCAGGATAATGTATTTTATGCATAAGAGAAGTGTCGAATCATATTTGTCTAATTTCTTATATCTTGTAATTTCATGATTGTGGTTTGCATTTCCTCAGGGTGTTCCTGTGCGCTTGTTAATAAGTTAAAAATTAAATTAACTTTGTTCCATTTCAGTAGTACTTTTTAAATGGGAGTTTAGTAGTAGGGAAAGTTTCCAAGTCTCTGGCTTTTTGCACACCAGTAATTTTTTATATAAAAATGTTCTTTCAAATCCCAGAATGCTACAATTAAATGAAAAAACATTTTCTGTATTAGAATACTGGTATCCAAAAAGCCGGAGACTTGGAATTTCGGGTAGTAGGGATTACAATATGCAAGATTTGCAAAAACATGGTCAGCGTATAATTTTTATTCTTTAAGAAACATACCAGAATTTTCGAAGGTACATTTTCGCTTTATTTAATGAGACTATCAGTGATGAAATGAAGCAATTACCTATTCAAAAATTCTGGTAGATATTTTCAATCTATGGTGGCAATACTACTGCTCTTATTTTTTAATTTAGCAACAACATGATGCATTTCTTATGGGTGTTCATTACTAGTACCGCGACATATGATCATAATCAACGTGTGGACACTCCTGTCAAGAAGTACAATTCTGATAATAATGGAGGATATTGCGAGCAATGCGCAATAACAGAGGACGGAGCTTTATCGAAAGAAATTATTTTATGGATAACCAATCACGAAGAGAATGGTTTATGGGTTAAATGGTTAAGACATGTTCATTACATCCTCGAAGTTCATGGACAATTCGTAAAAAAAATCACTATATATTCGACAAATCGTGTGAAATTGAAAGCTTCCAGTCACTGTCCCTTAATTTTTTGACATCAAAGTATATGAAACCCTGCATGATTTCATCGAATCACATCTTCAAGAAAGAAACGTCTTTTAGGTGTATTCTTCGTTTTTTTTCTGTAACCATATGCAGGACTCGTCAGCATCGAATTTTCGATCTGTATCTGTGGTTCTATTTTCTTTAGCATAATGGTAAAACTTGTTGTTTAATTGCAGCGGAAACGTGTCCTCATTTTCATCGTAATTGCTAAATCTCTGAAAAAGAATAAATACAAATACGCACACGTTTACAAAACACGTTTTTACCGTTGTTTTACAACTTTTAATAATTACCAAAATCTAAGCTTTTATTAATAGTATTAATAATAATAATAAATACTTTGTAATATATTTGTAATGTGAGAAAAGTATATATTGCAGAAACTTCAGTTTTAGAGTATTTTATGATACAGCAAATATACAAGAGGAAATACAGAAATATAGGTTCCAGTTTCATTTCTGTATGTTATTCCTTTCAAAGAATTTTCTTCAAAGTTCTGGCTTTTTATCGTTAGAATGCTATTGTGTGCATTATACATCAGAGACACTTTTTTTGTTTTTCCTATCAAAAGAGAAGTTTTATACGAAAACGAAATATACATGAGTAAATACGACACTTGCAGTGGAATATGAATATAAATACATATATCGTTGGAAGTATTTCCAATGAAATACGAATATTCATTCTTATATCGTTGGAAAAGATTCAATGTGGTATATATATGCATATGGATTCATACATCTTTAGAAATACTTCCAATAAAATACGAATAAAGCCAATATAGAATGTATTGACTTTACATTACAAAAATTGGAAATGAAATAGGGGTATTAATACAGAAATATTTACTTTAGATTAGAAATATTCGCTCTGGCAATAAACCAGAAATATGGGCTTTACAATGGAAACATTGGCAATGAAACTGCGACATATATTTTGCGATTATTGTTAAAATGAAAAGACTTCAATGCCAGTATAAGATAATCCAATACTGACACAGATGTAGATAATACAAAAAAATATATTTAACCGATTTTTCTCCTTATAAAGTTATTTTCAGAAAGCAAATCTAAACGTTTTTTGTGGATGCATAACATCAAAGATCTTTAATTAAGCAGACAAAACTTGTGTATATATAAACAGAGATTTCTTGTGCGTTTATCTGTTATTTTTTTAATTTAATACATTTATTTCTTTCTATAAATGTAATAATTGCGTAAGTAATATATTTTTTAAAAGTTTAAAAATATATATTTCTTATAATGTACGTAATTAAAGTTGAAAAAGGACTGCATTTTATTTTTCATTTAATACTTAACCTTAAGTTATAACTAAGTAAAAAAGAAATAACTTTGAAAAAAAACCTCAAACGTAATAAAAGCTTTTCTAAGAACTTAATTAACTTTCCTTAATTACGCTTCTATTAGAATGGCACAATTTCTTTCACTATAAAAAAAAATAAATTGGATTATTTTAATGAGAAAGTAAAACAGTAAACACTTTCAAAAGTACGAATTATTCTTATTTGAATGGGAATATATACAAAACGCTTCAACCAATAAATACTCTAGTTTGAGATATTTGTATAATTAGTAATTATAAGCATATTTTTTACTATGTAAAAGTCTAGGAAATTACAGAGACACAAGCAAAGTGGAAGAAACTTACGTAATTTTCCTACATCGTTAGTGAAAGGTAAAACCTTGAAAGTTAACTTTTCGCTTGATGCTATCGATTTGTTTTTAAACCGCAATATGAAAGCCATGAACTTTTTGAGACAATTTATTTTTATTTTTGATCAGAATGAATATATATTTTATGATTATGTTTAAATATTAGATATAACTTCATCCCTTGTATAATTATGATTACGTTTTTATGATATATTTTACCTTTATTTTTCATTAAATCTTACAAACTATTAATTATTTTCAGTACCCTTCTGCAGAAATCATAAAAGTCTTTATAAAGGAATCATGGATTTTCCAAGGAGCAAGTCACCGCTTTTTAAGATGTTAAATTTTCTATTTAACATTTACATTGCAGAATTAAAAATCGCGTCGTCTACTTGCAGATTTTTTAATATTTTACTGCGGTTAAAATGGGCGAAAAATTGTACTAAAATTATAATAAAAATGTACGCACCCTGCTTTATGAGGAAACTGAATGAAAAGAAAAATAATTTTAATACAAAATTATAAATTTGATGCAATTTATGAATAGATGAAGAAGAACATTTCTACATTCAGAAACGTTCAATATAAAAATGAAATTTAATTAAAAAATATAATTTATCTGTATATTTTCAAAGGTACAATCGCGAAAAATCTCTGTTGCAAATCATCGTATAAAAATGTGGCCGGTGCCAATCGATTAGTACTAACCTCTTCTAATTAATTATATAGTTACATTTTGCTTAATGGTTTTTCTACATACGGAAATTGTTCTGACCTTTTTAAATAATAAATACCAATACCGAATTTTGACATCATATTTGATTCTTTGGTAAATTGTACCATCATAAACAAAACGAGAAGTCATTCGGTCTTAGTTTAGGAATTATGCAGTTTTAACGTTTAGAATTCCTAATATTAAATTTGATTCACTTAGCAACAATGAATATTCTTCTAAAGTGAAAGTGAAGAATTATGTATAAAATTAACACATTGAACACGGACATGATAATGAAAAAATTCCACTGGTTCTTGTTTTGAAAAAACAGTTGTACGAAGTTAAGTTTTTTACCAAATATATATTACGAGGGTTATTTTTAAAGTAAGGTCCGTTTATAATCAGAAAAAAAATACTAAACACATTTAGAAAATTTATTTTTTATAATATTCTTCATACCTTTTTCTACTTTTCTACATAGTTTCTATGACTGTTGAAACATTTTTCCTAACGCCCCGAGAATTTAACCCTTCTTCGTAGAGTGCCACCGCCTGTGAGAAAAGCCACACCTTAACCGTCGTTTCTGCTTTTTTGTCAGTTGTGAATCGCTGGCCCCTGCGAAACGATTTCAGATATCAGAAAGTGTGATAGTCACTTGGCGCAAGGTCCGGACAGTATGAACGGTGGTCAAATTGCTCCAGTCCAAAAGATTCAATAAGAGATTGTGCTTGAGTAACAGTGTGTGGGCACTCATTGCATTAGAGGCATACACCTCACAGATCTGTCGATGAATGCCGACTGCTATTATTTTTTTAGTCAAAAATCGAATTACTGACCGTATTTCATAGTCGGTGGGATGATTAATCGAATGGAACATGTTTATCGCTAACTCTGAAGCAGCACACTGGCACAGTAATATAATTGTCAGTGCATAATTGGCATCTTCTGTAGCGCAAAAGTATGCAGGGAGTCTGTGCGCATGAGCTTTGCAGCAAGCGCTCAAGATTTAAATATATATTTTGTAACGGACCTTACGTTAAAAATAATCCTCGTATTCAAAATTAATATTCCCCAAAAATATTATTTATAACTTAGATTTTTCAAACGAAAATACATTGCTCAAAAAAATTAGGGGAGCAAGCAAATAAAAGAAGAGAAACTTGGGAGACAGCCATGCATGGGTATAAAATGGAGAGTACATGTGTATCAATGCGCAATTCAGAATGTGATCTTTCATGAACAAATGTGGGGCTATCTCGAGTGCCCCCTACATACAAAAACACGTCGAATGTCACACTCCAGACTGAATAGGGAAGCAGCATTTGACTCCAATCCGTTGCCTTCCGTTGATGTTCAGCAGCCGAACTTCTTCGAGCCGCACAGTGGCTTGTGGGCAACGGAATACAGATAATTGGCCTACGTGCAGAGAGATCACCCTGATGAAGCATATTTTGCACTGTTTGGCTGGACACCTTTCGTCGTGTTGCCAAGAGCTACCGTTTTTGCAACTGAGCATCATCCCCTTTTCTGTCTCGACGAGCTGTTTACAGGATATATCGGTCATCAGTTGCTGTGGACACGTGGTCGACATCTAACATTTCCTGTTTCTTGGAATCGATTCCACAGCCTTGCAAGGACATTTCTTGCAACTCCAACAGTGTCCGCTACACTTTGTTGTGTTTGCCCAGATTCAAGTCTATCTCTAATACGCCAAGCCATGGATTCCGGTAAATCACGTTGTTGTGACATTTTGAAATCAATCTTTTCTGAAAACTAAAGCTGAGCAATTGAATTTCGCAACTGAGACAGTGAAACAGACAATTCTGCAAAATCCGGATTTCTCCACTTATCTCCTTTTTCTGGTTTTTGACGTCATGAACTTTGATTTGCATATAAAGTTTTATTTTTCTGTTTTCTGCTTACTTTAAATTATGGATGTTTTAATTTAAGTTACTTATTGGTGTAAGTACTTGTGTAATTTAAAACCATGTGCTCCCCTAATTGTTTTGAGCAGTGTAGATCCGTAGAAGCTTCAAATATGCGAATCCGAAATTACAGCTCAATCCGTCGTATAGTATTTGAGTTATGTTTAAAAAAACTACCTACATTGCAATTGGTTTTGCAACTATATTATAATGGAATTTAACATTGGGAGGTCCAAACTTTACATCTACTTAATTCCAAAAATATTTTAAGGAATAATAATTTCCCATTTTGTATCCAAAGGTAAAATTGACCGTAGAAAACAAATATGATGTCGAAACCGGGTCTTAATACTGGAAATTTTAGTTTGTTGCAAATTTAAAATGGACAAGGCCACTAAGCTTTTTTCTTAATATATAAACATAAAGAAGACAGTATTTCCAATGGATATTTTCGTTTTTCACGGCGGCAATTTTGCTATGAAACAAATAGGGTGTCCCATTTTTTTATTTTTTCTCGTCGAGACCGTTAATATCTTGAAGTTATATAACTATATAAACAATTATTACATTATATGATTTTAATTATATCATGAATATAGTTATTGTTTTGATTAATTCGTTTACGTTTATTGTTTCTGATTGGTTATTAATTTAGACTTCTATTAGTAAGAAGTCTAATGTAACGTACTTAATATATGCAATATATAGAGCAATAGTGGTTTAAGGCGTACATGTAGCTATATATTTAAAAAATAAGAAGTCTATTCAGCTTTTTTATGGTCATATTGGTAATATACACATCGAATTCCTTAAAAATTAAGTATTTTTATACATGAATCATTCAATTCATCGATTTTTGTTGATCATTGCTTGTAATCATTCCAAAACAAATTGCAATGAAGGGTAGTTTTTTAACCATAACTCTAATACTACTTGGTGGAGTAATAGTAATTCTGAAGGCGCAGATTTTTATTTGAAAAATCGTAGATTACGTTGCATATATATTTTTTCGAAAATTAATTAAAAAATAGATATATTTTCGAAAAATATATGAATTGTGGATTACGAACTTTTTAACAGATATTGATTTCTAGACGCTTCAAATTTGTGAATCCAAAATTCTAGCTCATTTTGTCAAATAGTTTAGTAGTTATGCTAATATTAAATTATAGACGGTTAACCCTTTTAGGGGCCAGCACTTGTGCTCCAGTAACGTTGAATTCCCACCGGAATTTAGGAAAGAATTTAGTTCAAAATAAGAATAAGCAATTTTTCAACTTTTCTCGTCAAAGTTAAAAGAGTAAAATTTAATTAAAAGTTTCTGGTTTGAATCGGATTAAAATTAGGTGGTATATAATATATACCACTGTCCCTCAAATGGTTAATCGCATATTTTATTAGTGATTGAAAACTGCATTCCCACTGCACAATCATTTTCTTCCTCTAACATTTTGGCCAATAATGATGAGAGGAATGAATAAGCCAGGGGTTGAGACTTTTCCGCATTTTTGTGTACCAGTATAATCTTAGAGAAAACGTTGTTCTTCTAAATCGCAGAATGTTCCGATTAAATATAAATACATTTTCTGTAAGATTATACTGGTATGCAAAAAAGCGGAGAAATCTCATATCTGGAATAAGCTTGAAGCCGCTCAGGTTGTTCGATGCATTACACACCGCGGTCGATGATCCCGACCGTTGTTACTGGCGGAACATGCGCCAGTCGATTGAAGGTTCCTTTCTTTCAACAGTAACCGGAACGGCAGTAGACCCGATCGCGGAGATGCCACCGGAAAAATTAATAAACTAAATTCCACATATTTAAGACATCGAGTTCATTAAGACGACATTAGGATATGGTCGTGGGTGGACCGTTTAATATGTCGGACGATCACGACGGCTTCGAACTTATTGCTTATTCAATGCTTAATTTTACGTAAATGAAGAAAATGATGCGAGTTCAGTCTTTCATACAATTTGTTCAAGATATGTAGCTTTAATTCAATGGCGCGTGTTTCAGTAATAGGCTCAAGGAAATGCTTCCGTATTGTCGTAACAATTATGCTATAAAGTTTTTAAATTATTATTTTGTTTTAGCAGGAAAGTTTTTCATTTGAAAGACTTTTCATAGAATTTTCCTCTGTAAAAAAGGTTGAAAGATTAATGATTTTAAATGCATATTTATGTAGTGAAAAAATTGTATAATTAAATAGTATAGTCATTTCATACACACGCGCTATGGTATATTATCATAATCACCAAGTTCCTTTATTTTTGATTACTAGTAGTTCCCAATGGAAATACGCGTTTATTTAATAGAGGGATTATACAAACTATACACATGCGATTATACTGAAATTATACATATAAAATATTTTTACTCGGACATAGTAGTGGAATTTAAAAATTGAGAGACTGGGCACCTATGTACTACCACAATGTATAATAATGGGTGTCATGAATGACAAATATTACAGGATTTACATGTTATAATACTCATACTCGATATATATATATGATATATATATATATATATATATATGTATATATATATATATATATATATATATCATATATATATCATATATATATCACCATACATATAATCATATATATATATATATATCATCATACAACAATCGGGGAATAAAAATAAATATGAAAAATAAAAAATACTTGGAAAAATATCCAGTAGAAAATCGAAGAAAAATAAACATAGAATATATTTTCAAAGTAATATTAAACACACACACTCACATATATACAGGGTTGTTTTAATTAAAGTTCGCCTATTCAGAAGGCTCTAAAGCCGGTTCTATGGCTCCAAACGAAACAAAATTTCAGTAGTACGTAGTTGAAGAGATGCGCTCTGCGAAAATCGAAAAAAAAATTAGTTAAAATTTTTGTCAATAGGTGGCGCTGCGCCAATATTTAAGCCGATATTTGCAGATTCCTTTATTTTGTAAAGAACAAAATACAGGAAATTTTATTTCACAGTTGGTAAAAGTTAACTTTTTCAGATTCGTTATATGAATTTCGGTCAAACCAGATGAAACACACAAAATCACAAAATTTCACCCAACGCGTGAAAAAGATCACATTTTATTCAAATTTTCGACGAACGACGTCAAAGTGACGTCGCAGCTTCGAAAACTTGAAATACCCTTCTAACCACCTGACGATTTAAAACTTGCTGATAAAGCGTATGTGTGATATCTTTGACACTGGAACAGTTGATTGTTTCTGAAAAGCATTTGAATCTACGCTTTGTGGAGAATGGTAACTTTGAAAGGAAAGGCACTTCTTGTAAAGTTATTTTATCAAAATAACAGCAACGCAGCTGCAGCTATTCGAGAATTCCGGATACTAAAAGATGTTAGACGTGGACCAATGTCGGATCGTGGAGTTCACAAAATGATTTAAAAAGTTCGAGGAAACAGGAAAACTCGACATTCTTCCTGGCAGAGGACGAAAAAAGGTAGATATTTCTAGCATTGAAAATATTGCTACTGCAGCCGTGGATTTAGCAAGCCAGTCATCATTTGGTAATGCAAGTGTGCCAGCTATTGCGAATGAAGTCGATATGCCGATTTCCACTGTGAGAAAAGTGATGCGTCAAATTTTGCGCTACTATCCATACAAGATTCAGAGGGTGCAACAACTAATATAGGGTGATACCGAAAGTCGGCTATCATTTTCACTACAGTTTCTTGCACGAATGAATGTGGACTATTCTTGGCCCTGGAATAATCTATAGAGTGATGTAGCGCATTTTTATTTAAACGGACAAGTGAACACACACAACTGTCGAATTTGGGCGAAAGAGAATCCTAATGTTGTCCAAGAAGTTCCATTGCATGCAGCTAAAGTGACGGTGTGGTGCGGTTTCACAGCTACGTTTATGATAGGGCCATATTTTTTTGAAGAACTAACATCCACAGGACCCATTACATGTTCCGTAAATGGGAGAAGGTATCTCAATATGTTGTCAAATTTTCTGATTTCCGAGCTGCAACAGCGAGGCTGCCTTCTAAATATCGTGTTTCTGCAAGACGGTGCACCACGGCACATAACTAGAGCAGTTCGGACTTTCTTAATAAGCTATTTTACAGAAGACCGCATCATAAGTCATTATTTTCAAACAGTCTGGCCACCACGATCGTCTGATCTAACACCATGCGAATTTTGGTTGTGGGGATTTTTGAAAGATTCTGTATCTAAAGACAGATGTCAGACAATCTCTGATCTGAAAGACAGTATTAGACTTCATATTCGCTCAATCTCACAGGACAGTTTACGCAATGCTGTAGAAAGCACAATTCTGAGAATGGAATGCATTATTGAAAATGGTGGAGGATTCATTAAGCATGCGTAATGTTATTCTTCATTATTTCCTAGCTGCCGAGCTACATGTTTTATTTTTGTTGATGCAGATTACATCACATGGAATTATATTATTTTTCTGTATTGTTTGGAGTCATGGGTCAGGCTCTAGAGCTGTCTGATTAGGTGAACTTTAATTATAAGAATTCGCAGTTCGTCGAAGTTTGTTGAAATTTTGAAATTTGTGTGCTTCGTCTGGATTGACTGAAATTGATATAATGAATCTGCAAACATCGCCTTAAATATTGGTGCAGCGCCACCTACTGACGAAAAATATAACTAACTTTTTGTTTTTCGATTTTCGCAGAGCGCATCTCTTTAACTACGTACTAGTAAAATTTTGTTTCGTTTGGAGCCATAGAACCGGCTCTAGAGCCTTCTGAATAGGCGAACTTTAATTACAACAAGCCTGTATATAGAAATTATAATATAATACTAATACAAAGTCTCTTATAATAACAAAATCTCTTTCCAACTTCAAAAATTCATTTTTTTTTTTTAATGAGATATGAAAATGAAATTTCTTATAGATATTCAGGTTATTATTAAAGATTTTATTAACCTTTATTTTGTGTATTTTAGATAACATTTTGAAGAACAAAGGCCCAAGATATCAAAATGTCTACGCCTTACAGGGATCTAGGTGGACAAAATTATTGCGTTGAGGTTTAATTAGGTTTTTGCTGGGTTTTCGAATCTATCAGTAATAAAATAATCAAACAATGATAAATATTTGGCTTATTTAATAATTTATATTATTATTATTATTATTATTATTATTATTATTATTATTATTATTATTATTATTATTATTTATATTATTATTTTTTTATATTATAATATTGTATTGTCCTTGAAACTACACATGTATTCAAAGTTTCAGCTCAATCGGATAATTAAAAGTGGTTTAAAATTGACTTGTAAGATTTGAATTAAACACTCAAACACACACTTCAATTTAATATAACTTAATGATTTGCAAATTTTCGCAGGAACTTTCTTAAGTTTCCAATACTTTAGGAATGGTACTTTGATTTAAAAAAAAAAATGCTTATTTCTTAATAAGGCTTAATACTGTGTTAAAATTCAAGATGAAGTTTGAAAACAAGATGGCGCTTATTTTCAAACAACAATAGGTTAAATCCTGTGACAAACATATGACATATGTCCAGTAAATTCCTGCTTTCAAACAAAACAGAAAAAGTTACGACTTGCTTTCGAACTTACCGATAAATAATGCAACTGTTGAAACTCCCTCAAACCAACTGCCTTCTTTACGGTCGCAGTTTATCCACACATCGGATTTTTTCGACAAAACTTGTACGGATCTCGACAGAAGAGACTTTCGGCTACCAGTATACGCGGTCTTGTTAAATTCCGAGATGAATTTTGTCCACCTAGATCATCAAAACGCCCCACTGTGCGCCTCAAGAAAAAGGTGATGAGGCAACGTTTCATGTTTCAGGGAAAATCAATACACATAATGGGAGAGTCTGGGGCTCAGAAAACCTACATGTGAGTAGCGTACTCGAAAGAGTTGGTCCGATGTTTGGTGAATGTTTGGTATGGCCTGACATGCAGCGGTATCATTGGACCATTTTTCTTCGTAAAGAGAGCAATATCTGCAGGTGTGTACCTAGAAAGTTTAACTGAATTTGTGGCCCCACAGTTGGATAATCTTCAACCAAACGTCTTTTTCCAGCAAGATGGTGCAACGCTACTTTGTTGCAGAGAACATGGCGGAAATCAAGCATCGTCTTTATGTGCTTCGCGCAACTAATGGTGCGTATGTAGGTTCATATATTACTGTAAAAAACTTTAATGATTGCATCTTAAAATAAAATAGTTTTCAAGTTCGTATCTGTTCAGTATTTTATTTAATAAACGCCTGTATATGGAAAGAGCATTTATGGACAACTCTTATTATTATATAACTAGGAATTTAGAAATGTATCAGAAAAATGTAGAAGATTAAATATTCAGAAAAATACCGTTGTAGTAATATAAATGTGATCAGATTTTACTCGTGTCTTATTAGGAAATATACTGCAAATTATTGGAAGGTAAAAGCATGCCTAGTTTGAATAGGAAGATCCGCTCCTGATATATATAGATGCATATATTCATTTTTAAAATGTTGAAGTAATATAAATAGACAGCGGCTATGCCAGTAAAGCCTGATTACCCCCACGGACAAATTTCCCACCACTGAAAGTGAACAGACATTTTTGCCTTATTTATGACAGTAATTCTACCTGAATAAGGCATGAACATTTCTATTCAAATTTACTGGTTGCAGTTTGCCCAGACGGTAATCAGACTCTGAATGTAGAATCAAATTCGTCGCTATCATGTCAAAGTATCGAATATGAAAAAATGCATTCTAAATTGCTCTTAAAAATGTGCCGATTGTCACCACTAAATTTTATTATAAATTTTCGACTGGTAAAAATAATAATAAAATTTCTATGACGAATAAGGCTGTCACTTTGGTCTTTATTTTTAATCAGAGATGCCGTATTCATACCGGGAATTTTGAGAAAAAAAAACAGAACTTTATGTAATCACGGAATGTCTGTCATCATTAAATAAAGGAAGAATTTCTATTTGAAATTTCTGATACGGATTTAAAATTTCTGAACGAAAAAAGGAGGCCAAGTTGCCAAACCTGCTGAAGAATTCTGTTAAAATTTAGTGGTGATAATCGGTCCATTTTTAAAGGTAATGAAAAATGCATTTTTTCACATTCGATAGTTTGACATGGTAGCGACGACGATGGCATAATCGAATTCTATATTTCATGAGATACAAAAAAAAAATCACATCTTAACCTTTTGCACTACACTGACACTTCGCCGCCCCCTGGTGGACACTTATAGGGTGACATACTAAGTTTAACCTGAAATAATTGATTGTCACCAGAATTTAAAAACAAATTTATTTGTAAATTAGTAAAAGATTTTAGTAACGATATGCGAAACAATTAATATTGCAAAAACATTATAATTTAAAATATACATCAGTATTGTGAATGAGATTTTGCAAATTATCATTAAAAAGTGATAAAGTAGATAATTTATTACTAATGTGGTAAATGATCGATTTTTCTCAACATTGAATGGTTCATTTTTCAACAATTTACAAACCACTAACTAATTATTCAAATTTATTGAAAATTTCTATTATCATTTTTTGGAACAGTAAACTTTAATATATTATATAAATAGGATTGATGCTACTAAACACTTAAACTTATGTTTGATATTAATAGTTCCAGCGATCAAAGTGCACACAATTTAACCAGAACTTTTTGTGTTATATAATTGCAGAACATTGTTACAAAATCTACGAATAATGGCGGTAATGACAAATTCTTTAATTTAAAAAGTAAATAGGAATTTTCTAATAAACAGTTTGGTGCCAGAACTTTTGAAATTTTCAAGGAGAGTATGCATCTTAAGGAAGCATTTAAGGCATTTAAGGCGTCCTTTTCAATACCACTATTTTATAGTGATTTTCGTGGTATAGTTATACTGCAAATGGTGTAGGAATCTACCACGAATATTATTGTTTAGAAAAACTGGGATTGAAAAAACGAGCAGAGGGAGACCCAGTGAATGATTATCACAAAGGTAAACTTCCCCTCTTTTTACAAAATGGTCTTTAAAAAAAGGTGGGTGCTTCCCAAGGCGGTAATGAGGCATTTGGGGAGCTTTGCATGTGGATGACTCCTTATGACAACATAAACAATATAAAGTTATAAAAACCTTCTTTGAATTAAATCGGTACTTTGTCTCGCATTAATTGGATCTGAAAGGTCCATTGTCCTTTTCTTCATTTTTATTTTTTCTCAACTGAACATGCGAGCAATTAATTTGAAATAAACATACAACATATATTATTGATTCATAAAGAAAAAGCATTGATACATTCTTTAACGATTGTATGCATTTTCAGTTTCATATAAATAAATAAACAATTCCAAAAATGAACAATGTTAGAAAGTTTCTCAGCATATATAATTACGTTTCCTAGTATTAAAAAAATGCAATTAAAGCTATAAGACAACTTTGAACAATTAAAAGACTAATTTAACAAATACAGACCTGCCAAGTCTCCGGTTTTTTGGATACCAGTAATTTAGTACAGAAAATGTTGTTTTATTTAATCGGAGCATTTTGCGATTTAAAATAACAACATTTTCTCTCAAAAATTACTGGTGTGCAAAAAGCCGGTGACTTGGGAACTCTGCAAATATGCTGTACATACTCGCGTGCCTGTCCATTCCAAAATTCGAGCGAACTAACATGCATTTTCGTTTGGTACCAACATTTTCACAAAATAACATTCCCCTTCTTTAATTGCAGACAATCATTAGGAATTCTGCGATTAAATAAGGCATTGAAAACTTATAAAAAATACTGGTATTCAAACGGAGATGCACGTTATTTCTTTCGAAGTTTGGGGTCGATTTATACGAGAGTATAAGGCGGTTATTAGAAGCACTTTACATTGTAATATTAGTTTACAATTATAATTAAGCCTTCATACTGAGAAATTAATTTTTTAGACGATTTAAAAAATGTCATACTTTTTATTACTTATAATTAATGTTTGTCTAAATCCTACATTCTATTCAATTCTATTTACATTTAATTCAGAATTGTTTAAAAACTTTTAAATTAAAACTATCTTAAATTCCTTCTGATAAGTAAAAAAAAATGGTAATATACATCCATTTATAACTTAATCAAATATTCTGTAACTTCATTATAATTTTCCTTCGTAATTAAGAGAAGTCGAATATGTATCTTCAAGTTAGAAACTTCTAGCTTTAGGCAAACAAGATTTCTATAGCAATGTCCTCTAACTGCATTTCGCTTTGAGTATATTTAACAATACTTACCACCATGCTTTCGCAAATAAGGCAATCGAAACTTAATGAAATTCTTAGAAAAAGTTTTCACATTTTAATGCAATATTATTGCACGGCGTGTTTCATCTTTTAATTAGTTGACATTTCATGCTTCATTGGAAATCAGAGATTAACAGAAATTGAAAAGCATTCGAGAAGTTCTGAAAGGAAATATGTGTTCCTATTAAGATATCCATAGTTTTCTTAACACTCCTAATACAAGTTTTAAATTTTGATGAGAGTGCTTAGTTTTGTAGGATTTGAACCAGAAAATTAATTATGTTAAATATAGCTTTTTCCTAGGATATGGCATTATGATTTAATTTTTTAAGTTTAAATTATTAATTTTTTGGGGGGTTCAATGTACTTTTTTTAATAGAGGGCGTCAACCAGAATGGTACCAGTAGGCTTAAAGTATGTGGTAATGAGAGTAAATATTTTTATTTTAAAACTTTGAGAAAGTTAAAGCAAAAGATATCAACAGAAAATTTCAATAAATATGAGGAGTATAAGTACATTTAAACTGCATTCTGCAGTTCATATTCAGTTCGATAACTCTTATCAATCATCTATTAATCAATTTGTTTGTCTATCTATTTATTAATCGCTCTCTTTCTAGATCACTTATACACATAAATGCAAATATATACAGGGTATCCCAAAAGTTCTTGACACATTTAAAAAATCAATAAAGGATCAAGCAATTGGTGTAGAAGAATGCGGTTTGGATGAAAATGCTTCTGATGTTCTAAATTTTTTTAAGCAAATCAAAAAAATTGTTAAAAACATTTCTCATAGATTGTGCTGTTTCTGGAAAGTTATCGAATACGTAGACTGTCTTTATATATAACAATGGTGAAAGGCGAACAATGCGTATGAACAGTTTTTGTCCAAACTTTGGCAGCTCACATTCCATAAGTTAACACTAATCGTTTATCTATCCTCACTCGTTTTATCAAACTAAGGAGGGCAAGTATTGTTAAGTTCTCGAATGTGGTTTGCCATATTTTGGAGAAAAACTCTGCATACGCATTGTGTATCATTCGCTTTCGTTATGTATAAAGGCATTCTACATATTCGATAACTTTCCTGAAGCAGCGGCATCTGTGTGCAATTTGTTGAACATTTTTTTATTAATATTATTTGCTTAAACAAAATTTCAGATCGTCAGAAGCATTTTCGTCCAAACAGCACTCTCGTTTGCCGATTGCTTGAACTTTTATTGAATTTTAAAATGTGTCAAGGCCTTTTGGGACACCATGTATATCATTTATATTTGTTTCACATTCAAAAAATATTTCAGACTGTATAATTCAAGACAGTTTTTATTTTTTCATTCATTTTAATATTTAATTTACAGGCATTTATTTTCTATTTATATTATATTGTTATTTTATACGTTATGTCGTTTACATTTCAAAAATTTATAAAAATGTAAGGAATCGGTACATTTGAATGCAGTTTTCGAAAAATACATTCTAATAAAGGATGATTTTGTTTTTAATCATATAAAATTTTTAGTTGAAAAATTTGACTGAACAGGGCGCTGAACTATTGAGCTGGTTGAGTCATTCGGAAAAAATAGTGTTACGAATTTTTAAAATTAAATAAGTATTTAATAAACACAGGGTTCGTACTCTTTTGCCACAATTTTTTAACAGAATTTTTCGCCTTATTTAAATACAAAAAAAAAGTTTTATAAATCCTCCAATTAAACGAATCGTCTGAAATTTCTTCTATTTAAATATTAAATCGAAAAATTCTACTAAAAATTGTAGTAAAAGCGTACGAACCCTGAAACAACGTTTATTTGCATATACAAATTAATATAATTCATATACACATTAAAATATTATTGTCAAAATTTTTAACGAACATTTTAAAACTGATTTCCTTTTTTATTGTTTTTTAATTTAAACGGACTTGTACGACAACCGGTATTTATTACAGATATACTTAAGATTAATACATTTGTAATTTAAAAATGTAACCTTAAAATATTATAAATTACATATAATTCTTAAAGAACGATTTTATAAATGTTTTTCATAATAAGACCAATCAAATGCTTCCGACATTACTTCAAATCGTATCAACATAAAAATTTATTCATTCTTTTAATGTTCACTTTTACATTTTTATAAAGTTTTAGTAATTTTTATTAATGATATACATTAATATCATTTTATATATAACAATGTGTGTGTACATTTTAAGTTTTCAAAACATAAGTGGTATCGGAAATGCCATAGCTGCCAATTTTTACGCTTTTTACCACCCATCATTATCAAACAAAATAAATTGTCTTTTCTATTCCCAATTTCCGTGGATTAAAAAACAACAAAATTTTTTTGTGTTCAAAAAATAGTGGTAGGAATAAAGCGTAAATGTTGCAGCTATGCAAATACGTATAAACTCCCTTTAAGCTAATACTGATACTTTGGCTCTTGCATTATTGCACCATTTCGTGATTTTTTTTCTATACATTATTATACCCCTGGTCGTAGCGAGATTATGAATACCATCTAGGCAAAATTTCACCAATATTTTCAAAAAGTGATTTTCAATTTGTTTATGACAGACAATCTGAGTTTAAATAAGATGAAAATTACTTTTCAAGAACAGTGGTGAAAGATTTCCTCAATGATAATCATTCCCTGATCACGACGTATTATACCGTAAAGCTGATGGGTGAAAATAATTGTGTATTATGAATTCTTTTACAATCTCCTATAAATATTTTATAAAACATTTATAGTTTCGGGACAATTAATTATGGACTAGAGCAGGGCTGTCTAACCTGGCGCTATTCGCCAGAAAAGTCTTACATAAAAACTTAGCTTATTTAATCGGATATATTCGGAGAATAAATAAGGCGAATATGTCTGCAGTAATTTTCTGGTGAGTAGCGGACGCCAAGTTGGACAACTCTGGACTAGAGTTATACGGTTCCAAAGGTCCATACTTTTAAGCACTACTATTTCAAAATAGCACTATTCGTCTTTTGTTAATCACAGAATTTGCATAATTTCTGCGATTGAAGGCGAAGATATCTATTCGGAGATGGTGATGATCAGTATTAAGGACCATACTCAGGGCATGATTAGCGGCGGGGCTAACTCCCACCAGTAAAAATGAACATGAATGTTTGCCTTATTTTTGAGAGAACTTATGTATGAACATTGTGTTTAAATAAGACAAAAAAATCTTCTTACATTTACTTTTTGAAATTAGTCTCGTCCGTAGGCCCTGACCGTACACACCCTGGTCTATATTATTTAAGTGTGCAAGGACACCAAAAGTATTTCAGGAAAAACAACAGTTTCAAATATTTCTTTTCCATTTAAAGCGTGAAGAACATATTATTTAAATTTATTGTTTATCCATGGAATTATGTGGAAGTGTGTAGTTAGTTAATTTAAAAAACGAATTTAAATTTCCTATTGCACCTTTCTGAAAATCAGAAAAAAATATCTTCTGCATTTATTTATATACTGCATAAAATTTTTAAAAAATATACCAACAGGAATTTTTTTCCATTCAGTTTACTGATAAAAATCGAAAATATTATATATCCTCTTACGAGTTACTCATTTTTTTGAAAAGCGTTTATTTATCTTCTGAAACAAAAATACTTCCGAGATTTAAAGAAACGGACATTTTCTGAAACGAAAATTTATTTTGCAACCCATATTTTCGGTAATGTTTCCGAGTAGTTTTTGCAACGTATTAACAAGTTCACTGCCGAGTTACAATTACCAGAATTTTATTTTATTTAGAAAGTTCAAATTCATACTAATAGCAATATTTACTTTATTTAATTACAGACATATCGTGATTACAGAAAAATAAAAATTCTGCTTTCGAAGTTTCCGGTACAAATTCGTAATTTTAGATTGAAAAACCACGAGTATACTCGTGGTTGGCAGCGAATGGGTTAATCAATTTTCTCGAACCGTTATCAAAACGAAATATCGGTTTTCCGTATGCTACCAATTCTCGAATTAACATTTTCTGTTCCGTAACAGAATTTTTAAAAGCTTGAGTAATAAATAACATTAATTTTACGCTATTAATTTAGCATGTTTGCACCTATTTGTCGAATATGAAAATTATAACATCAGATTTGATAGCACCCGAAATTCAAGTATTTCACATTGATACTTTCGAAATCCTTCCTGCTAGATCAAGATATTTTTCCTTTTTCTTATAGTATATAAAGGTACCCATTATTTGCACAAAAAAGGGAGATAATTTAATTATATTACATAGATGTCACGTATAGACAGTGACATTCTTGACTGAGCCAAGTATGGTTATATCTATGTATGGATATATCTGTATCCATAGATCTATAGAAGAATTTCAACTACTTTTGATGGAATAATGAAAATGCTAAAAGTTAATTGCATATGTTACAAGTGTTATTCAGAACTAATCTTGTGGTCAAAGCAGTAAAAAGAATAGAAAACATTTGTTTAAATGTATTTTATACTGTTTAAATATATGTATATGTTAATGTTAGACAATAATAATACATATATGTGTTATTTCAAACAATGCAGGGGGTATAAATATTTACCGCAATTTTTTAATAGAATTTTTCTATATCGCATAATTCTTACACGCCACGTATAATTGCTGGATTTGTAACACTTTTCTGCATTTAATTAAAGCGAAAAATTCTATTAAAAAATCGTGGTAACACGGAAGAACCCTGCAATGGTGCAAATTAATAAATTATCATTACAATATCTGTTTTTCATTTTCAGGAAATGGAAAGTAACTTTTAAAAATTGACCATCTACAGATAACTTTACAAAAAAGCTATTTTAAAACAAACCAAACATTTCCACATTCAAACGTATGTGCGAAAAATTCTGTTATATTTCCCACATTCAAACGTATGTGCGAAAAATACTGTTCTTTTTCCCAACTATACTCTGAACTATTTGTTGAAGTGGAACAAATTTAAGTACTATTTTATTACTCAAGACTCCATTTGTTTTAATATTAACTTGTTCCTCGTAACTTTAAACAACTCTAAACTCTTTCATTACTTTGAATGCTCCCTTTCGAATTGAGATGTGTCATACGGATGACAGACTTTTACTTCGTTCATCTCCACTTGTTTCAAACGCGAATGAAAAATTGGTGGAAACAAGGAAGATTTAACATACGTTTCCTGTTTTTGAACAATTTTATATAGCCAATGCAATAAATTTTGGGCATTAATAGTATAAACAACATGTTTAACTTTAAGTTAAATGATTCTTCTATAGTAAAGAATATATATTTATCTTTTTCTACATTATCTGAGTTAAATAAATTAAAAAAAAAATAAAAATAATAACACATTTTTAAAAAATAAAATGCAATTTAAGTGAATTTTTTAAAGGACATTTAGTATCATAAGACTTTGAAAATGATCGGAATTTTCTAGCAAAAATGTGTATGTCACAAGTAATACAACACTTTAAGAAATCTTATGGTGCATTTTTTAATGAATTTTTTAAACGCAAATGCATTTATTGACACCCTATTTAACTTTGCAAGGATTTGATATGTGTTATCAGTTTCAAATAAATAAATTGGAGAAAAACGCAGAAGTGAGACTACACGTGTAATTATTTTCTCCAGTATCTTAAAAAACTACAAAAGAAAAAAAAATGAAAACCTTCAGCAAATAAATAAGAATTTTACAAGTATAATTGAAACAACATGAAAAATCTTCAACTTGGGAAATTTGGATTTTAAAATATTTCATGAGAATTATATATTTTAATTAAAATTGCTATTCTAGTGAAATTTTTTATATTTATGTTTGCTTACCGCCATCATTCCATTCAATTGTATTTATATTTAAATAAGAGACAATGGGTAAGTTTTAAATTAAAACTTATATATTAATTTTTTTTCTAATTCATTAAAAAAAATTATGATACACATCGATTTCTAACATTATCAAATTCTCCGTAACTTCGCAATAATTTTCTTTAGTAATTAAGGTAAGTCGACTATGCACAAAGATCTACTTGTTAGAAATTTCTAGCTTTAGGAAAACAAGATTTCTATAGAAATTCTACCTATCTAGATTTCATTTTGAGTACATTTAACTAAACTTACCACTAGACGTTCGCAAACAAGGTAATTGAAACTTAATGAATTTCTTAGAAAAAGTTTTCACATTTTAATGCAGTATTCTTTCCCGACATGTTTCATCTTTTCATTAGTGGGCGTATCATGCTCCATTGGAAATCACAGATTAACTAAAATGGAAAAACGTCTGATAACTTCTGAAAGGAAATATGTGTTCCTCTTAATGTATTCGGGATTATTTTAAATTATCTAGTAATTCAAGTAAGGAGATTAAATATATATATTTAAAATTTTGAGAAAATTAAACAAAAGACACATAATGAAAAATTCTAAATACAATGACCTTTTACTTATACGCGATGTTCGGCAATTACTTTTTCGGACCACTATTTTAAAACAGTAAAATTTGATTTATAATTTCTGCGATTCAATAAAGAGAAACTTAGTTTAAAAGGGTACAGGAGCAAATTTCGTTCAAAAATTGCGAATTTTACCCTACTGCTGGGGCTAGAAACTTGAAATTCGGTTGTAGCGATTACTTTTAAGAAAAAATGAAGAACGGTTTCTAAAAAATCAAATTTTAAAGATATTAAATGAGTGGAAAACTTTCTAATAGCGTTCCAAATTACAATTTATTTAGAATTGTTTGGGAAGAAACATCAAATTAAACATGTGTACTTTCTAAACTTAAATGTTCGCACAGAACAGGTTTTACAAAATTCGAAATTTAACAGTGTGCAGGACGAAAATACTTCCTGAAATTGTGATTTTCGGTTTGATGTTAGGACTAAAAGATTGAAATGTGGAATGCTGTATATTTTAAAGATATAAGTGCTTGCTAAGAATTATTTCTTAAAATTAGAAATTAAAAAGATGAATTGAGCGAAAAATGTTCTAAAAACCTTCTAAAATACGGTTTATCTGAAAATATTAGGGATTTAAACATGAAATTTGATATGGCTGTCATGTTAAAGACCTAATTGCACGCACAGGACAGTTTTTGAAAATTCGAAATTTAGAAGTGCGTCCGAGCAAAAACCGTTCTAAAATTACTATGATGCAGTGCCAGTGATACAGAAGTTTGGATAATTAGAAACTTAGAATTTGGCATGGTGGTTTTTTTTATAATGAACAGGATGCGGGGAAAATTTTGTATGGATATAAAATCCATTATTTTCTAGAAAACAGTAAATGTCAACAATTTGTTGACAGATATATTAAATTTAGCATGTAAATAATACAAAAGCTGATTAGATCTCAAAGTAACCGCCTTTTTCTTCCATCCTCCCTTTCCATTAGCTATTTTGAGACATTATTGACTGCGGCACAAAGTATCTCAGTCGGAATATTGGTCAATTCCTTAATTAATTTTGCTTTCAGACCTTACAAACTTTGATGGAGAGTAGACAAGACATTTGCATTCAAAATTTCTCAAATTGAAAAATCTATTTTATTGAGCGTCCGGTGAAATAAAGTCAATGCTCTTCGCCCTAAGCCAGTGAAAAGTCTTTCGCTCGCGATGGGCTAGATCAGAATCTTGCTGAAATACCTAATTTCGCCCAGAAAAGTGTTTTTGAGGAAAGGGCTTGAGCACTACCTGCAAAATCTCGTCCTGATAGAATTGTTTATTGAGCCATCCAAAACTTTTCCCGCACCCTGTAAATGCTCGCTAAAAACAGTTTAAAAAAATCCAAATTTAAAATGAAAACTGAAATAACCGTGTATGATTTATTTGGAATTAATTTTATATTTTGTGATTAATTTAAATCTTATGTTCCCGTAATGAATTAAAAAAATGAAGTTTCGTACTCAAAACGTAGCTTAATTAGTAATTTTTTAATTATCAGATTCAGTATAATTTCCTCGAATGAAAGTAAGCATACAAATACATCTTGCCTGAAATATTTCAACAATTATCCGTACGAAGCCGCGTGTTTTGCTAGTACTAAATAAACAGTAATAATAATGTTTGAAATAGATGTTTTTAACGTACTGTGTGATTAGCACTAAAACGGCGGACAATTTTACTCAATTTTCATAAAAATATTTCACACAAGAATTTTTATTTAAATCTTTTAATTTATTTATTTAACTTATTTTTGTGTGGTATATATTTAACTTATTTTATGAAGAAATTTCTGGCTCGAATCGACATTTTTTGCTTTGGTACGGGTCAAAACGACCCCTCATCACCGTTCCAGTGTTAATAATGGTAATAATATAAATAAAAATAAATACAGGGTGTCCATAATTAAACGACCCTACTTTAAAGTTGTCTACAGACGAAACTATTGGTCAGAAAGTTGTGAAATTTTGTGAAGGACACAATGAAGTAATGGGAATTTGTTTAAGCGAAAAAAAAAATTAGTTCAAAATTTCGCCACCAGATGGCGTTTTTAATGAGTCAATCGCATTTGAAACATTCTGTAAGTCATGATAAACTAAGAACTTTACCTGATTTTAAAGACGTTTTCACGACATGTTTTAATCATTTCCCAGAGTACACTGTTGTCAACTGTGGAACATGCTATCTTACGACTCCAGATGGTATTTGAAAACGATGGACTTCATGTGGAACACGTTTTGTTGCAATAAAATATGTAAACTATCTAAAATGTATGCTAAATGTATAATTCATTAAATGTTCTTGATTTATCATGACTTACCAAATGTTTCAAATGCGATTGATTCATTAAAAACGCCATCTGGTGACGAATTTTTTAACTATTTTTTTCGCTTAAACAAATTCCCATTGCTTTATTATGTCCTTCACAAAATTTCACAACATTCTGACCAATAGTTTCGTCAGTAGACAACTTTAAAGTAGGGTCGTTTAATTATGGACACCCTGTATAACAAAATTTAAATTGCATAAAATATAACAAAGACAACTTGGCCAAGTTTAATTAAACATTTCAATACTATCCTGGTTAAATAAAAATTAAAGTATTTTCATTAGAAACACAATGGTTACAAAAATAATCATAACTTATAAGAAATAATGATTTTTTTTATAATTATTTCCGTTTATAGGAGCCGTACAATTTAGTAGAAACATGAATATAAAAAAAAAATCGAACATGTCTTTAGAGAACCATTATCATAGATAAATCTAAGTTTTTAATTATTTCAACTTAACTTCATTCTATTTAACAACTTTTTGTTACAACAATATTTTGTTTTTTATACGAAGATCTATTTCGTAAAATTTTGTTTGGCTGGTATACTACGAAAAATAATTTTATAATCTGAATTTTATTCATATTTACTTTTTTTTTTTCACAATATAAAAGAAAAAAGTAAGTATAAGACAAACGAATTAATAGGTGGATTATGTGATTAACAATACTAATAATACTAATAACAATAATTTTAACATACTTTAAATTGCAATAAATATAAAAATTGCAATGTAGCAGAAGCCTAACCATGCATCGAAATCCTGATTAAAAATAAAAGTGTTTTGGCTAAAATGAATCATGGTTAAAAAAACATAATAACAATAGTTTATAACTTCATACACATTTTTTCGTTATTTTCTTCGCTGCTTATTGAAAAAAGGATTTTTTAACCATTTTCGCTATAGGAAGCAGCTCTATTTAATAGAAATAAAATTAAACAAGTTAATTAAGTCCTTAGAGAGTTTTTTACCATAGCTGAAAAAAGATTCTTTGTTTACTTTATTTTTACTCATTTCTGTTTGAAAACTTGAAGGATTTTTTTGAATACGAAGTTCTATTTTTGAAACTATTCTCATTTAGTGGATTATGGCGATGCGAAATTAATTTTCTTTATGATTTATATTGTATTTATTAATATTTGCATTATTTTTTTCAAAAGAAAGATAAAAATGTAATGTAAACGTAAAGGTAAACGCTTAAGAAAATAATTCAACAAAAAAACAGATACCGTTACTAAATTAAAAATAATTTACCTTTTTAATTTTTAAAGGTAAAAAATGAAAAATTTTAACGTTATATGTAAAATGAATTTCAATTTTAGCGTCAACTGTGTATATCGCGCGGTAACTGAAATTCTCTGTATTTTATCTTACTTTTTAATGCAAGGACTAATATTAACTAACAAAATCCTATTTTGGTATGTCATACTTTTAAATGAGAAATATAAAAGTAAGAAATATTATTTATAAATAACCTTAAATCAGCTTGATTAAATTGATTAGGGCAAATTATGTATTTAAAATATTTTCGAAGAGTTTTTCCTGATTCTTTAAATAATAAATTTAAACAGGGTAAAATGCATTTTAAATATTTTAGGAGCTTCATTAACATGATTTAATTGAATAATAAAGTATTTTCTCCTTTTCGTCATTTAATTACATCTAAATTTTTAATACCATTGATTCCGTGTAATATATATATATATTTTTACGTTATTCTCCAAAATATTTTTCTAAAAATTCTTTAATTTTCCAATTTAATTCTGTTAAATAATCTGGTGCCACACGCATCCTATTTGGAGCGAATAGAGCAATGATTAAAGAGGAGACACAGATAGTTGAGTGTCTATCGTTTATGATTGAAGTAACTGACGATGTAGTCACAAGATGTTGTATGTTGTTTGTTTACATCGGATCAGGGCCTGAATTAATCCAGATCAAACCTCAACTAGTAAAATGAATAATTATTTTGCCTTAATTTAGACAGAACTTCGTCAGGAAAAAGGCGTAACCCGAATTTTTTTTATTGAAATTTACTGGTGGATGTTTCCCTGCGATAATTAGACTCTGCTGAACCGGTTATAGTTCACATTCCACCATTTTGAGGGTATGTGAATTTGTTTTTATTATTAGTTCCCATAATGAGATAGTTTATTCCTGAATGGGTTAAATGCTGCATTTGTCATAAATTTACTTTTAGAACTTAAAATTTTTCGAATCTCTTCCTTGACGTTAAATTTTTTGCTTCTTAATAGAACAATATCGGTTTACGGATCGTTATTTAATGTGGCATACTTTGATTAAATGAAATGGACTTTATGTGCATTTCGTGTTTAACTAAAATATATCATGAATTACATGGAAAACTCTTGTGAATTCTTGTAAAATAAAAAGACTTTAAATGTATGTATATATTGCATTTTTTCTCTGTATGTATATTTTGTTTTCTTTCCATATTTATGATTAAAAGTTCTCTCTTTATATTTTAAATGCAATGTTTAAATTAATTTTAAATCTTACAGAAATGTAATGAAAGTAAATTCACCTTAGCCAGTTCTTATAAGTAAGGTGAATCAATCCGTAATTTGCATAAATATTCTGAAATATTTTCTTCCGGTGTAACATGATTGAGTAGTCTTCCATTGATGCAAACTGCATTCGTTTTCAATTTAACTTGCTCGTAGGAACTTAAAATTACTCAAAACTTTTCCTTGACGTAAAATGTTCTGTTTTCAGTCGAAGAAAATCATACGGTTGAGGAATTTTTATTTCGTACATTTTTTTACAGATTGATGCATAAAACAAGCATTAATGATAGCGAAGAAAAATTTATATCAGTTTTGTTTATAACTAAAACTTTTATGGTGTAAATGCAATAAAACTTCCTAAATAAAATAAAAATAAAACAAATCTAAAAATGTATATATTATTGGTCCTGTTTACATTTTATAGTTAAAAGGTCTATTTTTCTTTGAATGCAACGTGTACATTAATAGGATAATTAATAATCTTCCAGAATTAAATTGTAATTTTTTTTCCAGGCTGTACCTGCATGTATACAGAAGTAAAGAAAAGCAATGAGCAATTTTCACAAATATATATATATATATATATATTTTTTTTTTTGGGCGGGGGGGGGGGTATATAAGTTTAAATACCCATCAATTATTGCAAACTCCATTCCTTTGAACTTTATTATTTTAATCTGAAAATTACGGGGCACTTTTTCTTGATTTTAATTGTTTTCTTCTCAATAGAAGATAATCATACAGTTTAAGAATATTTATTTCCTACGGCTTTCTTTGAATTATACGTAAAAAGGAAAAGAAAGAAAATGAAATAGACTTAATGCCCATTTCGTCTTTAACTAAAACATTTTATGCATTACTTGGAAAAAAAACCCGTGAATTTAAGTAAAATAAAATCACTCGAAAAATGTATGTATTTTGGCTTTCTTTACATTTGTCTTATTAAAAGTACTCTTTTTTCTTATTTCAAATGCAAATTTTGAATTTCTTTTTAATCTTCCAAAATTTTAGTGAAAATAATTTTAGCCTTAAACTGCGTACGGAAAATCAAGCTATAATTTGCATAAGCATTTTGAAATAATTTTTAGTAGTTGAAAATTTTATGTTGTCTACCATTGTTGCAAACTAAATTCGCAATTTAACTTGCGCAAAAAAACTTAAAATTACCCAAAAGTATTTCCTTGACGTTAAATGTTCTCGTCTTAATCGAAGAATATCATACAGTTGAGGGATGCTTCTGTACGGCTTTTCTTGATTGATTTGTAAAATGATCAATAATGAAAATGAAGCAAAATTTATGTGAGTTTCGTTTTTAACTAAACATTTTATACGGTAAATGCAATAAATTTTACCAAATAAATAAATAAATAAATAAATAAATAAATAAATAAATGTTAAATGTGTGTATTGTTTGCTTTCTTTACATTTTTATAGTAAAATGTTCTATTTTTTAAAGCAAAGTTTAACCCATTCGTGAGTAAAATACTTCTGTTTCAAAAATGTGAAAATGATTGAATGACACCAAGATTTACAATCAAATTTATTTGGAAATAAGCAAAAAAAAAAAAAAAAAAAAAAAAAAAAAAAACGAAAAATTACGTACATTATAGTTAAGTGAAATGTGTAATATCCAACAGCTTTTCAATGGATGAACACTTTCAGTGACAGGGAATTGACTGGTGCCAGGGTTTACCAACAAATTTGTTTGAAAATAATTAAACGATTTTTCTTACGTGCATTACAATAGTAAAATTTTATTCCAAAATTCTGATGCCATTGTAGCATTTAAGGATTAAAATTAAGTGGGATATATTAGGGTGAATCAAAAGAAATTTCTTTATTGGTAAGCTTTTATACTACCAAAGCATGCAGCCATTTTGAGCACTTACCGTAATTTCCGGCGTATAATCCGCAGCTCAAAGAGTCGTTTTTCGACCCAGAAATTTTATTCAATAATTGTAGTTAAATATTTACAGCGATCTTTTAAGTTACATTTTATAAAATAATATTTCTGGGTCGAAAAACGACTCTTTGAGCTGCGGATTATACGCCGGAAATTACAGTAATTTTAATTTGACTTGTTAATTTGAGCACTGCTGGCACTTTAGCATCCCTATTGGTGAATAAAAAATGTTATTTAAGGTGATACATGTCACTCTGCATTCTATAGTTATAAATACTTCTTTCTTTCATGTTTAGGTCACAAAAAGAGTGATAAAAATGTTAAGATTTTATACATCTTAAAGCTTTATTTTAACCTTTAACCCCTTGGAGGGCAAGCACGTGGTCTAAAAATGCTAAATTGTGCGGTGTTTTGACATCAGTAAATTTAAATAATGAATTTTTACCTTCCCAATCTGCAAACAATAATACTAAATATTTTTATTTAATAATACTGTTTTCAAAGTTATATATTAAAAAGTGGTATATATTATATACCGGTGCCCCTCAAGGGGTTAAATGCCTAGTGTATCAAATTTGCAACACTTTTTATTTAACTTTTAATAAACAAATCATGTCCTTCGAACCACTATATTTATACCGAAATATTAATCCTGTAAAGTTACTAAGTATGCTACTAAATAAAGTTTAAAATATACCTTAAATTTTCTGGTGTCGAATCCTTAATATAAGTAAAAAAAAAATAAATAATAAAAAAAAATTCTAAAAGACAAATTTATGTATTTAAAAGTTAAGAATTAGACACCAGAAATTTTGAGATATATTTTTAACTTTGTTTAGTAGCATATGTATGCGATTTTTATAGGATTAATTTTTCGATATAAATATAGTGGTTGCGAAGAACTTGTTTTATTTATTAACCCTTTCAAGGGTAAAGTACCTCTTTTACTAAAATGTTGAAATATTTGAATGATACCAGATTTTACGAACAAATCTATTTGAAAATGATTAAAAGCTTTTCATTGCAAATATTATAAAAGCAAAATTTTGTTAAAAATTTCTGGGTGCCACTTGGCAGTTTGGAATTAAATTTAAGCGTTTGCGCCTTGCAAAAACCGCCCTTGAAAGGGTTAAAAGTTAAATAAAAAGTGTTGCAAATTTGATACACAAGGCATTTAAGGGATATACCTTAAAACCAATAAAGCTGTTCGCAAAATTTGTGCAGTTGGAGGCCAGGACAAGAGTAGCAACCGGATAGTTCAAAACAAATCTAAACGTTTTAAAGAAGGGGACTTCCACCTTGGAATCAAACACAGACAAGCCATCAGTTGGGCATTTTTACCATTGAAGAGGAGAGTAGAGACAAATCCAGCCACTGACATCCGAAAATTGAAGAAGAAACTAGGATATACATAGCACGCCTTATGTCAAGTTTTACAGAAATATAAATAATCTTTCAGAAATAAAATGTAAGTTTTTCGGCTTAATTCTGCACCAGATGGGAAGACTGAGCGATGCTCGGTAAAGTCAGCTTTGTGTTCAACGCGACATAACAAATTATTTTTACAGCATATAGTCTAAGAGCTATCAACGTCAGAAAACACGTGATTTAAGCAAGGCTCATTTTTCTATATATTGTCGCTCTCTATTGTGTAATACGCATGCGGCCGGTCTGGCTGGCGGGAGACGTTGCGTTTACCTGTGGGGTGAGGGGCAATGCAGGTAAAAAAGTGTCAAAATTACGTCATTTTAGCATGGATTTTGTTTATAACACTTTTTCTGCTAACTCTTCGTGATATTAAACCATTATTGCCAGACCGTTTCAACGTTGCTAAGACCGTGCCAGACCCTGATTTAGAGGCAAAATAAGGTGTCAAATTCACGTCCTTTTAGCAAAGCTGAAATTTTAGTATGTTATACTTTGGCTATCAGATAAGCTATAATTAATTTGCCAGACAGAAATTTCGTTTCAAAATTATTGCCAGACGGAGATTTAAATCTGGCAGAGAAAGCCCCAATTAGAAGAGTTGGCAGCTTTCGTAGTCCTTTGGCTACTTTCAATTCACAGCCAAGTTATGATTGTTGCCAAACAAACGATCCTTGCTTTCTATAAAAGTATATATATATATAGGATTTGTCGAAATAAATGCTTAAATAAAAATATTTCTTACACTTATTTAACGTGTCTTCAATGGAATTTTTTTGTTCTTGATTATCGCTACAAAAAATACACGTTTTTCCATTACTAGCCAACGCAATTAAATTTCATTTCGAAAACACAGTGCTTTGGCTATTGTCAGTTGCCAAAGCAATGATTGTTACTTTCTCTAGAAATAGATATATATAATTTTTCAAAATAAAGGCTTAATTTATGTAATTAATGTAGCAATTAATTGTAATTGTTATTTGGCTTAGTTAAATTTTGAACATAAAATATTTATCCGCAATTTTTTCTAATTTTTTTAAAAGAAACATTTATTAACAAGGCGGTCTTTGCACGTCTAGCCGGTCACTTCCGTGCAGGGCCAAGTTTCCTTCTGCAGCGTTTAGCCCGGACTTCGCTTAGGAACCAGAAAGTGCATTTTACATGCAAACAGAAAAATATAAATAAAATATTTTAAACTATACGAAAATAATCAATAAGTATATCAATAAAGCACATAAAAAAAGATTTTGCAACATAAATAACACGTTTTTCTCCATTATCCCCTTGACAGAGATACGCTCGGCACTGCCTATAGGTATAGGAGAGATTTAAGATAAAATATACAAAAATGAGATAGCATAAGATATATGGCGATTGTTGCAAATGGGCCATATATCGTTAGCTAGCCGGTCGCTTCCGAGTGGGGCCCAGATACCTTTTGCAGCGTACAGCACTGACTTTATTTGGGGCCCAGAAAGTGCATTTTACATGCAAAAAGAAAAATGTAAATAAAATGCTTTATTTTAAACTATATGAAAATAACTAATAAGAATATAAAAAAACTCGTAAGTAAAAATTTCGTGACAAAAATTATATTTTTTTTCATGAGCCCCCTAACAAAGTACTGCTCGGCCTTGCCCGTGATTTTCTAGCCACCCCCGCCTTGATAAACATAGCAGCTCTTTGCAGGAAGAAATCATCAACAGCAGTAATTAAGGTAACTGGTACCTGGCGGGGATTGCCTATGTAAGTATAAAGCTTAATTGACCATCTTTTAAACACTGGCGGCTGATGGGTACGCCAAAGCGATCTCAATTAGTGAATTAATTTACTGATTGCGGCAGTTTTGGAAGCTATCCCCAGCCATCTCGGGTTAATTAGGTCCTTTACCTAATTGCTCATCGCGAAGTAGGTCCAGTGTTCTATCTCAAAAGTTTAGGACTCAACGAGTCATAACATCATATCAATTAACAATCCTTAATTCAATGAATAATTCCCCCCACTCCCTTTTCCCAAAAATATAAATAAATAATTGCCCTTTGTTATTTTAATAGTAACTTAAGTCCTTAGCGTATTCAACTATCTTTTTCTCCCCCATCCATATTAAATTCAACTAAGCAGCCTAAACAGCAGTTTAATAATTAAATTGTAATTCCTCTCTAATCCTCCCAATAGAACAATTTAAAACTAATCTCTTCAACTAAGCATTTACATAACTAAGCTAAAGCGTAAAATCTAACCTCCCAACCCCCAGTTTTAATCTCATTTTATAGTTTAATTAGCTAAGAATCAAATAATTCATAAATATCTAAATAAAACCCCGGGGAAAAAAAATCAAGAAACTAAACAGTTTCTCAAGTACCCCCAGAATATTTTCTGTAACCACACATGTCTAACTAGACATCCAACTTACTTTAATAAGCAAATTAACAGGTAAGCGCCCTCAAAAAAAAAAAAAAGAAAAGAATCTCAAGTCAAAATAGCAAAAATTTCTATATGCATAGGAAGTTTTAGTTACATTAAAGAATGCTCATATAAGTGAATTCAACATTCCAGTGCAGGTTAAAAGAAGGGAGTGTCAATCATTCAATAATCCTAACTTCATTTCAGCTACCACTAGCTCATTGTTGGGTGTCAATCACCCACTAATCCCTACTTCTACCAGCTATTCCCTCTCCTTTTTCTCAAGCCTCAAGGCATTAATCTCCCAGATCAAACTCTTAAAGTATAATCTTTCAGTTAACCCCCCACACACACCGTTAGAAAAAGATGTCTATAATTGTAATGCTATTTTCATGTTTCCCCCTGCTGGGAATAAAACATAAATAAAATAATACAAGTTGGAAATTGTACGTCAAACGTTACAAACGAGGTGCGTTCGTACGCACGTTTTAGAATTAAATTCATGATATCCAGTGCGTAGAACGGGTTAAACAGCTAGTTAAGTATATATTTTATGACACTGTTCATACAAATATCTTAACTAGTTATAAAAATATTCAGATATATATGTATCAGCTAGTTATATAAATATTCAGATCTTGATGATTTTTAATTCTGTGAAATGAATTATATCGTCTGCAGATTAATTTCTGTCATAAAATAAGTATCTCGGTCGCTTGACGATTTAACATCCTTCGGAAGCTCCTATAACAAAAAAGCACCGATTTTTTAAAAAAAATCAAATTTCTTAATAAATATTTTTATTAATATCTCCTAAAGTTTTGATTAGATTTTAATAAAATTTGAAATATCTCGACAAAATTCTGCAAAGATAATATATTTTAAATTGCAAACCATTTGGTTGGGTAGTTTTTGCGTTGTTATATGCGGACAGACAGACAGACGGACAGACAGACAAACAGACAGACGGACGGACAGACGGACGGACCAAACGACGACTATAGGTGCTACGTATTTATATAATTACGAACGCACCTAAAAAGCGTAACTAGAACCACCAAATACAAAAAATGAAACTAAGCACACGTGCAAGTTCCCGCGAAAAAACAATGACACCAATAGATCAAAAGCGCAATGCGTCAACAAAAACCGCCCAAAAAGGCTCAAAAACAGAAGTAAAAAACACAAAAAAAACGCAAGGAGCAAGTAGTACACCTGGAACTTCCCAGAAAGAGCAGGTAAAAAGCAAAGCAAAAACCTCCGAAAAAGTAGGAAAAACAAAACTAAAGATGACAGACATTGAGAGATTTTACGAATTGACAAAGAAAGATACGTGCGAAGTGACAGATTCAGATGTGGATAGTGTAATGACAGAGCCAGATAAAGAAACACCGGTACTACAAGACACAGAAGTCACAAGGTTAAGAGGGGAATTAATAACCCTTTGCGACATACCAGATGAATCTAAAAGGAGATCCCTAGAGATAGAGAGGGCTATGATGGCAATAAGCTACATCAAGATGATCCAATCAAAATCAACTAAGATACCAGCCTCGACGTGTGAAGCCATGGACCAAGCTCTGCAGGTAGTGATAAACTCACTGACTGAGATGGGGTTGACAACACATGCCGAGGCAAAGGCAGAAGCCTTGGGAATAGTAACAGCAAAAAGAGGAACCCAACCAATGGAAGAAGAGACAACATCGCTACCAGCACAAAAGGCAACAAAAAAGACTGCAGTTGCTCACAGTTATGCACAGGCGGTCAAAGCCGCGACGGCAACTGTAATTATTCAGGCTACAGAAGAGCGGACAGCAGAGGAAGTAGAGCAACAAATAACAAATACGATAGAAAACAAGGAAGGAGTCAGGAATGTCAAACGGATTCGCAATGGCATAAAAATTGTTTGCGAAAACGCAACGGAAGCTACGAGGATAAAGGAAGCCCTGGCAGAGAATGAGGAGAGTAACAGTGGCCTGAAAGTAAAAACAGCCAATTTAAGGAAGAAGAGAATCATCATCTTCCATGTACCGGAATCGGTGGGACCAGCCATAATCAAGCACAAAATATGCAGAGAACTAGGCATCGACATAGAACAAAACGAGGACAAAATACAGCTGCTAAAATCGCTACGGGCACCAGCAGGGCGATTACATATACCGGTAGCGCTCCCTGAGCCCCTGGCGGATCACCTTCTCAAGGAGAGAACGATCTGCCTGGGACTCAAGGAATGTCCGATAAAAAACTATGTGACGATCCAGAGGTGTCACAAATGTCAAGGTTTTGACCACGTGGCGCACCAGTGCAAGCAGAGTCAGTACTGCCCGATATGTGCAGGTAGACACAAATACGAAGATTGCCCAAAAGGAAGGAAGAGGTGTATCATCTGCACTACATTTAACGAATGGAATAAGGCGCACTTACCGGCACAAATCCCTATAGACCACACGGCTCATGATGGGCAGTGCAGGGTGTACAGAAAGCTCCTCAAAATTAGACAAATTGAAATTGAACAAGGAAGAAAAAAACTAACTACAGGTAAAGATGTCCTAAACGACAAAATCACATTAAACACAACCAGGGGTGTGACACGGGTGCATAGGAGGTCACAGGAGGAACTTAACAACAGGCAACAAAGGACACACGAATTGAATTATGTTCAATATCAACGCCGCTAACACAGACGCGTGCCTAAGCGGCACCCAAAACAATCCAAACCTGAATGAAAATAAAAAGCCAAAAGAAAACTCCAACAATAAAAATCAAGACAACATCAAACTAATACAAATAAACCTACATAACAGTCTCCATGCAACACAAACACTTATGGGATATATGGGAGACAAACAAATAAATATTGGACTCTTACAAGACTTTCACCAAAATAAAAATACAGGAAAAATAACAGGTTTCAATAATGGTAATTGGAAAATAACAAAAGCAAAAAGAAATCGATCAGCAATAGTAACTCACACAGGCACCAATCCAATAACAATAGCAGAAAAAGAATACACAACAGCAATAAAAATCGAAAATAAAAAAGAAACAATAACAATAATCAATGTATACGCACCCCCCTCAGTAGAAGACTTCGAAGATGTGCTGCAGGAGATAAAACTAACAAGCGCCACCGGCGCCCTCACGGCGCCGGACGAGCCCGCTCCTCATCGTGCCCAAATCCTGAGGGATTTTTAACGCAGACCATGACTTTTTCTCGCCAGGTCGCTACGATCGATGCAGAGGGATCGCGTTCCATCGACGCCTCTTCATCTTTTGCCCCAGTGTCGACGACAGAGGTCGTTACGATTCGGCGGAAGTTCCCACCATCAAAGGAGACTTCCCCACATGACACCTGATGAACCGTAGAGACTGTCGAACGGCTTCATCGCCGAACACCCATAAGGGAGTCGGGTCATCCACCTGATGTCCGGCATCCCTACGGCCCTTGCTTTCCCGCGGAGTCCGATCATGAAATGTATGGAAGAACAAGCCACTTGTCTCATCTTCCGCGGGCGACACTACGTGTGTCGGAAGGTGCCCTGGCCGACCCGAGACCACGGGGAAAATCGGTCTCTGTCTCATAGACGAGACTCGGCTCGGTTGCCCTCGGTGGACGGCGCGAGTTTGAACCCGAACTAGGCGAAACTAGACGGTAAACCAGCGACTGAATCCCTATCATGGGACTCCCGCCACACCGAGTATGGCTTATCACAGAAACACATATCACAATAAACATGCACAAACAAATTAAAAATTTAAAAACACAACAAGAAGGAATCAAGAGACCGCTATCGGACTCTGGAGGTCGCGGAAAGCTCCTCCAAACGCGCCAAAGAGGCGGGCCCGATCGAGGTTAGTGTTGGTTGAAGCTTAGTAGGCGAGCCACTCGTCCGCCCGCCAGACGTGGAAGTTCCTGGCTGCACAGAAGACGTGCTGGACTAGGTTTCGGCCCATGATTTGATTTCGAGCCCAGACATCGCCGTTTTACCGACGAGCCTCCGGTCCGCACTCCGTGGCCCTATCTCGAGAAAGGTCCCCCCCGCCCAGAAACCTTGCAAGACACTTATCGCAGGCTGAGGCCGTGCTCCCGTGTCGTTGCTCGTTCTGGCCGGGCAATCTCGAACCAGGCTTCGAAGGCGACTCCCAACTGATCCTGCCGCAGAGGACTCGCAAGGCGGCCTACAGGGTCCCACACCTGCTTCGGTTGCGAAGTTCTTCACTAGGAACCATGCGTGTCATGCTCAACAGATCCTGCCTGTGCTCTCGTCTCCTCATAGACAAAGTTTGCAACCGCCCGATCCGATTTAGTCAACCTTTGCCCTCGCGTCACCCCCCGGCAGCTCTATGCTCCGGGCACGAGGGATTGGTCTACGCGATGTCCTTTCGCCACCTCTGTCGTCCCGAGTGTCCCGTGGAACGGGCCTTTTGGCCTCCCGTGAACCTGAGGCCTCTCGGCGACTACGACACGGGTTGTTCTACACATAGGACTCTCAAGAGACGGCATCGGCCTTCCTCCTGGAACACGAAGACCGCACCAATATGGAGGAGGGAGTTGCACTCCGGCTAGACAGACACCGCATTTAAGCCGTCCCACCACGGCAAGGAATCGGATTCGTCGGCTACTGCTCCCCTCGTGTCGACTTCAGCTTCATGCGTCGGGCACCCGGTCTTCTTCCCGATTGAACGGGCAGATTCGGAGAAACCCGACGAAGCTTCCGCGCAATGCTCGGCTTCCGGTCACCTCCCCTACCGAAAGGGTCGGGTCAGAATCACCGAGAGGGAGCTCGGGACGGTGTGCTGCAGGAGATAGAAGACACTCTGAAAATAGCCAAGGGCGAAGTACTACTGACGGGGGACTGTAACGCACACTCTCATCAATGGGGCTATGCGAACATAGATGACAGGGGGGTAAAACTTACAGACTTCCTCCTCCTGAATTCCCTCTTTGTACAAAACCCACCACACGCAAAAGCATCGTTCAGCACCATGAGAGGTAAAAGGAAGCTAGAAGGATGGCCGGATCTAACAATAGCAACAGCTAAATTAGGAGAAAATATAACAGACTGGGAAGTAAGCGACGACGAATCAAACAGTGATCACAAATACATAAAATTTAATATAAAATATAAAAATACGTGCTATCAAAGACATAGATTAGAAACAAAACACGGCAAACACGCAAAATTCGAGAAGAAAATAAAACAAATATACAAAAGAACTAAGAAAAGCAACAAATATAGATCAGTTAGACAACATAACTCTAAGATTACAGAGAGAAATAACAGCAATAGCATTTGCCTGCTACAAACATAGAAAAACTCCAGAATTAATGGCACCACCATGGTGGTCAAAAGAAGTCAAAATAGCAAGAAATAGAGTAAGGGCGTTCAGGAGAAAATTCCAGGAACAACAAGATGAGGAACTAAAACACAAACAACATATAGAACATAAAAAAGAACGCGCAAAATTAAAGAAAATAGTCCAAAAAGCCAAAAGAGACACATGGAAAAAATACTGTGAGGAAGTCACTAATACATATGGCCCTCAATATAAACTGGCATCAGGCAAAAAAACAAGCCCATCACGATTAGAAAATATCATGCCCAACAATCAAGAAGTAACAGTTAAAAAGACATTAAACCACTTCCTAAACAACCTATATCTAACAGATCCATCAATAGAACACGAATTAAAACCAGAGACACCGACATTTAATGAAACAAAACCACGGCTTATAACAAAACAAGAACTCAACAGGATAATCAAAAACATAAAACAAAACAAAGCTCCGGGCTTTGACTACATAGACCATAACCTAGTTAAAAGAATACACACAGCAGCACCACAACTACTACTAACATTATATAATACATGCCTTAACTTCAACTACTTCCCAAAATCATTTAAAATAGGCACAGTAGTCCTATATCATAAAAAGGGAAAAGATCCAAAAGAACCAAAAAATTACAGACCCATATGCTTACTACCTACACTTAGTAAAATATTAGAAAAAATAATACACGGCAGGATATCACATCATCTAACAATCAACAAATACTGGAGCGACAAACAATATGGGTTCAAACAAGGGTTATCAACTGAACACGCACTAAATAACCTAATAAAAACAATAAAGAAAGACAAAGAAGACAAATACCAAACATTACTAATAGCAATCAGGGTTCGTACGGGTACCGTTACTTTTCCAGGTGACATACCAGTATATTTTTCTAAAAAATGCATTAAGTTCAAACGCGCGAAATTTCACCCTTTTTAAGAAAAGATTATCTACAAAAAAATACTGGTACCGAATAATTTCCTGGTCTTAAAATTCCAGGACCCGTACGAACCCTGGCAATGGATATAAAGTGTGCATTTGATAATATCATATGGCCTATTATAGCCGAAAACTTAAAACAATCACCATGCCCCACTTACTTAATAAATTGGATACTAAGCTTTTTAGAAGATAGATACGTATCCTTAGAAGAAAAAGGCATTAAAGTAACAAAACAAACATTTGGCTGCTGCCCACAAGGCAGCTGTCTCGGACCACTGCTGTGGCTGCTTATAGCAGATACAGCCCTAAAGAAAAACTGGGGTAAAATGTAAGAATACAGGCCTTCGCAGACGACTTTATTTTAATAATAAAAGCAAAAACAAAAGAACAATTAGTAAAACTAGCAAACAAAATAATAAAATAATTTTATGAATGGGTAACGGAAAATAAGCTAACGCTTAATTGGGACAAAACAGAACTACTGTACCTTAGTAGAACACACACAAGAAACCTACCAACAGCAGACACATATAAAATTGAAGGAATTAAATTCAAAGAAAGGGAATTTGAAGGAAAAGAAAACATTAAGTATCTAGGTGTAATCATACATAAAAACCTAAATTGGGAAACACACTGCCAAGCACAAACAACCAAAGTAAGGAAAGCGTTTTGGATGATGGGACAAATGGCCAAACGGGGTTGGGGATTGAAACCAAGCATCTTAAAAATATGGTATAGAACAGTAGCTGAGAAAACACTGACTTACGCAGCCTCAATATGCGGACATAAGCTAAACCAAAGAAGTAAACAAGTACTAACAACATGCCAAAGGCACTTTTTGCTGGCTATAGTTAGGGCATATAAAACTGCCCCAACAGCGGCCCTTCAGGTACTTGCTGGCCTGATTCCAATTCACCTCCAAGTTAAATACGAGGCAGAATACGGCACAATATCACGTTTAAGAGAAACGACAGAAATTCACGGAACCACTATCCACCATACAGACTATATAAAAAAGATTAATGTATGGGAAACACATCCCGCGGACACCATAGAACCAAGAATAGGCCATAATTACAAGGACATAGTAATATATACGGACGGTTCAAAATTGGAATCAGGCGCTACGGGTTCGGCATTCGTAGCTTTCAAAAAAGAACAAAAAATAAAAACATGGTCAGCTCCATTAACCCCTTAATCGTCGTGCCCGAGACATTCACGGGCAGCGTAGGCTATGCATGTTTAATTCAGATTGTTTGATTCCCACCAGTTTTTTAAAATAGTGTAATTGGCTTTATTCTCGCATTATTTTATCTGCCTTTTAAATAAGGCGAATATTTCTGCTTACAAAAAACTGGTGGTAATCAAGAAATCTGAATTTTTAAAAAGTAGCCTACACTTATCGGTCGCGACGATTAAGGGGTTAAGGAAGTACAACAGTGTTTTCCAAGCCGAACTACTGGCTATATTAAAAGCAGCAGAATGGGGAAATAGCACAGGGAAGGAATAGAGCATTCGCTCGGACTGCATGTCAGCCATCCAATCACTCAGTAAAGCCTTCAATGTAGTAAAATTAATCGATACAATACAAAAAACAGTAAACGACTCAAACAATAAATTCAAAATTAGCTGGGTCAAAGCACATGTGGGTATCCAAGGAAACGAGGATGCCGACGAATTAGCAAAAAAGGCTGCAGAAAACCAAAGTAAAGAAATTCCATACCATCTAGAAAGACCGATATCAAACTTAAAAAGAAAACTAAAAGAACTCACTATCAAACAATGGCAGTTCGAGTGGGATTATGGGGAAACGGGCAGGAAGACATATGAATACTTCCCAAAAGTAGATTCTCACAGAATCATCAGCTGCAATCTACTAAGTCAAATTTACACGGGTCACGGAGCATTCCCGGACTACTTACACAGGTTTAAGCGCAAAGACGCACCAAACTGCTCATGCGGGGAGTTGGGAACCCCCAAACACTATCTAACAGACTGCCCACTAACCCAAACACTACATCTGATCCACATCACACCGAACAACGAAAAAATATGGCACAACCAGTTAGCGAACAACAAACAAGTACAAACAAAAGGAAGAGCAGTGATGAGATGGTTAGTAGAAAACATCGATCTCATATCACAATAAATACACCTTCCCAGCAGCGAGATTCCTCAAAAGCATTTCCCACCCTCAAAAGCCATCCCTTTGGTAAGTATATTTTCTAATATATTAAAAAAAAAAAAAAAAAGTAGCAATGGAACCTCTTTGCTACGCCAAAAAAATCGATTTTTTTCAGCACTAGTGAGAAGTGGAAATCATCTGTGACGGACTGAATTTCACCAACTGATGAAGGCAAATAGCCAACAAAAAGTGAACAAAATAATTAAATGGTGAATGCACAAAGCACACCTGGCAAAGAAAGTTAATGGGGAAAAAAACAGTGTCAAATCAAGTGAATACAGCCTCATAGATATATGACGGACTAACGGCCACGGAACAAGCCCCACTCCATTAGTGCGACAAGTTTCTCAAACAACAAATCAACAAGTTGCACAAAATTCAAAAGCAGTGATAACAGCCATTAGGATTCAATGGACTGATCGCAAAAAGCGTATTCACAAAGGGAAAAAAATCAAAATCCCCAATGCTTGGGTGAGATAAAGTGACAAAGACAACAAAAATGAGTGTGCAACATCCAGAAATGTGACAACCACCAGTAACAGAAGTTACAATATGACAACCACCAGTAACAAAAGTTACAATGTGACAACCACCAGTAACAAAAGTTACAATGTGACAACCACCAGTAACAAAAGTTACAATGTGACAACCACCAGTAACAAAAGTTACAATGTGACAACCACCAGTAACAAAAGTTACAACGTGACAAAACCCACGATAGTGACATAATAACCAGTGAAACTCTCGAAAGAAGACCAAGATTCAAAATGTGAAAACCAGCTCTAGCACAAGCTAGAGGTAAAAATATATCAAGAAAGAGACAAAAACAATGAATGATAGACAAAAAACAACCCACAACAGGGGCGAGCCTATAAAAACGCCAAAAAGCCTTGACAGAGACAAATACAACAAGAAGTGAAATCAGCCCATAAAAGAGGCGATAAACACTACAGCGACAACCCACCATGAACGTGACAAGCCAACAGACATGGTAAATATGAAAATCTATGTACGCTAATGGCACCTGATGCATGTAAAATCCGTCGTGGGTGCAAAGCCCTCCAAGTTACCTGTGAATAATACCTCTGGGGGTGCCTAGTCAGGTGAGGGTCTCGTCACCTGATCAAGGTTCTAAATTACGAGACCTATTAAATCTGTCAATTCAACAAAGTTAAACAGAAACCTTGAACCGGCAAACAAAGATAACGGTAGAAAATCACAAGAGAGCAAGCACAGCAGCGATGTGAACAAATCAATAGTCAGGTGGATCACAGCCATGCTGTGATCAGGCGATTTCCTCCCCGCACCCAGGCACTAACCCGTTAAGCTAGGCATTCATGCCGGGCAGGTAGGGGCCTGGTTAGCGATATAAAAAAAAGGGGGAAGGGAGAACTTTTAGATAAAATAAAGAAAAATGAGATTGGCTAAGATACATGGCAGTGTGGTTTCACGCCCATAAATTGTTAATGTCGTGGTCAAAATTACAATGGCCGTGTTTTTCTCACTCATATATCGTTAATACAGCAATCATTATAAAGAGGTTCAGTCATTACGCGTGCATAAAACGTTAAAATGAAATTATTTTAACAGAGCCCTTTGGGTTGCACGCCTGTCAACTGATCATACGACAATCACTGTAACGTAGCTTTGTGCATACTTGAGCACATAAATATGGCGATTAGCATTTAAATCGCAAATCTTTAAACCCAAAAATATATTTTGAACAGAGGAAGAAAATAAAAAAACTTTTCCTTGGAAAAATATCACCCAAAATATCTAATAAAAAATCAGCTATAGTTGTCTTATTCGTCTAATCTTCCATGATCGGGTTCATAGCCGATGTTGGTGACAAACTTGCTTCAGCTTAAACAGCTGAATAACGTGTTTAACTATTTTTTAGTAGATTTGTAATGCTGGAATTTCCCACTCGTACATAAAACTGCAGCTGAGAAATAGCGAAATGATCTAAAACGTTCGACCCCCGTTTAACTCCCTTGGTGGATGAATATTTAAAATCGCTGAAAAATCTATTTAAATATCTTTAGTATATTTGTTATCCTTAATTTCACGCTCCTACCTATAACTTCTACTGAGTTATGGCAAAATGACTAACATTCGATCTATTTAACCCACCTTAGTGGCTGAATTTCTAAAATCGCTGAAATACATGTTTAACTATTTTTTAGTAAATTTTTTATCCTGAATTTCACGCTCCTATCTAAAATTGCTGCTGAGATATGGTGAAAAGACCAAAGGACCTAAAACGTTCACCCCCCATTTAACCCCCTTAGCAGTTGAATTTTTAACATCGCTGAAATACGTGTTTAACTAACTTTTAGTACATCTGTTAACCTGAATTTCACGCTTTTAACTAAAACTGTTCTTCAGATATTTCGAAAAGCAAAATGACCTAAAACATTCGACCACCCCTTTAACCTCCTTAGTGATTAAATTATTAAAATTGTTGAAATACATATTTAACTATTTTTTTAGTAGATTTGTTATCCTGAATTTCTTACTTCTACCTAAAACTTCTGCTGAGATATGGCAAAGAGACGAAATGACCTAAAAATATCGACCTCCTATGTAACTTCCTTAGGGGTGAATTTTCAAAAATCCTTTTTTAGTGGGTGTCTACATTGTGTAAGGAACATATATTCCAAATTTCACAGTCCTAGGAGCAGCGGTTGAAACTCGGCGTTGATTCTGAGTCATCAGGACACGTTCTTTTATAAGTATAGAGATTTATGAAATCGCCGAAAAAGTGAAAAAAGAGCAGAACAAAAACTCCATGGCGTAAATTGTCAACCGTTATGCATTTTAATTTCTAACTTAATTTTTAAGTAATACTATAATTGGTGTTTATTAATATTCGCTTTTAATTTTAAATAATACAATATATAATATTTTCTCTTATTTTTCTGAATAAACTTATAGCGGCTAGCAAGAAATAGGCAATCTCAACTGCTACTTTTCAAGGTCGTTCGATGATTTGTAGTTTGAAATAATACCGTTCATACCATGTTCTCTGTGTTTTCGAAATGAAATTTAATTGTGTTGTCTAGTAATGGAAAAACGTGTGTTTTTTGTAGCGATAATCACACACACACAGACACAAAAGATTTGCTCGTATTATAAAATAAATGATACATATAAGTGAAGAAAATCATGCTGTAATTTACATAATAAATATTCTGTAATATTGTTTAGGTATAAAAAGTTTAAATACTCTATCAATTTTTGCAAACTTCATTCCTTTTAAATTTATTTCCCTTCTAAAATCTGAAAATTACTCGAAACTTTTGCTTGACTTCAAATTTTCTCTTCTCAATGGAAGAAAATCATACGGTTGACGGATTCTTATTTTGTACGATTTTTCTTCATAGCTCTCTAAAGCGATAATTTTAAAAAATGAAGAAGATTTTATGTATGTTTCGTGTTTCACGAAAACATTTTATAAATTAAATGCAATAAATCTTGTGAATCAATGAGAAAAAAAAAATCTCTCTCAAAATGTATGCAAATATTTCTGCATAGTTAAAGCATTTTATCGATTATAGCTATTTTTTAACCTTTCACGTTCAGTGTAAATTTAGATTAAACGATTAATCAGAAAGTTCTAGAATTGCTTTTGTCTGCCTAGATATATACAGGATGTTTCAAAATTAAAATGTCCACAAAAACTTAACAGTTCTTTTTTTTTCAGTAATTATTATGACATGTGAATAACCAGGATCTGATTACCACCTAGGCACTCGACCACCTTTAAAAAAAATTGTTTTTATTTAATCGCAGAATTCTGCGAAGTTTTTTTTTCGAAAAAAATTATGGTTGCCTAATCAAGGCCGGGTAATAACAATTTATCATGGCCTGGCTGTAATCAGGTATAATCAGGGCCTAGTTATAACAATGAAATTTCTCTCGGCAACAAATATTTCTGGAAACTAATGTGTATGACATTTTATGTTTCATTAAAAAAAATTAAAATTAATTAAAAAACAAATATTTAATTTTTGAAATAGTGATTTTAATTTATTTTCTACTGTTTATTTTCCACCATTTTTTAAAAATAATCTTAGCTTTCATAATTATATTTAAATTATTCAAGCATTCTTAGAGTGGTGCAGCCAGGGTGGAGATAGACTCTGATTACCACTATTTAAAAGAAACTTCCTTCACCTTATCTAATCACGGAAATTTCTGCGATTATACAAGCCGATAAAAACTTTTAAAAATCAGTAGTATCCAGATCAGTAGGAACCCACACTTGCTACGACACCGTTTTCTTATTTGCATTCTAAAATTGCAATCTTCAATTGCACTATCCTCAATATACATATAACCAGAGTTGCCAAGTCTCCGGCTTTTTACACACCAGTATTTTTTTAGAGAAAATTTTGCTCTTTTAAATCAAAGAATGTTCCGATTAAACAAAACAACATTTTCTGTACTAAAATACTGGTATCCAAAAAGCCGGAGACTTGGCAGGTCTGTATAACCTTTATTTTACTATAAGTAGAAAACATAATTTAAAGAAGTTACATATCAAATATATCTTTAATATTAGGGTGTTTCAAAATAAATTTTGTTTTTTGAATACTTTTATACCAAAGCATGTAGTAGGCCCTTTCTCAACCCAATTGTTGAAGATAAAATATTACTATACGAGGATATTCGTCACTACCATGTCAAACTATCGAATGTGGAAAAATGCATTTTCTATTACTTTTAAAACTGGACCGATTGTCACCACTAAATTTTATTAGAATTCTTCGCCTAGCAAGAATCCTAAGAAAATTTCTGTGAAGAACAGGGTTACCAGTTTTGTCTTCTTACTTATTCATAGTTGCCGAATTCATACCGGAAATTTTTAGAGAGAAATTTGTGCTTTAAGTAATTGCGATATGTATTGTTATTAATTAAAGCAAAAATTTCTGTTTGAAATATCTTGTATGAATTCGGAATTTCTGAATGAAAAAGGAGATTAAAAAGGCAACCCTGGTAAGGAATACCATTAACAAGACTCCCTTAATAGATAAGACTTGACAATCCGGAGAAAGTCTATGGGAGAAAATGTCCGCGGTAATTGCCACTTATTAATTGACTTTCTCCGGAAAGTATCGCCGCCTGGTGGATACTACCGCAGAGTTGCCAAGTCTCCGGCTTTTTGAACACCAGTATATCTTTAGAGAAAATGTTGTTCTTTTAAATCCCAGAATTCTCCGATCAAACAAAACAAAATTGTCTGTACTAAAAAACTGGTATCGTAAAAGAGAACAGAAAAATCTAGCAGCTCTGCTACTGCATAGCTGCCAACTTTTACGCTTTTTTCTTACCACTAAAATTTAATAGAATTTTTTTTGTTATGTAATCACACGATCTTGTCAATTTAATAAGATAAAATTTAGTATAAAATTTTAGTGGTAGGAATTAAGCGTAAAAGTTGGCATCTATGCTACCGATACTAGTTCATAAGCAAATGCATAGAACAAATGGAGCTGTGAAAAAATTTCATGTCGAAACTACTCCTATTACTGACGATTGATGGCGCTAGTAGCAGGAGAATATAGCGGTCAAAGGAAACTTGCTGATTGTTAGGCCTGATACTATGATAAGGAGGCCTTGACCATTAAAATTTAGTGATGACAATTGGTCAATTTTTAAAAGTAATGAAAAATGCATTTATTTACTTTCGATAGTTTGACATAGTAGCGACGATATGTCCCTCTATATTCTATAATGATACAGGCTTCTTTCTATCATTTTTAGGTCTCATAAAAAGTGATACAAATGCTGAGATTTTATGGTTCTTAAGGCATTATTTTACAGTAAGCCTTAAAACCAATAAAGCTGTCCTCAAAACTCGTGCAGTTAGGGGCCAGGAAAAGAGTCGTGTCCGGGAACTTGAAAACAAATCCAAACGTTTTAAGGAAGGGTAACTCAGACTTGAAATCAAACCCAGAAGTGACAGACCATCAGATGGATTCTCCTCTTTTTTTCTCTTGAACTGGTCAAAATTTATAACTGTTGGCCTGTGACTTCTGGGTTTGATCTCAAGGCTGAGCACCCCTTCCTTAAAAAGGTTTTGATTTGTTTTTAAATGTCCGGACACTACTCTAGTCATGGACTACAACTGCGCGAGTTTTGAGAACAGATTTATTGGTTATGGCCTAGTTTAAAATAATAACTTACGATGCATAAAATCTCAACATATGTGTGACCTAAAAAATGATAGAAAGAAACCTGTATGATTGTAGAATATAGAGGGACATATATCTACTTAACCCTTTGAGGGCGGTGGTATATATTATATACCACCTAATTTTAGTCCGATTCAAACCAGAAACTTTTAATAAAATTTTACTTTTTTTACTTTGACGGGAGAAAGTTGAAGAATTGCTTTTTCTTACTTTGAACTAAATTATTTCGTAAATACCGGTGCGAATTGGACGTTACAGGAACACAATTCCTTACCCCTGAAAGGGTTAAATAACATTTTATGTTCAACAATAGGGGTAAAAAAGTGCTAGCTACATGCTTTTGTATAAAAGCATCAGTGATGGTACAGTGGCGCAATATTTGGGCGAATGTGACCACTGAAGTTTAATAGTAATCTTCGCGTTAAAATATCTCAAAAATTTTGTCCTTAAATAAGACGAGGATTACTATTTCAATTTAGTGGTGTCAACTAGTTCTGCGGTGCGCCAATGTTCCATCTCTGAAGCATTCAAAAACGAAAATACTTTTGATACATTCATAGTCCTATTTCTATGTCAGCCAAGAACTCCCGTATTTCAGATAGAAATATATGGTTGAAATGTCCATCAAAAGTTTAGAATATTTTAGGGGGTGTAAAAAAATATAACTAATCCTCTCATCGTTGCAAACTCATATCTTTTAAATTTAACATCCTTCTAAAATCTTAAATCTACCGGAAACTTTTCTTTGATGTGAAATGTTCACTTCTCAATTAGAAACAAGTAATATAATTTTTTTAAAGTCAATTCCTACTTTTTAATCATAAATATATAAAATAAACCCGTGCAGCATTAATGTCCCACGTTATCGTTATTGAACATTATTTTATAATCATCGTTGCGGAATTTTATTTCTGTGGCATCACTAATTTGAGATAAATCTTTCATTTCATTTATGAAAACAATGGGAGGAATTATTTTTCTCCCATTTAAAACAAAATTAATTAATTAAATTTAATTAATGAATTAATATTTGAAAAAACTGTATTCACATAAAGTGTCATCCACTACAAGTTTAAAAAAAAATTATTTGAACTTGAGTGGATGAATAGAAAATATTTTATTAACGATTGAAAATTTGAACAAGATATATATAGAGAGAGTGTGAGCTAATAGTAGGAATTTAAAAATATATATACGTTTGCAGGATTCTTAATAAATTTGCATCATTGGGACATATGCGTTCATTTCATCAATTTCTTTTTTTTTATTTTCGAAACCATACCACACAATCCGAATGAAGATTTTTTACTTTACAAAATCACGAAACGTCTGTTAGAAAATAAAGAAAAAATTACTATTGAGAGTTTCTTATATGAATACGAAATTTCTGAATAGAAATAACTTCGTGAATAGCGCGCATATCGTTGCTAGTATGTCAAACAATCGAATTTGAAAAAATACATTTTTCATTGCTTTTAAAAATGGGCCGATTTTCACCACTGAATTTTAATAGTATTCTTCACCAGGCTTGCCAGTTTGGCATTATTTACCATTTAGACACTCCGAATTCATACCAGAATTTTTAAACAGAAAGTTTTGCTTTATTTAATGACAGGCATTTATTAACACGCTCGCTGCCAAGCTAAAAATAACGGAATTTTCATTTTATTTAGAAAGTTCAAATTCATACCAGAAAATACTAATAGCAATATTTACTTTGTTTTATTACAGACATTTCGTGATTATGTAAAATAAAAATTCTTCTTTTGAAATTCCCGGTGCGAATAACTAATTTCAGATTGAAGAAACATAGATAGGCAGTAAACGTGTTAAAAATTTAAAGTAAAAAATTTTCTCTCAAAATTTCCGGTGGGAACTCGGCATCTCTAAATAAGTAAAGAGGCCAGATATTTTATTTGTATTCTTACCAGGCGATGAATTCTAATAAAATTTAGTGGTGTCAATCGGCTCATTTTTAAAAGTAATGCAAAATGCATTTTTTCACATTCGATAGTTTGATATGGTAACGGCGACAGGTGCACGAATGATTCAAATGAGTTATTTTGCAGAGCCTTTCTTGATTGGCGTAACAAATGAGCAGTAATAAAATGATGCAGATTTTATGTGTACAAGGTTTTTCATTCGGTCCAACTTTTGGATACCACTTTTTTCAAACCATGATTTCTTCAGATTTTATTTAGAAATTGTGTAGAAACGTACTCCGAAGATTATTCTTTTCGCAATTGTTGTAGACAACTACCACAAAATTTTTCTGCGGAAAAATTTATATTTCAAAAGCGGATACGTGGGAGCAATGTATATGAGTTACTTGCTTAACTGAAATAATTTATGGAGTAAATACAATAAATAATTTTAGGTTATTTTACACGAATAAATCTTAACAGAATCCGTATACCTAGAGGATTTGAATACCTGAATTTTTGTTCAATAATGGCCCCCATATTTAAAATCAGAAGTTATTCAGTAAATATTTCAAATATTATATTACGAAAAATCTGGTATTTAAATATCTTGTTACGTACGATCCCCAGTTAAGCTAGCTATCTGTTTTATTTTTAGAAATACTGTACATTCAGGCATAAAACCGGCAGCTCAAACAAATATATTTATACCAAGAAATATTATTTAATAAAATGTACCGTACTGAATCGTCTTAACTATTTCATTTCATTTATTATAAATATTTTTGGGTTCGAAATATGTCTGTTTTATCTGTGCGTTTTACAACATACGGTACTATTGTTAACTCCATGAAACATACCAATAATTCAAAAGGTTGTTATTCCCATTAAATGTCTGAACTATTTTGGGGGATGTAAACAAATTTGAATGTTTTTCCATTGTTGCAAACTCCATTTGTTTTAACTTGCTCCAAGAAACTTTAAATCACTCTAAACTTTGCCTTGACAATAAACGTTCTCTTTTCAATCGAAGAAAATCATACGGTTGAAAGATTCTTATTTTGAACAGTGTTTCTTGATTGATATGTAAAACGGGTATCAATGAGTATTAATGATAATAAAACAGAATTTATGTACATTTCGAATTAAACAAAACTCTTCATGGGTACACTTTATACGACAAATTTTTACAATAAAAATAAAATAAAACTATCTTAAAATGCATGTATTTTTGCTTTGCTCACATTTTTAATGAACAAAATTTCATTTATTTTTTACACTTTCCGGCATAATATAAAGGTGCTTATGGATTCCGTTTGTCTGTCTTTCCACCTGTCCCTACTCTAACTCGCGTAAATATACGCAAATTGCTATGTAATTAATTTATGTTACAAAATTATACTCAAAATTACTGTTAGGGTGTTTGGTATTGAAAATGAGGTGTGTAACATTTATAGTTTGTTTGCATGGGCACTCAAAATAATTTATTTACATTATATTATCTATCTATCTATCTATATATATATATATTACGCTATCGTACGTGCTACAGAAATCGCGATTATTTTTTATTTCTTTAACGGCAACGCTCGAATGAAACACATCTCATCGGTTATTGTGTAAAAGTCCTTTGGCAGGATTTAGGCCTAGATAATTTGGGTTTATTTACGTTTCACTCTTTCGCTGCAATTATGGAGCTTCAAAATATCATTAGAAATGTCCGTAAAAGTCCTTGGCGAATACTTGAAAGTGAAGAAGAAGCCGAATTAAGAAAAGAAAATCGAAATACATTGGATCGATAACGCCAATGCGAATTAAACTGCAGCAAGAAGTTTACAAAATATTGTCCTGACTTTAAAGTAATTTTGTCTCCCTTATCAGAAGCTCCCGATTTGATAAAAGATTTGTTGTGTCAAAATTCATTTAAAGTAAAAAACTATAGAGAGCATATCCGGCAGTTTTCTTTTACACCTATATAACAATCTTTTTTAAAAATCTTAAAAACAAAATCTTAAAAACAAAAAATTATTAAAACAATATGGGTGTTTTTTGCAGTTATGAATTAAAATTAAGTGATATATACTATAGTATACAACCACCTTTGAAGGTGTTTTAAAGAATGTAAGTATCAATTATAAATCATGAAATATATTTCATAGAAATATATATATAAAGCATGATTTAATGAAAAAAAACAAAACAATTTTATTAAAAAAAAAAATCTATTATTTTCCACAAATTATCTAGTTTTATCCTCAGTATTTTTCGGAAATCTCTTTAATGTCCGAAAGAACTTTTACAACTTGCATTTTTTTTGTTTTTTGACCTTGTGGTATAGTTTATTTTACTCATTTTTGTTTTATCCGTACAAATAATAATAAAATATCTTCAATTGATTCTTCTGGCTCGTCGTGAAATATATATTGAATATGAACTCACTATTCCAGTTTTGGCAAACATTCTGTTAAATATCTTTCATTTGACTATGCAAAACAAACAAGCAAATATAAAAAAACCTCGGCGTAAAGCATATAAATCACATTCTAGAAGAAATAAACGTTTAATGCTTGAAATAATTAATTAACATATATTATTGCTACAGTATCCGCACGAAATAAATTTATCAATGACGCGCTAATTGGAATTGGAGATTGGTGAAAACCGTTTTAATCTGGAAGAGGAAAAATCTATTGAGAAATAACAATGATCGTCAGAAAGTTTCAATGTGTATTTGAAAACGGTTAAGCTTATGAAAGATTGTGGTACATTATTTATACCAATTAAGTTTAATCCAAAAATTGCACATGAATTTAGAAATAAAATTTTAATTTCATATGTACGTAAGAAAATAGTCTACTTTTTTTCAAATAAATTTATTTGCAAATTCCGATGTCATTCCACTATTTCAACATTTTAGCAACAGAGATACTTCGCCCCTAAAAGGCTAAAGTAAATAGAACTTTAGTCGTTAGACTTTGTGACAGCGCGTCCGCTGGAATGTTAAGGGGGTGCAGGACACAAAAAGTTTCGAAAAACATTTTATTGTATTGTGAACTACTGTTTTTTTCTGTTTAAATCATATTTAAATTTTGTTTAAATGCTGTTTGAATCATGTTTCTATGTATCTTAATTAGAACAGGATATATGTTTGTTTTGTTTTCAAAATCTAGCTTTCAAGTAGTGGTTGTAATTGAAACGTTTTTAAGGTTGTCTGCATGACGGGTTTGTGTGAAATCATGACGTGTTTTTAAATTTAAAATATTTAAATTTTTAAAAAAACTTTATGAGAAGTTATCTATATATTTAAAACGCTAAGCGATTTCTTTCGACAATCCGTCAGAACAAACTACTGCATCAAATTCCACCATTCTTTTTTTAAATGAAAGATATTTGGACACAGATTTGTTATCGTGCATTCGTTTGTTCGAAAATTTAATTAATTAGCTGTAATTTTCAATTAAACATTTACTTCTGCTTATGACGTCATAAAGACGGCAACTCCCACTTTTGAGGGCATAGAGTTTATTTTCTGAACTCTGTGGTTCGCCAATCTTTTGACATTAGCTAATATCAACTAGGTAATATTTTAACATTGTAGTATAAAATCTTTAAAAAAAAACTTAATTACCGTAATTTCCGGCGTATAATCCGCAGCTCAAAGAGTCGTTTTTCGACCCAGAAATTTTATTCAATAATTGAAGTTAAATATTTACAGCAATCTTTTAAGTTACATTTTATAAAATAATATTTCTGGGTCGAAAAACCACTCTTTGAGCTGCGGATTATACGCCGGAAATTACGGTAGCTAGAATATAATCATAATAAAATATCTAAACGTAAACATATCAATATGAATAACAAATCTCACGTAAAATGTTGCAATTTAAATGATTCCAATTGAAACAAGATTTGGAGAGTTATCCTTGACACCCAGCTAACATAAAAGTACCTATTTTATTTTATTTATTTACACACATATTCAAATTTATTATAAAACCCCAGATTGCCATAAAAAGCAAAAATCGTCATTTAGGCGACAAAAAATAACCCAGGCGCGTCTGCGATATATGTACTGATTTAATCAAAAATATTTTGGTTGCACCGCATATTGCAAAATTAATTAAATCCATGATTATTGTTTCTTTCTCAGATTAAAAATAAGAACATTGGTACTTCTCCATTATCCCGTCGACCACTTTTCATAACAAAAAACTATCGCCAAATAAACAGGAGAACGTTGAAATATCAAAATAAATAAATAAATAAAATACATGAATTTAAGGACACAATTGTTATTTTAATTAATGAAATAACTAATAATTCAGTAAAACATAAGGAAAATAGACGCAAATCTCGAATTAAAAACCACTTGATGACGTAACAAACACGTATATTGCTTCTGACATCAAGTAAATCGGACTGCATTTTTGGCGTTTAATTTTACAGTGTGGCGATAGTTTTTTGTTATGAAAAGTGGTCGACCGGATAATAGAAAAGTACCAGAAAATTTAATGTTTAACGAAACTTAATTATTTGATCGATCGCAAATTTTGGCTCTTTTCCGTTATACCGACACCATGCCATACATGTAAATATATGCTTGGCGACAATGGTGTCCGTATAATGGAAAAGTACTCATTTTTTTCTTAGTTCGGGCTATACAAAAAACAAATATTTTACAGATAACAAAAAAATCGCCAAAAAGGGCTGCTTCATCAGCTGCTAGACAGCAAAGTTGGATAAAATCTAATAACCTGAATTTTACAACGTTTATGCGAAACACCACAGAAAACACACGCTATTTTTATATAAGTAGGGTATATTTAAACGAATAAGAGAACTAACAACCTTCAATAATATAATGCATGAAAAAGTAAAAAATAAGTGATTCAGCAAATCATAAAAATATGTATTTCTTAATATAACTATAAAATACAGAAAATTTTTCTGGTACCATCAAAAATATTCATTATCCCGTCGAAATTCCGTGCATTATCCCGTCGTCCCATTAAGAAAAAAAACTATATGTAAATTAGGTACTTTTCGGTTAGCCGGCGTCAGTAAAATATATATATATACACACATAATAATAAACTCCAATGGAAAATTACTTGCAGAATCATTATCACAAAAGACAACCAAAATCTATAAACCACATAAATTCAATACTAGAAAAACAAAACTATATACATTATATATATATATATATATATATATATATATATATATATATATATATATATATATAATTATAATATCTATGAATTTCAAAAAACATATCAAGTTCTAATATCATTCTACTATAATCTACAAAGAGATAATTAATGATATTGTGTAAACAGAAGACCGCATAGCTAATAATTAACATGTGCAATCATAAAATTACCATAGCATGTGCTTCAATGGTAATTAGCCAATATACACTTAATTGGCGCCCTGCTATCCGAAAAGTACCTCAAATAATTCGCCAAACTGTAGAGCCCAATAAACAAACGGAAGAATGTTGCCATTAAATCTCAAAAAAAGAAAAATAATAATAATAATAATAAATAATTAAGAAAAGCCCCATTTACTAAAGTATCATTTATTAGTAACTTTTAACAATAAAATTTACAATATATTAATGAAAACAGAATCAAAAATAATCTTGGATATTTATTTATTTACATTATTTCTCTTAATTATGGAAAAGGTATAATCATCCTGATTATGTAAAGGAATGAAGAAACCATACAAATAAATTGCACTTGAAAACATTAAAAATCTCCTTTATCTGTAGATTGATTTATTATTGTAAAAAAAAAATTCTTCATCTTTACATAAAAATTGATTAGTTTAAAACAATGTATGCGTTTCAGAAGATATGGATTTGAAACGAACAATGATTAAAGAAGACATTTTAAAAATTTTGATCAAAACATTTTAAAACTTTTTTTTAACGTCGAATTTCGACGGTGCGTTTGGGGAGATGCAATGCACATGCGCATAGGAGCTCATTCGGTTGCATTATCACAGAGGGGGGGGGGGAGGGGAATGTGTGCCTTATTTAATATGTTCTTTTATTGACTGAATATGAGATGAACGTAGGGATATACTATTTGTATGATACTTCATAGGTTCAGGAAATTTTCTTTCTTGCCGTGAGGAATAGGGCGGTAATGTCAAACTGATTTCCATTTTGTTTACGGATTGTTTGTTTGGAATTTGCATCGGAAATAATAACGTAATTCACTGGGAGAATTTTTTTTTAAATAAAATAATTGAAAGATTGTTTCATAAGCACCCCTACTTATGTAATAAAGAAGTTTATTTTACTAATATTGTTATTGTAATTTTTTCCGTCAAGTTTTGACGGATACCATCTAGTATAATTTGATTTTGCTTTAAAATTAAATGGTTAATTATCACAAAAATCTCAAAATTCAAATTCAACAAATAAACATGTTTTTAAACTGCGTCCCGGATGATATTAAATACCATCCTTTCAGTATTGGCAGTATGATATATATATATATATATATATATATATATATATATATATATTTAATAGGAAAATTAGCTTGATGATGACTTATTAATTAATTAAATGAATATTAATATTTCATAAATGTGGTAGCAATCAAACTTCGTAAATAAAAAAAAAAGAAAGAAAAGCCCAAATGGCAACATTGCGTTCCTTTGCTCATAAACTACATCCGTTTGAAATTTAACTTGATCCTAGAAAGTTGAAATTACTTGAAACTTTTCCATGACGTTAAATGTTCTGTTCTCAATCGAAGAAAATCATACGGTTGAGAGATTCTTATTTCGTACGGCATTTTCTTGATTGATGTGTAAAACGATACTTGAAAAAATGTAGGAAATTCTATGTATCTGTCGCATTTAACTAAATCATTTTATGAAGTTAATGGTATACATTTCGAATAAAAAGTTGAGATCAAAATAATAGAAATTAATTTTTAAATTTTACATACGATTTCCCGCTATTTTTTAATGGCTAGATGTTTTATTTACGTTTCATATTCAATACATCTCTTAAATAAAACATTAATCGTAAACTTCTACAGGGTTCGTATGCTTCTACCACAATTTCTAATAGCATTTTTCACCTTATCCAAATACAGAAAAGTATTACAAATCCTGCAATTAAACGAGAGTCTATAATTTCTTCTATTTAAATATTAACCGTTTGAGTGCTGAAAATTCGGCCTATAATCCGGGGAACAAACAATTTTGTTTTAACCCAGAAATTTTATCGTATAAAATGTAACTCACTACATCGCTGTAAATATTTCAACTGTTGAATAAAAATTAAATGATTTCAATTCGTGAATAAAATTTCTGGGTTGAAACAAAATTTGTTTGATCCACAGATACATTGCGGCGCTATCGCGTTTCATAGAACTCAAACGGTTAAATAAAATAATTCTATTAAAAATTGGGGTAAATACGTACGAACTTTGTTCCATAATTTTATTTCTCAGACTAAATATATACAGGATGTTTAAAAATTCTTTCTATGAACTTTGAGAAGAGTTATATGGCATCGTATTCACATAGGAAAGTTTGATTGAAATTGCTTTCGGCAGAAGCGGGCAGAGATACAATGACACGGAAAGAACACGCAGCAGAAAAGCGATACAACTCGCCACATTAGACCAAGAAAAAGAAACAGTAAAACCATTAGAAGACACAGAGAATGTTTTTCACAGATTTGTTTTTTTATTTTACGGCGATTCACAGTACCTAACATCGATACCCTGCACAGATTATCAATGTTATTTTTTCTTTAATTTCCATATCAACTACTATATACCTTTTATTATGACAATAATTTAAAATTTAGCATAGTGGTTGGTAACTTTAGCGATTTCTTTACCTACACAAACTTTATTACTTAATGATTTTATTTATTAGGTTAGATATTTTGAACTAATTATATCTAATTTTGGAGAAAATTTCCATGAATTACTCTAACGTCAAACATATATAATGGAAATCTTCTCTTAAAAAAATCAGCTAAAAATCAGAAATCTAACAAATTATATAAAAATTTCACAGTGGCATATATATGTGTGTGTGCGTGTATTTATACTTAATAAGAAAATGAAAATTAATATAATAAATTTTATGGTTATTAATCAAATTAATCAAGATGCTGTTTTTCTCGTTTAATTTTTTAAATAACTACTAGCAGATCGGCCATTTATTCTGATTTTTATATTCTAGAATTTATACAGTTTTAAACAAATCAAGTAATCTACAAAATTAAATTAAATAACTCCCAAAAATTTTGATTGGTTATTCTCTAGAAAAACTTTCTATGCATCGAATTTTTCAGATCATTTAAAATATATTTGCCTATGTATGGTCTCAGCGTCGGGTATTTTTATATATTTACTAAAACTATTTTCAAATTATAATCGTTATGATAGACTCTTCGCTATCGCTCATAGTAAATAAATCTAGCAGACGATTATAGAAAATATAGTGATAGAAAATATATGAGAAATGTAAGACGCTGATTCCTCTGCTTAAACGTAGTTACTGACAATAGAACTGAATTTCTATCTAGTACGACACTAGCTAGACGATCATTGTTATTTCTCAATAGATTTTTAGAATATTAGCACGAATATAGGTTAATTAATTATTTGACGCTTTAAAGGTTTATTTCTTCTATAATGTGATTTATATGCTTTTTTTTGTTTGTTTTGTTTTACATAGTCAAATGAAAGATATTAATAGAATGTTTGCCAAAATAGAACTGAAATTTACAATGAAATGTGTTCCTAAATTTTAATTAACTATTTTTAATTGAATTTTGAAAAACATTTGACTTATTTAAAACAATTTGAATTTTAGAGTATTGAAATTGTAATAAACTATATTTTAATTGAATTTTGAAGAACATTGGAGTTATCTAAAACTATTTGGATTCTAGAATTTTAAAATTTCTTGAAACTTTTCTTCGGAATTGTATGTTTTGCTTTGAACAAAGCAAAGGGTCATACTTGAAGCATATATATAATTATTTTGAAGCACTTTTATTAAATTTTCATAATATATATATATATTATATATATATTAAAATATCTTAATGTGAAAATTAAAAATTGGAGAAATTTTTTTTTTCAAAAACTGAAAACAGTTTAAGTATAATTTTCTTTACATATACGTTATCTGGGTTAGTACTTTTTACCACAATTTTTAATAGAATTTTTTTATTTAATATTTAAATAGCAGAAATTGTAAATACCTCGTTTAATTATAGAATTTGTAAAATTTCTCTGCATTTAAATAAGGCGAAAAGCTCTATTAAAAATTGTGCTAAAAAGTTCGAACCTTTTTTAAAACGTCTTAAACAGGAATATCATTAGTTAAGGCGTATGCAATGTTTTATACAGAAAAAGATAAGAAAATTTTAACTTTTCTGACATTAGTTATACTTGAACTCAGACAAAATGTGCTATGGTGGTGATAATGACGTGATGGTGACGTTTTTAATGAACTGTTATTCTATTTGCGATAAAACATACAAAATACACCTTCTTGAAACATCCTATATAGTGTCATTTCTTTACGTCTACTAGAACGTTCATTGGACACTAAACAGGTTCGTGGTTGCCAGTATGGCCTCTTTGTTTTCTTCAGAAATTCTGAATTCATACTGGAAGATCCGAAAAACGAATTTTTACTTTACATAATCACAAAATGTCTGTCATTAAACTGAGCGAAAATACAGTTCAGAATTTCTGGCATGAATTTGGAATTTCTGAATGAAAAAAGGTCAAACTGGTAAATATTAACATCGTGTCTAAACCAGGGTTTGTCTAAACCACTCTTAGTCTACACCACTTTGATCTACTTTAAGAATAAAAATAAATTCCGAATGAATTCTGGAAATTTCGAAAGGGAATTTCTACTTCATATAATCACGAAACAGCTGTTATTAAAAAAAAAGCAAAAAATACTATTTTGAATTTCTGGTATGGATTCTGAATTTCTGAATGAAAAGGGAAGCCAAACTGGCAAACCTGATATAAACAATTATTACTTTCATTATACATTCGGATAACTTGAGGAGCATTTAGTTTATTCCTTTGACGCGTATAATGGAAACTTTTTAGCACTTTTCTTGATTTCACATTTTACAAAAAGTAATGCGCGACTGTTTAATATTTCTTATGGGAATCTAAGTTCAATTGAAGATTTTTCATTGGATAAGTAGATTGCGACACCGTGTCTCATTGCAGTGTGTTGTTATATTATATCAAACGTGAGGTTTCGAAAAGTAAAGTTACAATACCACATACTAATTCAAAAAAAATTAATTGATAAAATGTCCATTACAAATTACTTACTGGTGTATGTCTTATTTTTCGACATAACACATGGGCTGATAAATTCGCGGTCTGGCACACAGATGACGTTGCAATCGCCGAACCGATGCTTTTTTAGCAAATACTAAATTAAAAAAAATACTTTTTTAGTAAATACTTTTGATCTCATTATCGACGTGAAAGTTTTACCCTACCAGATGTCTCTTCAGGTAAAGGAATATCGGGTAGCCACTGGATGCAAGGTTGGTGAGGGGGGACATCAGAGATCATAGATGGATTACGTGTTTTGAAATCTTCATGAACATTAGCTCTACCGCCAGAGAAAGCACAACACCATTTCGTTACATTTTGGCGTATCATAATTTTTCCATAGACGGAAACAATTTCTTTGTGCATATCCGCTGGACGCTCACCATTTGTATGAACAAAACGTATGACGGAACGTACTTCACATTTGGCGGGATTATGAATTGACACAGTCATTATAAACACGTGCTATACGAAACAGTCTCACTGTACAAATAACGAATGACTGCGAGAGAAAGGTCAAGTATTCAAAGTTACAATTTGTGTTGCCAACGCTCTCATTATTTTTTTAAATGTTATCTGAGCTGTGTCGTTACTTTTTGAAAACAATTCGTATTATTATAGGCAGTGACTTAATGGGGGCGACGGGGGAAAATCAGGCAATCTCTCATCACCAATTTTAAAACGTAGTTTTTGTCTTATGTAATCACAGAGATTAAATAAGAGAAGAAGTTATATTTTTAAAAATTGTAATAGAAGTATGCCTGATTGTCTATTTCTGTCCCCGCAAAGTCGTCGCTCTTTTGCATATTATATTAAGTTATATTATATTATATTTTTATTGTAAAAGGATATTTTCATTTATTTCGAATGCAATGTTTAAATAAATAAGTTATTCTTATTTTTCTTGATGTCCTATTAGATGTTTTTATCTTACACATGCATGTATCCATATAAATACATTAGAATTATGAAACACGTATGTCAGTTTTTACTTGAAAAATATCTAAAAAATATTTAACAACTTTTAAACGAATTAGCCATACAAATGATACTGTATGTTAAAAATTTGTATTTCTTATCTTTCTGTAAGAATCTCATCGAAATACAATATGACGTGATGTATATATATATATATGTATATATATATATATATATATATAATTTAAACCAACATTTATGTTTACTGAAATAAAACAGATTTTGCATGAGGAGTAAGTATTCTTACTATTGTACATAAAATTGTTATTATTTGCCGTTTATGTTCACAGAATTTTCTTTTTTTAATTAAAAAAAATTAAGTTTTGACAAAAAATTAATAGTTTATTTCAGAATCATTTATCAAATATTTAGCAATTTTGAGTGACGCGTAGTCATGAAAATATTATTGTGTTGTCTGCTTAATTTTTAATATATACTACTTTTATCACTATATTTAGAACCTACTAGCTTATTGAAACAGTGTGCGTGAAGGGGAAAACCACTGATTTTCGCTTTCTTAAATCGCAGAATTTAAAAAAAGCAAATATTGCTCGTCAGAAACTGCTCTGTACTAAAATAAGTGTTTTTATGCATACTTTGAAAAGTAATAAAAATTTGTTTCAAAAATTTGTCTTAAGATTTTTCTATGTTTAAAATAAAACTGGTTTGCGATACGACATTCCAGACTCACAAATTGTTCATTCATTGAAATGTTTTATCACTCATATTTTTAAAACGTTTGTAAGTTAATTTTAAACAGTTTACACCAGAAATAATACTCTGATTACTTTAAATAGATTTAAAAGGGAAATCAATGTAAGCGAACTAGAAACATTCCAATGTAATCTAGTCGCGATCTTGTCTGTACTGAAAAGATTGGCAAAGTGAAAAATAAAGAAAAGTCAAATCTTTACCTAGTTTAATTCCTGTCTTCAACGAGTCGTTTCAGCACCAAGCTCACAATCAATCCCATATTAACCCGTTCGCTGCCAAAACTATGTGGGCGGAATCTTCAATATTTTTACAGAAATTCGTTTCCCAACAAAATTTTTGAAAGATATTATTTGGTATCTTTAATAGTAAAGTTTTTATCATTAAATAAAGTATTTTTTAACATATTAAAATAGTGTTGGCTAAGTAGTTTTTTTTTATTTTTTTATCATACACTTTTATTATGAATGTTGACAACAACGAGTATTTTCGTGGTTGGCAGCGAATAGGTTAACATTGCGGTTTTAATAAATTTCATTAAAAAGTGCTAAAAATACGCGCTAAAATGGTGCCAAAAAAGCTTACAATTTTTTTCTCTAAGTTATCCCATTTTTAGCTTTTCTCGAGCTCATTTTAGCCCCGTTATTGTGGAATTTTTACTGACAATGGTTCCATTCTGTTAGTAATCAAAAGGTAAATAGAATATACTTACCAGCTGCAATTTTAAAATTCAAAATAGTATTACATCAGTATTTTAGATTGGAAATTTTCGATTTCATATTTAAATCGCAAAATTTGTAATCAAATTATTTAATCGTAAAACTTGTAAAAAATATTTCTGCAACTAAGAAAAACGAAAATTCCATTAAAAATTGCTCTAGTACGCACGGTATGTATACAGTATGTATGCACATTATATTAGATTTTTTTTTTTAATCCGAAAGTGTTTAGATGTTTCTAAATGATTGACAAGGAAGACAAGATCTGAAACAAAGTTTGAGGTAAGCCTTTGTGTATCGATAAAGTACAGTCAATTTGCAAGTGTCATTCTACAAGAAACGTTACTTTTACAGTATATGGTATATTTTGAAATAAATATTCGAAACAAAGTATGAATGGACTTTAGGATTTTTTTAGGATTTCTTTTAGGATTTTTAGGATTATTTTTAGGATTTATTTTAGGATTTGTTAGATATTTTTTAGATTTTTTTAGGATTTTTTTATAGGATATTATAAATTACATAACATATATCATTTATTTTTAGAATTTTATTAGGATTTCTTTTAGAATTATTAGGATTATTTTTAGAATTTGTTTTAGGATTTGTTAGACATTTTTAGAATTGTTTTTAGGATTTTCTTTTATTGGTTACAGTCACATCAGTTATGTAAAATATATCATTTGTTTTTTAAATTTTGGAATTTTTCTAATAAAGATTAAAAACGGTGAACTTACACATTGCTAACAAATGAATTTAAAACATTGCTAACAAAGCGCTACGCTTTGTTAGCAATGTGTACATTCACGTATTTAATATTCAATTATTTCTTATTTGAAATAAAAATAAAGGGAATGGATTGAAAATTTATCTTTATAAATTTATTTTGGAAAGGAGAGCAGAAGGCAAAATTCACAATTGCCTATGCGTTTTTTAACAAATAGATTTCTAGATGCCTGACATATGGAATCCAAAATTACACCTCATTCCGCAAAACTGTTTTAGAGTTACAATTTAAAAAAAATATATTGCATTACTATCTGTTTTGGAACAATTAAAAATGAATTTAAAATTAGATTTCTCAAGCTGTAAATTAACATAATGCCTAACTAAACCACCTGACAGAATGATTTCCCGTTTCATATCTGAAGATAACAGTTACCGGAAAAATCAAATATGATTTAAATGTTAGGTGTTATAAATTTAAAAAATTGATACAATTTCAGAATGTAGACGACCTCTCATGCTAATTTTACTGTAACAGGATTGTAGAAAAAAATCAACTAGAATATTTGATATAACTGTTTTATTTAGTGACTTTTAAAATTGAAGTAATGTACGTCGTTCTAATTTTTTGGTGGAGGTACTGTACTTTTATTTGTTAAAAACTGGAATAATAAAATTTTATCAAATTTAGAGATCTACCATTGCAAAATCTTACCTTTAAAATCAAATTTAATCTATTTTCTGCTTTTTTTTCATTCTTGCATTATTATTATTATTATTATTATTATTTTTTACGTTAAAAATTTAGCTATTCTTAGGTACATTTAAACTATACTTAAAACTAATTTTTCAATCGTTCCTTGTTATCTCCTGAATTTACGGTTGCACCGCAACTAGAAGTCCTTCCTGGCATTTTCCCACTGTTTGTTCCTTTTAAATTGTTAAAATTAGCGAAACACAAAATCAGAAAGGCACATTTTGAAAATTAACAAGGAATAATTAAATTTCAACGAAGCGGTTTTAAATTGCACGTCGTACTGGAAAAATAATATTGAGTTGTTAGACAATAACAACATGTTCAGTTTTATTTATTTTTGAATTTCTCCTGAAAAATTATGTATATTATTTTTATTAATATTTGGTTCAGAATATTTAAATATCTTGTTTCATATTTTGCACCTTAAAAAAAAAAAAAAAAAAAAAAAATGTTTATTTAAGGAAATTTTTTTTTTAACTTATTTAATTGTCAAATGCATTTGAATGTTTAAAGCTATTTTTAAATAAAGTATTTTTGCCTTAGCATACAATTTTATTATTTTTTGGCTTTGCTTAATTTTTTACTCGTTTGCTCATTTTTTTTACATTTGCTTAATATAATTATTTAGATTTCTACCGAGTATCGCCTAATTTAAGTACAACACAAATTATAATGCAATTTGGAAATAGTGGTTTATGTCTGAATTAAAAAAGTAAATACCGAACGGGGAACATGAAATCCGTTAGGTATAACATAGTTATAATCTGAATCGTAATAAATAAAAAAAAAATGTGTATATATATATATATATATATATATATATATATATATATGAAAAGTATTCTTGTATTACTTATTTAATTTTTTAACGTATCTGAAAGTTTAAAGCTTTTGAAATCATTATTTAAACCTTCAATGCAAGTATTTTTTCTGATTATTTAAAAAATACATCGCTCAATTATTTCAAAACCTAATCACCTGAATTTAATGGCATTTACTTAACAGAAAAAGTCCAGTTTGCATGTCCGTATACCATTTAAACCTTATTTACAAAGATAAGCAATTATGTTTGACAGGTAAACCAGCTTTACTTTGGGGAAAAGAAAATCCCGAGATTTCTCACGATTGAAAGTCATTAGCGGATATTCCTAATGATTCCAGATGTCCTATCACCACTTGCTGTGATCATCTCGTTAAGAAAAGGGGGTGGAACGGTCAAGTTTTCCCGTACGCAGAGAATATTTAAGGTATTCGTTTCCCGCAAGCTACAGGTTAATGTTCTTTTCTGAATTGAGGAGAATCATACGATTGGTAGAATTTTTTTTCCATCTTTCCATGATGGATATATAACGCTAGTTGTCATGAAAATAAAGCTGATTCAATTCAAATTTCATGCTTAACATATTGGCTACCAGCGATTTCGTGTGAAATGTGAATTTGAAAACAGTAGAAGCTCTGTCATCGTCTGAAAGAATTTTGTAAATATTTTTGCTAGAGAAGTTTCTCAAGTTTATGCGTCAGTAAATATCTTTCAATGTACGGATACAATATACCGGGTGTCCCAAAAATGACTGATGGATTTTAAAATTCAATGACTTGCAAACGGTGATAGATATTAAAAAAATCTTGCAGGATTGTTATGTATGATGTCAGGAGTTTTCTTACTGTGATTCTTGATTTCAGTTCGAATTTCGAACAATAGATGGCACTGAGAGCAATTGCCGCTTCGTCTATGCCGAAACGGATGCCACTCAGCATTGATGCACCACCCCTTGAATACTAGGGATGTTTTTTTTTCTTTCAGTGTTTGAACGATCCCTCGAACTTCAACACCAATAATTTCTAAAAGTTTACTTTGCCTAGTTTTTCTGAGATCAAATAAGTCAAAGAAAAGTTTTAGATATTATTGGTGTTGAAATTCGAGGGATCGTAGAAACTTTGAAAAAAAAATCGCCTGCGACAACTGTCATTTTTGTCATACATAACCCTCCTGCAAGATTTTTTTTCACTATCTGTCACCGTTTGCAAGTTATTGAATTTTAAAATCCATCAGTCATTTTTGGGACACCCGGTAAATTGTTTTGCATTTTAATCAAAATATGGATAACATTATATAAATGCATTTTCTGTCAGCAACTTCCTTAGCCAATGATTTTCAAAAAAGCAAACGTGAGAATTCTCATTCCTCATCACCAATGTTTTAACCGAAATTCCATACACTGCCTCTGAATTAGTATTTTATATTTTTGTTTAAACTTAACTGATGGGTTAAAAAATATTATTATTGAAATAAACAATAGACAATTAATTTTATTTTGATTCTAATCCAGTTATTTACTGTATTTACTCATGTATATTGTATAATGCTCATCCTTATTTTTGATTGGGAAGAGCAAAAATAATAATATGTCTCGTGTATGTGCACCATAATATTTTAGTTGCAGAACAACAGGCAAATTGATTAAAAAATACATGCAGAATTCCGGAATAAAAAAAAATATATATTATATCTTTCTGTTCAGATAATCATTAAAACCTATAACAAATAATAACACCCTGTAATAATATACTTCTAATTACTATTATTAATAATGCGTCGATGGAGCCGAAATATATCAACAGTGTAGTAACTTTGTTTCCTGTTTTTATTATTTTGCACCTTTTAGCAATTGAAAGAAGTAAATCATTAAAACCTTTAAAGACACGTGAGGTGCGTTCAGTGCGTCACTTTGTGAAAACACAGTTGTTAATTCTAAATTAATTACTTGAATAACATTTTGCCAACGGGCAAGGACTAGCGACTATTTTAGTATTCAATTGAATACCGGTCAACATCGCACTAAACTTTCGTACAATGTAGGTTAATTTAACCGAGGTTAAACACGTTTTAAACCGGAATTTTATTTATGGAATTCAATCAGATTTCAAATTTTAAGTTGTTTATTTTGTTGCAATAAATGGAGCAATGTTGGATACTGAAAGGAAAGGGGAAACTTATGCATATTCTTTATGCATAAATGGCATACATGATTTGTTCATTCATGTATCAGGTTTGCTACTGGTTAGGGAATTTTTCTGAGTATTTTCTTATAATAAGCTAGTATTATTTAATCGCAATATTGAATAAGGCGTGTTTTTCTATAAGAAAATACTAGTTTCTTTTTTTTAATTCCCTGACCTGTAGCAACACTGATATATATTGTATGTCACTTACAGATTTGTTCCCCCGCTGTTGCGTACCTACCAACCTCCCATTAATCTTCCGTAAAATTTTTGTTAATTTGATCACGTTTCGAGCCACAAAATGTTTTAAGAAATGAAATCAAACAAGTTTCAAGTAGAAATAAATAAATATATTCATGAAATAAACTTTCAAGTTTAAAATATGGTTAACCTGGATCAAATTAATTCACATTTTACGGAAGGTTAATTGGAGGTTGGCGTGTAGGGTTGAAATATGTTTTGCAGACACTTTTTTGCGTCTCTCTTTTTCATAAGCCCCACCAGTGGCTAAGAGGTTTTGCTCTCAAAGCTGGTAGACGATAGGTGCTGGGTTCAAGCCCCTGTTGCGCTCGTTGACCTAACCGTTCGGAATTTTCCGTGATTTTCTTCGAAACTTGCCATAAATACGGTCTAGGATACCTTAGAAAGACCCTCACGGAGGGCACCCCCCCTAGGGCCTATATCCCTCGTGTAGATAATCGGCCGTCATAAAATCTACCAACTCTTTTTCATAACTGAGCCTGATTAAGGAGACTTTTTTTTTCTTTTCTAATAAAAGTATCTCAGTTAAAAATGATAATTATGAAAGGCTTGGTAGTAAAGGCATTCACTTAAAACAAATGAACAAAACACAGAATCTTTAATAGTATTATTATTTTAACTTTTAACATTACTTCAGAAACTTTGAGGAATAATGCCTTAGATAGAAAGCAGTAAAATCATTAAACAATTAAAATTGTATCAACGAAAATATTTTTATTTTAAAAGGAGATAATTCTATGGGAAAAGAAACACAATTGTTTATTTGAATTAACATTAGCTTTCAACTGGATTTGAAGAATTTATTTTTCAGTTGTTTGTCTTCATCAGATAACTTGTAAAATGTAAATTAAGACAGCAACTACATTTTGAAATGAGAATGTTTTTGTTAAAATTTTCATATTTAATTGCTCTTTGTCTATGATCCTATTTGCCAAACTTTGGTTAAATTAAAAAAAACTTCAAATTTCCGAAATTTTGGAAATAGTTATTTTGTTGCAATAAATGGCGTAATGTTAGATATCGCGAGGAGAGGTAAAATGCATGTATTATATGTAGTTTTTATCCTCAGATATTTGTTCTACCTTGTTGACATGTGTTTTTGCAGGTAAAATCTCACTTTCCACCTGTACATAATTATGATTTTAAATCAGATATCAGAATATTTCAGGGAAAATAAATGAAATGTTTAATTTTGTAATTAACCTCAAATTTTTGCTGGATTTAAAGAATTTACTTTCAGTTTTTTATCTTTTCAAAAAGATTCTTTTAGATGCAGGTTCTGACAGCGAATGTATTTCAAAATAAAAATATGTTCGCTAAAAGTTTCAGATTTCATCGATTTTTATCTAAGGCCGCATTTTCCAAATTTCACGAGAAAAAGTTAAATGTAAAATCAAATTAGTTGTTCTCATAATTTCTAAAAATCAAGGAAAATGTTTTTTTTTTTAAATTTGTTTTAAACAATGTGGAAAGGAACAATGTAGTTAGCAGAACGGAATACTTCGTTGCGTGCCATGTGAGCTTCCAGGATCAATGTAAGCGACTTGCGAAGCAAATTGTGAGCCGTGAGAATTAAAAAAAATATTAATAATAAGATGAAAATAAAAATGAATTAAAGAAATATAAGTTTAACAATAAAGACCTAGAAAATGTCCATTAGTTTGAATATGACAGACGAAACCTACCGAGATTTGAACCAATCTCACAAAAGAAAGAAAAAAATACTTTTTACAGAGACATTACATTTCGTTTAAAGGTACAATATAATACATTTTAGCAAAAATAAAAGCCACTAGGCAGGTTAAAGATTTTTTTACTATTATTATACAAATACAAAAGACATGAGAGTTATGTTTAATTGAAGAGAGCGGAAAGCTAAAACTTCGTCATCAATTAATAAAGCATATTTTGGGCGTTTTCGGTTATTCGGGTCGCAGACCTCATAGTCTGGTAATTCTGCGGTAATATCGTTAGGGGTATTGTAAATAGTTTTATTATTTTTTTTAAGTTGACAGAAACGTTTTTTAAAGAGATACCGCAGATATCTATGTGAGTGCTTCTGAGGTAACTGTTACCATTCCTGATTATTCGAAGATTTGTATTGTGCGCTCTAAAGAGATAACTTATATCGGCGTTACAAGCAAAGCCCCAGATTGGACGAGCATCAGTGACGTTAGAGCGAATACATGCGTTGTATAGAATAACTTTATTTTTAATAGAAAGTGTATTAATTTGGATGAGAGGTGAAAGTGATTTAGAGATGCCAGCGACTTTGCCTCTAATATTTGTAAAATGTTTATTCCAGGTAAATTTTCTATCAAAGGTAACCCCCAAATATTTAGTATTGTTAATCCAGGGAATAAAAATATTACTGATGTTATTACGGTTAGGGTAACTGAATTGTTTAGAGAAATATATAGCACAGTTTTTTGTTCATTAAGTCTAAAGCACCATCGACTACTCCAGCTTGTTATGTCCATGTCATCTATGTGTTTTTGCAGAATTTTATAGAGAGGGTATGGGTGACTTGCAGAAGCGTAAATTGCCATGTCGTCCGCGTATAGGGCAAGTAAAGTACGCAAAGTGCGAGGGATATCGATAAAGTATATGTTAAAACCTGTACGGCCAAGGACGGAGAATTGAAGAATGCCTGCGAATATATGAAAGAATGCCTGCGAATATATGAAGGAATGTAGAGAATATATTACTGATGCGGACGCATAAAAAGCAGTCTATAAGGTATGAATGTATGAGGTGGATGAGTTTGGCATGAATACCAAGCTTAATTAATTTGAAAATAAGACCCTCATGCCAGACGTTATCGAAGGGCTTGGAGACATCAAGGAAAAAACAGCATCAGGGAAAATTTCTGTTGAGGTTTTCACTAAGGAACTCCACAACACGAAGGAGTTGATGTTAAGAAGAATGTTTAGGCCTAAAGCTAAATCGTTCCGGAAAGAGAATATTTTTTTTGTCTAAAATGTCGTGGAGCTGTGACCTGATGACGAGCTCAAAAACTTTGCTAATAGAGGGTAGAAGTGAAATGGGGTGGAAGTTAACAAGATCTTGCAAATTACAGTTAGGTTTAGGGATGGCAGAAACAACAGGTGTTTTGGAGGGTTTAAGGAAATAAGAATATTTCAAAATAGCATTAGTGAGAATGGTTAGATATAAAATAAAATTTAATGGTAAGTTTGCAAGGCAATGTTAGTAATATTATGATATCCGGGGGCTTTATGAATTTTGAGATATTTAATAATATTAAAAGTGATAAGATTATTGAATTTCAGGGAGGGGTTCAGTGGGAAGGGTAGATAAGAAATTATTAAAATTTTCATGAAAATGAAAAGATGTTCATGGCTAGCCAGATAGGGGTTAGGGGAGAAATGCGCCGGCATATGTTTTAGCGCGAATTTCTGCTTTATCTTTATCAGTGCATGTTGTAGTATTAAAAGCTGTGAGGGAAGGAATGGGGGTGTAATTGTTATTAAGTTTTTTCTTAATATTCCATAAAGAATTATCTTCAGAAGAAAGAGAGTTAAGGTAATTACTCCAACTTGTTTGCTTTTCTTTAGCAATACAGTTTTTAATTTTATCATTAAGACTAATAATAAAGGTTTTAAATGTGATTTCCTTGGTAGCTGGATAAAGTCGTCGGATGTTATTTCTTTAATTACAAATTTCCTGAATATAATTCGGAACAGTAAAAGAGTTATTATTTTTGAAACGATGATAAGTAGCTTGTTTTGGAGCCGAGACGATAAGGTTTTCGAAAGAAGTTGCAGCATTATCAATATCATTAGTGTTATTGATGATAGGAAAAGTTAGCTCAATGTTATGAAGAATATTTTTAAATTTACTCCAATCCACAGCGGATGAAGGGGAACGGCAAGGGAGTTAACAAAATCAATTTTAAAACATACAGGCAGATGGTACGAACTGAAGTCATTATTAAGAGTTGAAGAGATTGGGTAAGAAAGATGTTTAGTAATGGAAAACTCAACAAGAAATGGCCGAGAGGTACCATACCATAAGTTTGCAGGTGTGTTGTGTGCATGGAGACTAAGATCTAAGTGTGTTATTAAGTTGTGTAGTGATCTACCGCGATGAGATGTTGAGTGACAGTTCCATTATCAATTTTGAGCATGATAATCACCGGCGATGAAGTATTGCGTATTTTGTGAGAAGAGTTGTGGAAGGTCATTGATTGGAAAATGTCGTGAATGTCGAGCGTATACTGAAAAAAGTTAATATTACATGTGGCAATTATACAATTCCCGTATTATCAAGACCGGTGAAATTTATGTCTTGAACAGTGTAATGAGAAATGTGTTGTTTAATGTAAATGGCAGTGTCACCTTTATTTGTACCAGGGCGTGGGGTATGGTAAAGTATAAAATCAGAAATTTGGATACTATGTGAAGGAATAAAGACCTCTTGAAGAAAAACGACATCAATACTAGGATTCCGAGAAATAAAATCTCGGAGCTCATTGATTTATTTTGCAGGAAACAGAAGTTCCAGGTTAAAACAATAAGGGAGTTAAGATAAGAATTATTCATGATTCGGGAGGTTAAACTCATTTGCAAGGGTGTCGAACTCTTCAATAATAATATATTTTTTTAATGGGATTAGTATATTTTTTAGATTTAGCAGCTATATTTGTGATACATTTTAAAAATGTAGTTATATGGAGGATTTCTTTAATATCTTGAAATATTTAGAATATCTCATGTATTTTATTAGTGTAACTAGATGAGATTGGAGTTGAGGTTTACTTAGAAGTAGAGATTGGATTAGAAGTGGGATTTGAAGTGTTACCAAACGATGTTATAGTTGACGATGATGGAGTGTCCGTTGCTGGAACAGTAGAATTTTCGGTAGTTGAGTTTTCAGTTTTAGAATTTTGGGGTGTAGCATGGTTTTTACTAGTTCGTTTCTGGGTATACTTAAAAACCTTTAAGATTTCTGTTAGCATTTGATAATCTTTGTTAATTTGGCTATTATTGTTAGACAATTTAGAGTTATTTCTGTTTTCTAAGCGATAAGAATTTTTTACGCAACCCCTGTATTTAGCCGGGTGATCAAGTCCCCAATTGCCATATTTAGGGGTTATACGTTCTTTATGGGGGCAATTTGGGGTAACATGTAGATCTGCACATTTCAGGCGTTTAGGCTTGAAGTTACACACCTCACTGGCAGGACCAAAACCTTGACATTTGTAGCATTGTTTTTCTTTTTGGTTACTCTTAAACGGTTGAATAGTAACTGAGATGTGGTGAATTTCTTTGGTATTATAAATTTCATTAAATTAGGATGCGGCAGTAACCGTGTAAATAGGCATACGATTTCTTGTTTTATGATTTTTTAACATGGCTGCCATAGTAACTGTAAATTCGTAATTTTTTAAGCTTTCAGTGACTTTCAGTGTGACAAAGAAGGTCAAGAATGCAAACTTTTTTTAGTCGGTTCTTTTTAGGGTACAAAGTAGTATATTTCTGAGCGTTGCTGACTGTCTAAGTAGCGTTGCGTTTCGAGGAAGTCATTGTCATTCTTGCATAAGATCATAATGCGTTCGCCTTTAAGAGTTATGAGGGGGTTTTCAGTATTAACATCGCAAATACGTTTTTCCGATGTCAGTCCATTTCTCATTGAATTCAATATAGAATTGATTAATTTTGGATCTTTAATTGCCAGAATTTTCGTCTGGAATGACATTATAGGGTGGGGTTTGAAACATTCTATCAGCAGCTGTATTAGTATCAAGATCTAAGACATTTTTTTTTACTGAGGGGGATATTTGAGTTTTCCTCTTTATTTTTACGTTTAATACCTCTAGAACAATTAAAAAGTCATGAGATATTTTACTATTAGTTAAAATAGTATGGTCAGATAGTCTAAATTTAGTAAAACAAAATAAAGAAAAATAGGTTGATTGCATTAAATTATCATAATTAGTTGGTTCTCTAAACATACAGAAAGTCTCCTGGCAATTTCTGCTTACCTCTTCTTGATCAGCAACGGTATTCAGGTATCCTTGTTTGGCATGCTGAGACATAATATATTCACCACAGCATTTGAAGAATTCTGCGAGAAGCTGTTTATTTGAATCGTCATAATTTGAGAAGTAAGTAATAGATTGTTGTGAAAAATCCAATTCAATAGTTCCATTGGTGAAACGCATGTGTGTTATTTTTTTGCACAGGGATTTGTTTTACACAGTTGATAAAAGTTTGTTTTTTTTTGCAAATAAATTATCCATTTATCATGACTCCAACGCGTTTCGTTGTTTAAATAAATATTCTTTAAAAAAAAAAAAAGATTTGTCTTCCAATATTTGCAGAATCTTACCAGCAAGGTAATTTTTGTTGCAAATGTTGTAAAAACTTAGCACAAAAAGGATTCTTCCGAAATAATAGTATTCCAAAAACGGACCAGAGAAAGCTCTGAATTTCCCTGTTTTCTAATTAGGATTTTTAATGCAGGTGTTTCCTTTAAAACTATTTTTTATTAATTTCCCTACTACTATTTCTCCACTATACAAATTCGGTTCTGAAATTCAGTATTACGGAAATAATATGACTCCATCTTAAATATGACGTATTTAACATGGCAATCTAGAATCATTACCTATCATGGGACATCACTAAATTAATTACGTATGATAGGATTAAAGAATGGGATTATAACTTGGTCATAGAGGTTATAAAATGTCATATATGACTATAACGTCATACATACCGTAATTTCCGGCGTATAATCCGCAGCTCAAAGAGTCGTTTTTCGACCCAGAAATTTTATTCAATAATTGTAGTTAAATATTTGCAGCTATCTTTTAAGTTACATTTTATAAAATAATATTTCTGGGTCGAAAAACGACTCTTTGAGCTGCGGATTGTACGCCGGAAATTACGCTATTAGATAACTTTGCGATACATCTCGGTGTCTTGGCAATTAATCCTCGGAAAATGCTATAACAAGGAAGTACCTTTTCTTTTAAAATAAATTACTTAATGAATAGTTTTGTTACTATCTTTTTCAATTTTGATTCGATTTTTATAAATTTGAAATCACTCGACAAAATTCTGCAACGATTATATATATTAAATTTCAAACAATCCGTTTGGGTAGTTTTTGCACTTTTATATACGGAGAGACGGACAAGATGATGATTATATACGCTACGTATTTATATAATAACGAACACACCTAAAAGGTCGCCTACCGGTAATACTGCTAATGATGCAAAAGAGTTAAAGAATTTATTTCTTTATTATTTGTCGTTGTATTTTTTTATGTACGTTATCACAACAATTGCATTAACCCTTTTTATCCTGACTGTACTTATAAGTACCACTTTAAACCCTTCGCGACGAGCGTCTTTTACAGAATGATGAAAAAATGATGAGAATGATGAGAAATGAGAATTTTTCACCTAATTGAATCGCAAAAATGCTATGATTAGATAAGGAAAACTTTACAAAAAAAATAATAAATAAATAAATAACTGGTGGGAATAATCGAGGATTCTGAGCATCTTATGCGTCACGTAATCGTGTCGCTCGTCCCCAAGGGGTTAATAAAACACCTATATATTCGTAATATGACTGTTTTTCCTAACGGTGTTCACAATGTCACAAAGAGTATATTTCTGACAGCAGGCAGGAGATGGCAAATTCAAGCACATATCCTCTTTCTTTGCATTGTAGGGATTTTACATTTGCCACGCTACATTCGAAATCCATTTTGCAATAGAATTGGCATGTATGTTGTTCTTCATTTGAGTAATTTTAGTGGTTTATTACCAGTTATTTAGTACTATTATTTTCTATTGTTTTCTATACTCTACAGGCGAACATTCCCTATATTTTATTTGAAGTTTAGTATTTGAAATTTACTATTTTATTTTATATCATAGGGTAAAAAATTTATGGTGGTTACAGTTGCATAATTAACCACTAAAACACTATAAAAATTATTTTCCTCTTTCCTGTGCGCATAAGTTTTGGTGCAGAATAAATTCTGCACCAAAACTTATCCAATGATGCAAAAATACAATTAAAAAGTAGCTGGACAATTAATTCAGGATATAAAGGATTAAAAAAAAGTTAAGATTTTTAGCTATTATTGCTTTTTGTCTAAGACAGTGTGGTGTTTTCCCAATTTATTTGAGAGAATGTTAAAAGTAAAAGTAATTTAATTGTTCCATAACTAATTTAAGAGTTCCATAACTAATTTAAGAATTCCATAACATTAAATATTAATTTTGTTGCAATAAATGGGGCAATGTTGGAAACAGAGAGGGAATGTGAAACGCAATTTTGTTGTTTTTGTTTTCAAAGTGTTATTTTATGTAGTGGTTGCACTGGTGATAATGTTGGCAAGGTGAGGATATTTTTAATTCAAAATATCTACCATTTTTTCGGAAAAATAATTTTCATTTTAATTAATCATATAAATTTTGCGATTAGAGAATGGGAACGTTATTTGTCGAAAAATTGGAAGATATTTTGAAGAGAAATTTTCCGAATATGGCAACACTGATTAGTGACTATTTTAATCACTAATGTTTACAAACAGCAATCATTGTGTTAGGATTCGCTTACAAGTGTTGTAAAAATCAACCACCAAAGCTATTCTTTAGAAAAACTGATCACCTGTGGCACACGTGTTTACGTTTTTGATAAAATATTTCCAAGTAAATTATCTTTTCCCTTTCTCTCTTAATTATGATTTTAAGTGAGATATTTTGTATGATACATGAAAGAAAATGTCTTTATAATTAACCTCACATTTTCATTGAATTTAAAGAATTTATTTTTCAATTATTTTTAATTATCTTTTCCAAACGATTTTTTTAACGAAAGTATAAGTTATAATTTCTTTATTCTAGTTTTTTGAAAGCAATTGCGATTTATTTATTCTATTTGAAGTAAACAGTATAATCTTAGCGAGATATAGCTCTTTATTTTGTATATATACTTAGAGATATGTTGCACGCTATTGATAAAACTTTTTTTCATTTACTTTGTATCCAACCTTCCTGTTCTCGTCTTCCTAACTATGTTTTGAAATGAAATTTTTTAATGAGAAAACTCACAAAATGCTTCTTAGACACGAATTTGGGGTTAATAATTAACCCCAAATTTACACTGGATTTAAAGGATTTTGTTTTTCAAATGTGGTGTTAAAAATATATAAGCTGAAACGTTTATTTTTTACTAGTGTCTTTTCAAAACAATTCCTGTTTATCTATTTTATTCAAAACATGTGGCTGAATAAAAGCGGAATGTTATTCTTTAAGTTGTTTTTAACCTCAAATATTTGTTGTTAGCTGCTGATAACATTTTTGCAGAAAATTTATCTCTTCCCTTTTCCTCCTAATTTTGATATTAACCCTTCTTTGCATGAGTTTTTCTTTTACAATTGTGTTTTTTAATACATATATTAAATATTAGACACCAGAAATTTTAAGATAGATTTTTAACTTTGTTCAGCAACATAGTTCACGAAAAATTTACTGGATTAATATTTCTATATAAATATAGTGGTGGCGAAGAAGTTGATTTATTTATTAAAAGTTAAATAAACAGTGCTGGAAATTTACATCACTATGCAATTAAGGGTTAAGTGAGATACTTTTTTAATAGAAAATAAACAAAATGTACCGTTAATTAACATCAGGTTTTCACGGAATTTAAATACATTATTTTTTTAATTGTTTGTTTCTTCTAAAGCAACAACAACTAAATTTTAAAAAGTAATGTTTTCATTAAAAATTTCAAAATTCTTTGAATTTTTATCTAAGGCTCCCACTTTCTCCCACTTTTTGGAGATATTGCTAGAAGTAAAAAAAGAATTTTGACGTTCCAAATTTTTTAAATATTTATTTTACTATATTAAATAGGGCAATGCGTAAAGAGAGATGAGACGTATGTATATTGGTTTTATCAACACAGATTTCATTTACGTTTTTGACAAAAGATTTCCATGTAAGTTACTCCTTTCCAGTTTTTTCTAATTATGATTTTAAGTGAGATATTTTTTATGGGATATGAAATAAAATATTTACTTAATTAATCTCTGATTTTAAATTCTGAAAATTTATTTTTCAGTAATTTGTATCTTATAATTTTTTTAAGTAAGTTTAAGCTTTCATTACTTTATTCTTGTCTTTTGAAAACAATTTCTTTAATATGAAAACAAAACAATAAATTGCTAATCAACCCGCATTTCATTACGATATTTTAAAATGCGATGTAAAAATTGAAATCTCGAAAATAAAACTAATTTTTAATTTTTACATCTCTGTTTAAATCTAGTAATAAAATGTACGTTGTTTAGCAACTTATTGTTCTGTTTTCATATTTAAGTACACAACGTAAAATCCTTATTTATTACAATTCCGTTAATTTATTTTATTCAAAATATGAAGTGAAATTCACAAGGTGTTCGGTAAGTTATTTTTATCTTAGAAATTTCTTTTACTTTGTTGATAAAAAATTTCTAGGGATAGTTGCCCACGTTCCTTTACTTATTTATTTATTTATTAACTTGAGAGGGTAAATAGGGTTACTTTCGGTTAATCTATTACATCGTTCTACATTAGCACTAATATTCAATTCCAATGACATGTTATTTTTGCATCGTATAACTAATAGCTTGATATGCTACCAACGGACATTTAGGTCTTTAAAGATAATGTTTGAATTAAACTTGTGAAGTATGGATGTTGTTGTCTGTTAAGATTAATCTAAATTACATGTATTTTCATCATACACTACCATTCACAGACATTAACCACAAATTTCACTTACAAAAGACAATGTAAATGTTAATTTCAAAGATATACGTTACTTTATTCCAAACAGAAGAAGTCAGTCCTTTTAAAAACAGTTACACGTGCTAAAAAAATATTTTCGCTCATCGTATTGGGCATCCTTAGTTTTTCTTATCTTCATCCTCGCATCTTTGATCTCATCCTCGCCAAACATATATGTTAGTAAATAACATCTACATTAGATTTTTATATGTGAAATTTGTTGTTAATGTCTGTGAATGCTAGTGTAGTGTGAAAATATATGTATATAGGGAACATTATGAAACTAAATTTAAAAAAAAACGAATCTAAACTATTTTTATTATTTACAGACTAAAAAATCCGTTTTTTATTGTGCAACAAAAACCTATTTATTTATGATATTTTGAATTTCATGAATTTTCAGAATTTTCTGGCACTGACACTGTTTATTATTATTATTATTTATTACTGATAGAAAAATCCGAAAGTTCATAAAATTCTAAGTATCGTAAATCGGTAAGTTTTGGTCTTAAAATAGTGGATTTTTACTGTTTTCCTTTTTATAACATGGATGAAGTTTTCCTAATACTGGTAATAAAAGCTCGGTAATTATGAAATACTTTACACAGTGGTTCCACTGTTGACAGTGTTGTCAAGTTGTGGAAATTTTTATTCAAAATATCTGCCACTTTTTCGAAAAGTAAACTGCACTTTATTTAATGAGATGCATTTGCATACTTTAGAATAAATAATGCGAACATTACTAGTAAAATAAAAGAAAATCTATACATTTTGAAGATATATTTCTTCAATATGGCAACACTGACTGGCGACTATTTAAAAAAAAAAAAAAAAAGTTTACATGTAGATATCATCGTATTAGAATTCGTTGACAGATGTTGTAGAAATAAACCACCAAAATTATTCTGTAGACAAGCTGTTGGCCAAAATATTCGCCAGTGGCATCCGTGTTTGTATTTTTGATAAATATTTTCAGACAATTCATATTTTTGCTTTTCCTCCTAACTATGTTTTTAAGTGAGATATTTTGTATGAGAAAAGAAACAATATGTTTCTTTAATTAACTTGAGATTTTCATTGGATTTTAAGAAATTGATTTTTAATTGTTAATTTTTATTAAAGATTTTTTTTAACCCGGGAGATGTCACGCTTACCCAGAGTATGAATGGTTTTTACTTTGTCACCAATAAATACAAATAATAATCTTCACCTTTTTCACTGCAAATTTGCAGCACACATTGAAAACACATTTGGAACACTTTGATTAAAAAAAAAAGTGTTCCAGTTACCTTAATGTGTACTGAATGTGTTCCCTTAATGTGTACCGAATATGCTCCGCTATAAACAAAGTGTTCTGAAAGTGTACCTAAAGTTTTCTGCTCGGGAAATCTGTTAAATCTAAACTTGGGAATACATTGTAGAACGGATTGGAAGCACATTTGATTTGGTCACACTTGTGAAATCATAGCTTTCAAAAAGTGCGCCAGAAAGTGTGCTGAACAATAGAAGTTTTCTCAGAAGTATTCGAAAAACTGTTCCAAAAAGTGCGCTTCAGAGTGTTCTAAGAAAAGTGGCTAAATAAGTGTTTTAATAAGTGTTCTGAAAAGTCTATAAATATTTGCTGCGTATTGACTGAGGCAATTGTTACAAATTCTGTGTTAACCCTTTCCGGCACAGTGGTCCCATTCCGGGCACACCTAATTTTAATTCCAAATTTGCATTCGGCACCAAGAATATTTTAATAAAATTTTTCTTCTACAAAGATAGCTTAAAATAAGAAGTTCTTATTTTCTAAAAAAGTCGTTTGTAAATTCTGGTGTCAGTCAGTAATTTCGCATTTTACGAACAGAATTTGTCTGTGCCGGAAAGGGTTAACCCTCTAATGCCCATGGTAGCATATATGCTACCACAAGTGTTGCGAATTTAGTGGAATTTTTTTAGTTCAGATATTCCGAATTCATACCAGAAATTCGGAATAGAAATATTTGCTTTATTTAATGACAGATATTTAGTGATTAAAAAGAAACTAAAAATAATAGTTGATGTTTTTGGTATGAATTCAGATTTTCCTAATTTTGGAATTCCTAGAATGCATTCTACCATGGGCATTAGAGGGATAAAGGAATTTAAAATTACTTTTCAAAAAACAGCGATAAGAATTGTAAAAACCGTACGTACCCTGGGTATGTCATACACGGCGTGACTATTCCCGGCTTAAATGTAAGTGTAAACTGTCCTTTCTTTACTCTTGTGTTTTGAAAGCAATATTTATTTATTTATTTATTTAAAATAAACAGCGGAATGTTTGCGTGACGTCACTTTGTATTTTGTTTACATCCTCACCATGTGTTCTACGCCGTTGATAAAGTTTTTGCATTTACTTTACCTATCCCGCTCCCTTCTTCCTAATTATGATTTTAAATGAAATATTTTTAATGAGAAAAGATACAAAGTGCTTCTTTTATTAGCTTCGGATTTTTGCTGGATTTAAAGGATTTTGTTTTTCAAATGTGTATTAAAGAAATGTAAGCTTATACTTGTTTTTTTTATTCATGTCTTTGCAAAACAATTCCTGTTTGTCTATTTTATTCAAAACAAGCGGCAGTATAAAAGCGCAATGCTATTCTGTACTTTGTTTTTAACCTGAAATATTTGTTTTTAGCTGTTGATAACATTTTTACAGAAAATTTATCTTTTTCCCCTTTTTCCTAATTATGATATTAAGTGGGATACTTTTTAACAGAAAAGAAATAAAATGTTTCTTTAATTAACATCAGGTTTCACTGAATTTAACAAATTTATGTTTTCATTGTTTGTTTCTTCTAAAACAATTTTTTTATTTGAGGTATGTACATTTTGAAATAAAAATGTTTTTATTAAGCATTTCAGAATTCTTTGTTTTCTTTCTAAAGCAGAATTTTCTAATTTTTGAGATAATCTTAAAAGTAAAAATTATTTATAAGTTTCGAGGTTTTTAAATATTTATTTTATTACAATAAACAAGCCTTTGTTTATTATGATGAGGTTATATGTATGAGGTGAGGCCAGTTGTATGATACTCGTTTTATCTTCCGAGATTCTATTTATGCTGTTGATAAAATATTTCTTGGTAATTTATTCCTTCCTGCTTTTTCTAAATTATGAGTTTTTACGGAGGTAGGGCACAGAGCTACCACTATTCTTTTACAAAATTATTCGCGTTAAATAAAGAGGGATTTTATGTTAGCGCTTCTCAACATTTTTTCCGTCACGTACCGCTTGCTTAGGCTATTCATTTCAGAGTACCCCCTTTATCGGAAACACGCCTCCACCTCCACCCCTCACACATATAACACAAACATGTTTTATTAAAATTAGTAATATACTCAAAAGTAAATAATTAAAAAGAAGGAAGCTTTCCTATTAATAAATATAAGTTAGTGACATAACCCCGCCTATTCAGAAACGAAAATAAGGGCCTGCTTTTCAACGCGTTTAAAAAAAATCATTAACAATAGAAACTCTTAACGTAATTTAGGCTTTCTGCAATTATTATTACGGGGAGATGGGATAAATCAGAGGAGCTAAGCTCTCATTAATATTCCGTAATATGAGGGTTAATCTGACCCAGTTTAACAACGCTTCAAACCAGAAAAATTATTGGAGGAATCTTTATTTATTTAATTTCAGGTTTCTACGTGGAATTTATTTAATTTCATTTCATAAAAAAAGTTCTGGTGCGAAACGTGTTAAACCTGGGTTAAATTAACCGGCATATTACGGAATATTAATGAGAGGTTGGCACCACTGGATAAATATATAAGTACTCATACAATATGATTATCGGTGGGCGGAGCAAGTGACATTGAATTATCAATGAATTATTATGTCTAGTGGGCCTTTCCCTTTACTTTGAGTGTAACATATTGGAATTACACATAAGACTAACTTTGTAATATAAAAAGTATCAACTTTCTTTATGTGCTTTCTGTTAAACCATTTTTGTGATTTTCCACCATTATCGATAGTATTTCTACGTACCCCAATTTGGGAACAGCTGTTTTATGTGATAAAATCAGGTTAAAATTTTTATTTAAAAAACACTGTTGTCCAACAATTTTCAGGGGAAATGGTTGGCCACCCCTGTTTTATAGTATCCAGGTATTTCAATTAGAATGCTGGAGGGATGTGGAGTCTAAATTAAAGCTAGCCTCCCAAATTTAGAAGAAGAGGATAAAGTTAACTTAGTGCGCATGCCAATATTTAATTCTCAATCTGCTCCAGACTTGCGAAGTCTCTGGCTTTTTGCATACCAGTATTATCTTACTGAAAATGTTGTTCTTTTAAATCGCAGGATGTTCCGATTACTTAAAACAAACTTTTCTGTACTAAAATACTGGTGTCCAAAAAGCCGGAGACTTGGCAACTCTGATCAGCTCTATTTTGCTCTGGTTTTAGTATCGAGATATTTCAATTACAATTAGGGAAGATAGCATTAACACGTTCGCCACCGAGGACATATAAGTTGCGTTTTTTGGTAACTCATTCGATTTCCATTTTTAATCCAGAATTACAAATTCATACCCGAAATTTCGAATGAAGAATTTTCATTTTAAAGTAATCACGAAATGTCTTATTAAATTAACCAAATATTGCCATTATTTTCTGGTATGAATTCGGATTTCCTAAATAACATAAAATTCCACTAATTTTAACCCTTTAAGGAACGTGTCAACTTAGAACATCCCACCACTTTTCGAATATTGAAATTTCAAATATACCAATATCTAGCTCTCAGGTAGCTTTGATTTACCGTCTAATATTTCAATTTGTTCTGGATCTAGTATCCAGACATGTCAATTAGAAGGAATTGTGGAGGGTCTAAGTTAGGGGTGTAAAACTGTGGCCCACCAGACACCACTAACTTTGAAAAGAAATAGTCGACATCTTGAATCGCAGAAATTCGATGATTGGATTAGGAAAGGATTACTGTAAAATTTTAGTGGTATGCAGCGGGTCACATTTGACACTTTTGGTCAAAGTAATCAGCAAAATCACCATACCCCTTTCCACTTTCGGACAAAAAATTTTAAATATAAAATATTTTGCTCTCAATTACCTCTAATTTGTTTTCTAATATTAGTATTTGTTCCACATTCCGAATCAAGATAGCTGAATTATTAGGGTGAAAGTGGGACGGGGTAAAGTTAACTTAGACCATCGACTTTCGAATATAGAATTTTCAAATATCTCAATATTTAGTTTTCAATTAGCTTTAATTCGCTCTCTAAATTTAGAACTTCATCCGGTTTCGGTATCACAATATTTCCATTAGAAGGTTAGCAGGCTAAAAAATTTTTGAATATCAGAATTTCAAACATGCTATTTTTAGCCCTCAACTTCCCTTAATCTGCTTTCTAATATTAGAATTTGCTACATCGAAGTATTTCAATTAGATGTGGGTGTATAGCTTTAACTCAGCACCCCCCCCTCCTCTTTTTCACTTTCGAATATATAAATTTCAAACACGCCAATACTTAGTTCTCCATAACTCTTATTTGTGCTTTAGTAGGGGAGAGGGGGTACATGTGGACGGTTTTTGTTTTATACTAAAATCTAACCTTTAACATTTTTTCCCTTTTTTTTACTAACCATAATCTTGCGCCTCATCTTTCCAAATATACACTGCTCAAAACAATTAAAGGATACTTGAAGTTTTATATAAAATAAAGATATAAACGAAATTTTTTTTGCCGAAAATAGAAGAAGAGAATCACAAATGCAAATTTTTCTGGTTTTCAAACTGTGGAGTATGCAAATTTTGAGTTCGACGTCAAAAACGTCGCTTCAGCGGCAGCGAATGAAATTTGACTTTCAACTGGATAAAAGAGAATGAAGACAAGGATGATCGGCATTCAGTGATTGCTTTGTTTCGATGAGTACGATGTCTCAGCGAAGTCATTTGACAGATTCAGAAGCTTGGAGAATTGTTGTTAGGTTAGAAGGGGGCCAAACTCAAGCCGAAGTAGCGCAAGCCATTGGAGTGTCACAAAGTGTCATTTCCAGGATCTGGAATCGTTTTTTGGAGAGTGGATGTGCAGACCGAAGACCAGGGCAAGGTCGTAGACGGGCAACAACGCCCAATGAAGATCGGTATTTAGCGTTAACAGCTCGGAGACACCGAAACATGAACGCTACTCTTCTCCAACAACACCTTCGCTCGGCTACAGGCACCACGATTTCAACTCAGACTGTCCTAAACCGGCTCCATGCTGTATGTCTGTATGCTCGCCGACCGATGGTATGTGTTAGATTAACATCAAGGCATCGTCGAGACCGCAGGGAGTGGGCAACCGAGCATGTCAACTGGAAGAGAAATGAATGGAGCAATATTCTGTTTTCTGACGAGTCCCGTTTTTCTGTGCATCCGGATAATAGGCGTATTTTCATCTGGAGGGACCGTGGCAGTAGGAATAATCATGCGTTCGTGCACGAAAGTGTCAGATTTGGCGGTGGAGGAGTGTTGGTGTATGGTGGCATCTCCATTGACGGGCACACTGACCTCTACATCATTCGAGATGGAGCTCTGACTGGTCGCCGATATAGGGATGATATCCTCAGACCTATTGTAGTCCCTTACGCTGCATCAATCGGAGATAACTTCATTTTAATGGACGATAACTGCAGACCACATCGTGCAAACCTGGTGGAGGATTTCCTTTTCGAGGAAGGAATCGTTCGAATGGACTGGCCAGCGTGTTCTCCAGACATGAATCCTATCGAGCACGTTTGGGACGCTCTAGGAAGACGAGTTTCTGGCCTCCAACAACCCCCACGAACTCTCCAAGAACTGGAAAGAGCTCTTCTGGAAGAGTGGGCCAGAATACCCCAACTCGTCATTAATAGCCTCATTGAGTCCATGCCTCAAAGGTGTTCAACGTTGCTGGCCGCCCGTGGAAACCATACCCCCTACTGAAAATGATTTTCTTTGAAGAAAACACCTTTTCTTATTCTTTTTTTCTCATATGCACAAATTGTGTTTTTTTCCTTTTGTACACAAATGCGCAATAAAATGCATTTTTTTTCTGCCAAACATGTGTAATTTATTCTCATATAACCTACTATGTCTGTCGACCATGTATCAATCAGCTAAAAAGTTTCCCAGATACAAAATCCACCTAAAACTGCAATATCCTTTAATTGTTTTGAGCAGTGTATGTACTTAAATATTAGGAAATGTGACAATATTTTTTTAAATAGAAATTTAAAAAGATTAAAAAAAAGTTCACATGTGCCCCTTTTGGGCAGTGTATGTACTTAAATATTAGGAAATGTGACAACATTTTTTTTAAATAGAAATTTAAAAAGATTAAAAAAAAGTTCACATGTGCCCCTTTTGGGCAGTGTTGCCAGTGCGCTACTTTTTTAAAATTCAGATTGTTTGATTGGCACCACTTTTTTGAAACGGAATAATTGGCCTTGTTGTCGCTTTATTTAATTTGTCATTAAATAAGACGAATTTTAATTTCTCAAAAACTGGTGGCAATCAAGAAAACTGAATTTAAAAAAAGTAGCCCACTGGCAACACTGCTTTTGGGGTACATTTGGACATGCTTGGGGCACATTTGGACAAACAAATATAACATTATCAAGAATTTAAAATAACAAAGACAAATGCGACTTCCATGCACTTAAATTGAAAATATTCACTAGGAACAATATTTTTGTTGCTTTAAATAAGGACAGTAAGGTAATTTTAATTATATTTTACAAACTTGAAAAAGACTTATAAAGAAAAAATATATATTCTAGTGATGTTCTATGATCTTCACGGTTTCAGTCACATTTTTTTACTTAATCAAAAATAAATTTGCTTTAAATTATGGTGAACATTTTAATAACTGAAACAAACGAAGACAAAATAATCACATACACATTAAGTTTTAGGAAAAAAAAACTTCATTCTTATTCCCCTTTATAAGACTCTAAATTGATCATAAATGTTAAGTTTGCTGCTGCACGCTCAGTTCCTTCTATTATAATTGGAGGTAGAAGTTTAGTTACTATGTTTCTTTTCCTCAATGGTTGACTCGTCTGTCTTATCTGGAAAACTGAATACATTTTGCTTTCCAACTTTCTTTCGTAAGTATTTGACCTCATACTCGTAAGAATCTAAAGTTTTTTCAATGCGTCCAATATAGTAAACCGCTTTTGACTTTGTATTGAATCTTACTAGAAGAAAGTCATTTACATCAAGAGACTCATCATCTAATAGCAGCTTCAACTCCTCGATATTATCATCTGATTTAGATTCCACTCCATCATCTGATTCAGAATGTGATTGGATCTTTGATTGATCATGTAGCTGTTACACCATACCAATATTTATTTTTATTTTTTTATTTCTCTAAATCAAAATTTCTTTTTCTTCCAAATGCTTCTTTTCTTTCTTCGTTAACGCTAACTTTCTCCATTTTTACTATAGTGATTTGTTCAATTATTTCCTTTTCAAGAGTATTCGTGTAAATTCTAGGCTTTCCTTTTCGTATAGATTGCTTTTTTCCTAGTGGGGCTTTAGGAAAATTTCTTATAACTTCTATACTTAAACTTTCAGTTGAAGGTCCAGGTTCAATCAAGTTCTCATGGTCAAAAGTAGATGAAGTTGAAGGATTAATCTCATTAGAAGGAGAATCTGAATGTTCAATTTCTACATCTTCAGATATTTCGGCAGGGTTTGGTCGGTCGGTGACTAATGCTGGAAGAAATTCTTCATCACTGAAAACTAGTTTGTTAACAGGCCGCATTCCAATTTTCTTGAACGAACTGGTGATATTTCTTGGAGTGAAAGAATTAACATATGCATTAGATGACAGTTCTGCTATTTCATATATAGTAATGGTCTTTCCTGGATTAGAAGCCATACAATCATTAAAAGCTATTTTTACTTTATCTTTGAAATAAGAATAAATACAAACATCAAGCGGCTGCATACGATGTGAACAGTTAGGGAGAAATGATAAAAGGACAATTCCGTTTTATTTTGCATAGATAATAGCTGCTATTGTTGCGTGGGTATCATGGTTGTCCAGCAGTAAGAGTATTGGATTTTCCTTCGTACTTTGTGTGTCCTTTTTAATATGTTTCAAAGCTTCTACAAATAGTTCTTGTGTCATCCAGCCTGATTTAGAAGACATGCCTAAGCTTCCACTAGGTCCACCTTCCAAAAAAGTATCCTTATATCTTACACGGGGAAAGATGTACACAGGTGGAATTGTGTTACCTGTAGCAGTTATAATCCCACAAAAGGTAACCAACTCTCCTCGTTCTCCAGAAACCGCTTGACCAACCTGTTTTTTGCCGCTTTCAGAAATTACTTTTGGACTGGGTAAAACTTTAAATTTTTTACTGTTGTAATTCCACATTCATCAATATTTAGAATTCTGCTTGAAATGGACTTGTACCGTGCCATAACATCTAAATATTTTTTTTTAAATGCATCAACGTTTTCTGCATTAAAAGAAGTAGTCTGGCTAAACTTGTATTTTCTGGTCTTCGAAGAGAAATGTTTGTATGTCGTTTCATATAGCTCTTCATCCAGTCGATACCAGCCATTTTATTATTTCTCCACGATTGAGTAAACTTTTAATTTAACGCTTCTGCATAATTAAATGTAAGTATTCTGGCTTGAACATAGGTCAGGCCATATTGTACTTGAGAAGATTTTATAAGGTACGAAGCTAACATTTCTTTTTCTTCACTTGTAAAGATTTGTTGGCTGCTGTACTTTGATCCAAAATTAAACATTGAAGATGTATCAACAATTTCAGTTTCATTTCCTGTATCGGGTACAGTAACATATTTTAGTGGTTCAAGCTTTTTGACTTTTTGAATCCTAATGTGGAATATAGATTTTGATATATTATACATTCTTGCAGCTTCCCTAACAGACATATGGTTCTTCAAAACTTCATCTATTGCTTTGGATATATCACGTTCAGATATTTCTGCACGGTGTGTTTTCTTTTTATATGTTCTGACCATTCTGCCACAGACAAAAAAAATTGTTCTTAATAAAAAGGCATTGGGATAAGTATAGTTTATGCAAGTTCATTTTTAAAAAAGTTACAAGTATATGCCATTTAAATGTTTAAACAATATTATTTTAGAGCAAATCAGTTAATTTTATTTAGGCTTAGATTAAATCTTGATAAATTGTGAATAAAATTACAGAATTTGGCTTAACTACAGTAGCAAAGATTAAAAGCTACAGTCCTTGTTATAAAAAAATTTTTAAGCTCCTTATTGCTTTAATTTTATGTTATAGCTTCTTAATATGAAGCATAAGGGGCACATTTGGACTGTCCATATGTGCCCCCAAAACCATGTTCAAATGTTCCCCATAGTCACATGTTTAGAATTTTGTTAAGCCTAGCTTAACAGAATTTTTTTTCACATATATAATTAATAAATCATTATGTTCACCAAATAACATATTTAGTTTTATATAATTACTTTTCATAATGCAATATAAATATGTATAATTAGGATTGAAACAAATCCACCATAACTTACTTTTAAGCTTCAAAATTGTTTGTTTGACATAACTCAAAAAATTTCCCTGCAAAATTTTTCAGAGTTTCTTAGGAAATGGATTATAGTGTTGCCAACTAAATATAATTATTTTAAAATTTTCACATTTTTTTTAAGTTTGGGAAAGTTGAATTGTCCATATGTGCCCCCCTCTCCCCTATTAGCATTTGCTCAGGTTCCGGCAACGAGACATTTCAGTTAGAACGATTGAGAGAGGATCTAAGTTATTAGCAAAAGACTCATTCCACTCCGCCACATTCGGATATCGAATTAAGTATGTTAATCTTGAGATTTTTGGTTGAACTTCCGGATATTGAAATTTCAAACATGCCAATAATTAGCTCTCCATTAGCTCTAATTTTCTCTGCGGTATTATCATTTTCTCTGTTTTCTGCATCGAAACATTTAATTCGGACGGACTGATCCTCCCTCCTACATACACACACACACACAAGGCCGGATTATAGGGAGGGCAAACTTCCACCAGTAAATTTAAATAGAAAATTTTCACTTTTTTAAATGACTTATTATTGCAAAATTTCTATGAAAAAAAAGAAAAAAAAATCTAATATTTTCACTGGTGAAAGTTTGCCCCGACGTTAATCATACACTGCCTCCATCCCTTCCATTAAAATATCAAAATTTCAAATATGACAATATTAATCTCTCAATTAGCTATACTTTTCCCCTTAATATTAAAATTTTCTTCTGTTCCAGTAACAAGATCTTTCAATTAAATAGGTATAGGTGGGGGGTATCAATTATCTGCCCCTCCCCCACTTTCGAATATCGAAATTTCAACTATGTCATTATTTAGCTATCAATTATCTCTAATTTGTTCTTCAGTTTTGCAATTTACTCTTGTTCCAATATTCAGGCATTTCAATTAGAAATATTAGGGGAGAGTCAGGTGTACTCCAACCCCCATTATCGAATATAGAAATTTCAAATCTGTCAAAATTTAGCTCTGAATTTGTATTAATTTGTTCTTTACTTTTAAAATTTTCACCCGTTCCGGTACTTAATATCTTAATAAAAATGGTAGGGAGGGGATACGAATACGCAGAGTTTAACGTTCAAGTATCGAAATTTTAAACATGCCAATATTTAACTCTCAATTAGCTGTACTCATTTGCACTCAAAGATTACAATTTTTTCTAGTTCGGGTATTAAGACATTTGAATTTGAGAGGTGGGGAGAGTGAGAGAATAAATAAAATTGAAGAAAAATTACTCAGGGCTAAGAAAGGGTTATTGAACTATTATTATTTATTAAAGAGTTATAAAATCGACGCCTCCGATACACTTTTAGTATTCTGATAAATTAAAAATAATGTCATGTTCTTTTCTGTGACATGACATTTCCGACGTAAAATTACGATATGTTTACAAATAATAATGAAAAAAAAATTAGCTGTGGCTGAAAAATGTTTAAAGCACCAACACAACTTGATTCCTATTCACTAATTTTCCAGTTTTAAAAAATGTTAAAGTAATTTGTTATTCTTTACAAGTGTAATATTTTATTTCTTTATTCGTGTCTTCTTTAAAACAATTTCGTTCTGCATATTTTGTTCAAACTAGACGGAGGAATGTTAATGTGTAATAATTCTTTGTGATATTTTTATCCGCAGAGATTTCTTTTGCGCTGTTAAAAGTTTTTGCAGGTAATTAATTAATCCATTCCTCTTTATTCCACAGTATGTTTTTCAGTGAAATATTTTTTTATGAGAGAAGAAACAAAGTATTTCTTTAATTAACCTCAAATTTTTCACTGGATTAAAATAATTTATTTATCAGTTGCTTGTATTTTGTAAAATACTGTTTTAAATGTAAGTTATGGAAACAACTGCTTTTTGAAATAAAATTAATTTCGTTATGTAAATTTTAAATGTTAAAAATTTCAGATTTCTCGAGAGAATCTCAAAAGTACAAAAAAAGAAATTAAACACACTGAAATTTGAAATATATATATGAAAGATTTTATCTGGATGTATTAAAAATTAATGAGAAACAGGCAGCTCGTTAACGGTGGTGATAAATTGCACACGATAGATCTTGATAATCATGGCGAGAAGTAGTATGCAATGAATGTACCCATTTGGTAATTTCTCCATAAAGAACAACCTAGTTTTTCCAATAAGGCATTTATTTTAGCACAGGAAAAATTAATAAACAACTCCCACATCTCAAAACAATTTCCATGCACATGACGAGATGTTCCTAAAGCCTCCAATCTTGACTATAAATCATTACATCATTTTAATTGATCTTAAACAGCTAATTTAGAAATCTACGAAGTATAAAACACCAGATAACCGTTTGATCACCACTTGAAAACCAGACAAAATTCTGCGTACCGAAGTCCTGTTTTCGCTGTTTGTTAGACGCACGGAGTACTACATATATCGACGTAATATGGACATGAACCAATCGGTGAAAGGATTGTTCGAGAGCGGAGCGGCTAAGCCAATGAACACGAGATGGAGTGGTCTAAAGAGAAAGAATCCTTGACAATGAAACGGAGGCTTTTTGAAGTGAACAGTCTAAACGCGCGAAAACAGATTCGTGGAATAAAATAACAAAACAGCTTTTTAAAACCTTTGAAATGAAAAAAATTAGCTTATAATATTATAGATTGGACCAGAGGGCCCGTGCGAAGATTTCGCACTGAAATCTAATATTTTTTAGGTACTTCTCTATTAACCCGTCGACCGCTTTTCATAAATGCAGTCCCATTTACTTGATGTCAGAATCATTATGCGTGTTTGTTACGTCATCTAGTGGTATTACATTCGACATTTGCGTGTATTTTTTATTATGTTTTACTGATTTAGTAGTTATTTTATTAATTAAAATAACAATTGTATCCTTAAATTCTTATATTTTATTTATTTTTTTATATTCCAATGGCAACGTTCACCCGTTATTTGGCGATAGTTTTTTGTTATGAGAAGTGGCCGACGGGATAATAGAGAAGTATCATTTTTTATCAATATGTAATAATTATTAGATGCAGGTTTAAACTTCTAAAGAAAAAGCAAGGATAAAAATATCTGCAAACAACATTTAGTTGTTAGTCAAGCCAGAATATCAATTTATTCCATAAAAGTTAGACTAAAAACTGATCCAAGATTGCTAAAGGCACGCGCGAGAAAAAAAAAAATTAGCAATCGTATTTTGACTGCATTAGAGGATGACGTCATCCGCTTCGGAAAAACCATGGGACTTAGAAATCTAAACATTTCAATTTCAATTTCGCTTTTTAGTCATAAGTATAAAATAAACCCGTGCGGTGTTTTTTATAATAATTGCTATGATCATCATATAATGTGGTATTTTATTTTTTTGGCAACAAAAATTTCAGGAATACCTTTCATTTCTTTCATGAAAACAATGCCGATTTAATTTTTTAATTTCATCAAATTTTAATCAAAAACATGTTTTAACGAATTGTTAAGCGGGCTATGTCAGAAGCCGGTTCTAAAACCTTTCATATGGTATCTCATTCGTTGTTCTGCGTTTCATATTTTCTGAGTAAAAGGGATGTTGACAGGAGAAATAATATATAAGGATAGTTGATAAAAGTTTAGGAATTGACTTAAAGTTTTAGATTGAGATTTTGAATCAGATAATTATTAATATAGGCGTTATGAATTTAAAATGAAATTAAATAGAAATAGGAAAATAATGAATATGTCGGAATTTTAAATAATTTAAAGGGATATCGCGAAGTAAAATTTTTATATAACATATACATATTTTTTTGTTATAAATTAAGCAATGTTGCAGATTGGAATGAGAGGTGAACTACAGAAACAATGACGAATATTTTACGAGATATACATGGTATGCAAAAAGTGTTTTCAGTTAGAAAACACACAAACTAGTTTAAGATTATCCTTCAGCAATTTCCAGCAATACGCAGAAATATACTTCGATTCATTTACTACTATTTTAAGAAAAGATGTTTGCAATGATATGACAAATCCCATTATTGACCCCCGTTGGATGAGAATGCTGAACGAGCAAGAAGAGGAAAAATTATGGAAAAGAAGGGAAAAAAGTGGGAGAAGGAGAAATAGAGGGAGAAAACATGAAGGATAATACAAAAAAAGGAGAAAAAGGGCGTATTAAAGGAAATCTATCAATCCCCAAAGATCTAATAAGCGGCATCACAAAAGAGTTTGCATTTACAACTGAAGGACGCTCCGAACCGCAAACGGAAACATTATTGTGTAGTGATGGTTTTTATCAAAACTGTTGACCATTTTTTAATAACTCATGTTTTTAATGACTATCTACAAAATGCCTGCTTATAAAAACTAGTAATATATACAGATGCTTTTTTATTTATAAAAATAATAAGTTGCTCAAGGGCAGAATACGCCTAAAAAATAATTTTTTATCTTAGAAAAACATAAGAACAAAAAACAAGAATACCATTGCATAAAATCGTGTTTAATGTGGAGTCCTTTAAAAAGTTGTGCTTTCTGTATTTTTTTATATGCTTATAAGTCTCCATCATAATACAAATTAAATAAAGAAAGAAAGAAATCTCGCATAGATTTTAGATATTATGTATGTGTGATTAAGTTAAGAATATCATTTGAACTCATGACGTTGAGACCCTTAATATGAAGATTTAATTGTTATAAGAAACATTTTCAAACATGATGTACATAACAACCAAATAATATGCCACAAATGAATACCACTATTTCTGAATAGCAGCTTTTGTATAATTTAATCTCAAATTTACGCCGTGCAATAAACGAATATTTCTATTTTGAATTAGAGATATTTAAAAATCAGAAAATTTGGCAAGTAAGGTATTATACAGTAGAGCTCTTGGGCTGAAATCCAGTTAATTGTTTCAGTTATTTGACTTTTGATAAAATTTACCTGAGGACATTTCTCAAATCAATATGGTCTAATTTGAAACATATTTATGAACTTGTTTTTATTCTTTAGTGCACGAAATTTGAAAGCGTTTTTCTTTAAGAACAAATGAATTAAAAATATTTTTCTATTTTTTGATGAAGGCAAAATATCTTTCAAAACTGGCTGTTCAATAGCGTGTTATAAGCATTTTAATTAATATGCGAATATTCTTAACATAACAACATTTAGAAAATAAGATCTGAATGAAAATTTTCACCAAAAATCAAAGATGTATTTTTTAGAACACTTTCGTAATAATGAGATTTTATAGAGCTTGCAGTAGATAATTGAATAGCATGGTGCAGATTTAAAAAAAATGTTTCTTCATTATACAAATACTGGGCTTTTGGTGTGTCTGGCAGTGGTTCAACGCGGCACGTCTTTATATTATTAAAAATCCTGACGTCTCACGTAAATTGGGATACCGGCAGCACTAATTGCAACTCATTTATTCGGTCAAAAATTAAGTCTGCGTTAATTAAAGACAAACTCGATTTTTGTTATAACTTTAACACGTTGACCGCCGTAATCATTCACGCAATGCATTAAAACTAGTCGGATGTGCCAAACCCAAAACTTTCTTAAATATTATATAGGTTTCACATACATTAAAAACTAATCAGCACCAATTTATATCAAGGTCTAACAGAATCTGAAGTTTTATTAAATTCCTTGCATTAATTCTTGAGATATGTATATCGCTAAAATCACGTAAATCATGAAAAATACAGCATATCAGCGTCACCTGCTGGGATATTTACACCAAAACCTAATCCACAGCAATTTATGTCAACGTATAACTGAATCTGATGTTTGAACAGGTTACCCCAAGCGTAATAAGCATCTATTTATGTCAAGGTCTAACAGAATCCGAAGTTTGATCAAATTCTGTGCATTAGTTCTTGAGCTATAACTACAGTGAAAATCATGAAAACTAAAGCATAGCAGCGCCACCCGTTGGAGAATTTTCACCAAAAACTTATCAGCATCAATTTATATCAAGTTCTAACTGAATCTAAAGTTTTATTAAATTTCGTACGTTACTTCTTACTTAGCGCCGACAAAATTTTTGTTACATACAGACAGACTTACAGACAGAGAGATACAGACAGTTATTTTCTAAAAACAGTCAAATCATGTTCAGTACCTTGGAAAACGTATAAATCAGTTGAAAACCGGAAGATGAAAAATTTCATGAATCCAATACTTTCCTCTTGTAAAGATAGAAGAAAATAAAAATTCAGTGCGAATCATATTTGATCCATACGATGGTCAACATGTTAATAGTAATGGACATATTGAATCGTTATTTACAACATGCTTTCTGTGAAATATGATGCACAACGAGAAATGCTGTAAATGATCATAATATGTAACGAGTTAACCGGCAGCTAGATGCTCTATAATTTTGTATACCTGAGAGAATATACTTTTTCATTTAGCAAATTATTGTGAGATTCCAGCACCTCTCATAATGTCATCATATTTCACACAAAGAAAACATTGTCAGTTAAAAATTTAGCTGAAACATCTTCATTATTGTTAACCCGTTGGGGAAGAGCGACACGTATACGTGACGCATAAGATGCTCAGAATCCTTCATTATTCCCACCAGTTAATTGCTATTGTAAGCTTTGACTTATTTAATCATAGCATTCAATTAGGCGCAAATTTCTTTTTTGAAAAGTCGCGAAGGGGTTACAGTTGTTTTCCATAGTCGGGGTTCAGCTTGGAGTGAAACATCTTATATCTTTGTCTGAATAAATGTGTAGCGTCTCTCGTTTCTTATGTATTAATGATTCATGTTGATGTGTAACACCAGACCTGTCCAACCTTTCACTAAAGAGTGGTGCACCTGAGCTGGAAGCAAACAATGAAGGGTGCTGTTAATCACATAATTAAAAACATGCAACAATATTATCTCACTGTAAATAATGGTAGCGATACACACAGTTCTTACTAAGTATTATCAATTCGTCGTCTTTTTTTCAAAATATCAGCCCCTAATTTCGAATAATAATGTTTGTGTTATTTAATCACGGGATATATGAAATTAAACAATGTTTAGATTACTAACCAGAAACATTGGCAGATATTTTGAACATAAAATACGCTAAATCGGCACAACACTGCATGTTATACTATGCACATATATGTCACAGTGGTATCCTACAGCACAGAGGGGACCTATCTCAAAACTTTTTGTTTAACTCCTTTAACCCCTTGAAGGGCAAGCACGTGGTCTAAAAATGCTAAATTTTGCGATGTTTCGACACCAGTAATTTTTAATATAATGAACTTTTACCTGCTCAATCTGCAAAAAACAAACTAAATATTTCTATTTAATAATACTGGTGGCAAAGTTATATATTAAAAAGTGGTATATATTATATACCGGTGTCCCTCAAGGGGTTAAACGCGTGGGCTATTTTTATACCACTTAATTTTAAACCCAAAATACCACAATCGCGAAGGCATTTTAGAATAAATATTCTCTTTTAATTTGTACGTGAAGGCAAGCTTTTAGTTATTTTCAAATAAATTTGTTCATAAATCCTGTTGTCACTGACTCATTTCAACATTTTAGAAATAAAAGTACTTTGTCCCGGAATGGGTTAAACGCGTCTATAATAATTACAAAAAACATGGAAATGGATTATTATTTTTAAGAAAAGCTAGTAACATGAAGTATTAGAAAGAAGCCAAGAAACCCTTCAAAGGGCGTCGCATTGGGCATGCCTGAGTATTACAACATCTCGTATTTTATAAAAGCAGTTTATAAATACCTTGTAATTTTAAATATACAATTGAGATTAACACAATATTTCAGATTTGTTTTTTCAAATTAACACTAAACGATCATGAGCGGTCATTTTGGCCGCTACCAAATGGATATATTCCGATTCAAACCAGAAATTTCTCTTTAAAATAAGTTAAATGTAAAACTCACAGTAGTATGTTAATTTAATAAGTTAAATAGTTTTAAATAACAATTCTGGTGTAAAATAGTTTTATAAAACTTGAGTATTCGTTTTAGTGTTAAACAGAAATATAATAGAAAAATAAACTCAAAACAGTAATCAACGTTCGAAAATTAACTTAAAAGCTTTATATTCTGTGATACTGACATCATTTTAATGATAAATGCAACAAGTATAACAAGAACAAAACTATTTTTCCAAGATAAAAAGAAAGAAAAAAATCTTCTTTAAGACCAAAATAAAACTACGAAAGCCAATGCATCTTTATCGATCAATTGTTGGACAGGCTAAATAGAAAGGTCAGTTGATTCAGAGAACCCTGTGGTTCTTCTCGCTCATGCATCACAAATGACATCACTTTCTTTTTTCTATTTCCGCTTCTTTATTCATTGATTCGAGGTTATGGGTGTTTACTTGGAACGAATTCTTTATGAAGGAATTTTTATTATGCGTATAATGTCATTGTGTATAAATGTGATGAAAATTCTTCTAATTTTGTCACATTTAGGTTATATTTCTTATTTTATTAAATATAAAATGCAAAATATGAGCATAATTTTATTTGTTTGCCTTTATGGCAAAACTAATTTGCTTTAAAAAAATTGAATTTTTTTTTTTGTAAACTAAGCAAAAATATATCATTATCTCATTTAGATCAGTTTTGTCACAATTGCAGCAATTAAAACCTAAATGAGATGCCTATACTACATACATATGGCAATGTATATTATGCATGCCAGTTTATCTTTTAATTTTATCAATTTAACTTTATAAATTTAAATGCTATCAGATTTTTAAATACTCAGCAGTGCAGTATAATTGAATAATGTGAATCATTAAACATTCATATTTAAAATCTTTTTAATTTTTTAATTTAAAAAGCAAGAAAATTGAATTAATGAAGGACTAATACAGGGTTCGTACACTTTTACTTGTTTTTGATAAAAGGCTGGGAGTGAGCCGAAACATGTCAACAATCTAATAAAAGTTACTTTACTGTATATTATGTTTTTAGTTGACACCTTTTAGCATTTAAAAGAAATATATTACTACAAGGTGTTCTAATTTATTATATTTATATATAAATATCGACGCTGGATAAAATGTTTCAAACAAGAATCTTCTCAAGTTTTATATATGAACGCCAAGACCTCCTTATCATAGTATCAGACCTCTCAATCAACAAGTTGCCTTTGACCGCTATACTTGTCCTGCTACTAGCGCCATCAATCGTCAGTAATAGTATTTACGACACGAAATCACACGAAATTTTTTCACAGCTCCATTTGTTCTATGCATTTGCTGATGAACTAGTAGTATTTCTACCACTAAAATTTTATAGTAAATTTTATCTTATTAAATTGACAAGATCGTGTGATTACATGACGAAAAAAATTCTATTAAATTTTAGTGGTAAGAAAAAAGCGTAAGAGTTGGCAGCTATGCGGTAGTAGACCAGCTAGATTTTTCTATTATATTTTTGGATACCAGTTTTTTAGTAGAGACAATTTTGTTTTGTTTGATCGGAGAATTCTGGGATTTAAGGGTGTATTTCGAACAATTGTCGCCAAGGCAATCACTTTTCCGACAACAACTCCAGAAATTATCCAGAAAAATATTCAAAAATGGAGTATGTTATGCAAATTGACCTTATGGAGGTCCCCACCAAGATTTTTTAAATTTTAAATTTATTAAGTTTGATTTTTTGAGTGTTTCATGAAAATTTCTTTATACTTAAGTTCTCCGAAAATTTCCCACAGAAGGATTCAAAAATTCAGTATTATATGCAAATTAACCTTATGGAAGTACCCAATAAAAATTGGAAAATTTGAAGTTTGTTAAGTTAGGTTTTTTAGTGAAATTCTCTTGGTGAATTATTAAAATCTTTATGAGAATGTTTGATATGGTAACCCTATAGGTATGTGAATATTTCTTCATTACGATGACAGATGGCGCTACAATAGCTTTTCAGATATTTAGGCGTTTCATATTATTTAGGTTTCAATAACATTTATTTAATATTTTGATTCTCATGGAAATAATTTTAATGACTTTTCTGATAAGGTTATGAGCGAAAAAAAGTTTAATCTTTTGACTTTTTTTTGCGCCATTCTGGTTTGCAAACTGGTTTTAAAAGACGGAAAAGAGGGGGGGGGGTTATTAATTAGGTTTTCTCATGAACTTTTGGTCAGAAATACAAATTTAATTTGTCTAAATGTCATAAATTAAATTGGCAGTCATTAAAACTAAAGTCCCCTAGTTTGTTTAAATAGATTTTCGTAAAAAAAAAATAAATAAATAATAATAATAATAATAATAATAATAATAATCATGCAAATTCGAGCGTGTGTATTGCCGAAAGATATAAAATAAAATCTGCATATGTTACTATATTTTTTAAATGTTGAAATGCGTAAAGAAATGGGAATTCTTGGAAAAAAAAACCCCATAAATTTTGTGTGGGCGGAGAGAAAGAAACAAAGTTTTTTCCACAAATTGAGAGTGACGCATTAGAGAAATCGTTTAGGTACCTTACTAAACAATGTTAAACAGTATTTTAAAGGTATTAAGAAGGTATTTTAGGGGTATATGTACAATTTATTTTACTCCCTCTCTCCAGATTTATTATTTATTTATTCATTTTGTATACTATCATGCGCGATAGGAGAAAGCATAAATTTTGGCGAGAGAGGGTTAATTTACTTGATTGATTATTAATTTATTATCACTAGAAAGCAGCAAATTGGTCAAAATATTTATACTGTTTAAAATATATATATATACGATTTAAATTTTTTTACATGCTTTGGGGGGGGGGGTTAAAATAGGGAGGGACGTGTCAGATAAAGACGTACATAGTCAAACAAGACTGCATTTTGCTGAATATAATCGTGGTAGATAAAAAAGATTTATTGAGAAAATTACTATGGATTTAAATACTAACAAACAAAGAACAACATAGTTTCTGCCACCCAAACAGTGAAAACGTGCCCATGCTCTATTCTGGCCCTTTTCATTGAATAAAATATGCAGTAACAGAACGCAAAAACTTTTTTTCATGTTTTTATTATTTAGGTTTTCTTACGAGCTTTTGTTCGGAATTGAAAGCTTAATACATCTAATTGTCAGTGGCGTACCCGGAATTTAATTTCGGGGGCGTGGTGACTTAAATTTCAATAACGTACTGAGTCTTACGAAAGGCATTTAATTGTGTTGTAAACAGAAATCATATTTGACAATAAGGCCGTAGCCAGAGGATATCGGGAAGGAGAGTACGAAGCCGATCCCAAAACGTCCCCCCCCCCCCTGCCGATATAAAATACTTGAAAACTGTTAATAGGTTATTTCATATGGTACTTCCATTTAAAAGACAGTCATTGTAACTTAAAATGTATAAAATTGTCCGGGAACCCTAATCTATACTAATATTATAAGGTAGTAAAGATTGTTTTTTTGTTTTTGTTTGTTTGTTTGTAGGGGGTAATCTCTGGAACTACTGAAGCGATTTCAAAAGTAATGGTGGCAAATTGATGGTGACAATCCATGCTCCAACATAGGCTATATTTTATGTCGGTGCCACTAGCCCCAGGGGTGTGCAAAAGCGAAAGACGTTCTAAAATTTCATTTTTTTTATACTGGAGGAGCTAGGAACATGAAATTTGGCATGGTAGCTACTTATAAGATGTAAATGCTCTCTAAGAACAAATTGTAATAAAATTCGAAATTTAAAAGGGTGAGATGAGCGAAAAACGTTCTAAAAACATTCTTAATTACAATTTCTATGGAATATCTGGAACTGCAGAACCGTTTTCAAAAGTGATGTTGGCAAATTGATGGTGATAGTCCCTGCTCCAATATAGGCTATATTTTATGTCGGTGCCACTACCCCCATGGGGGTGCAAGAGCGAAAAACGTTCTAAAATTTCGATTTTTTTGTATACTGAAGAAGCTAAAATCATGAAATTTGGCATGGTAGTTACTTATAAGATGTAATTTCTCTCTAAGAACAAATTCTAATAAAATTCGAAATTTAAAAGGGTGAGATGAGCGAAAAACGTTCTAAAAACATTCTAAATTACAATTTCTATTGAATATCTGGAACTACCGAAGCGTTTTCAAAAGTGATGGTGGCAAATTGATGGTAACAGTATCTGCTGTAACATAGGCTATATTTCATGCCGGTGCCACTTTCCCGAGGGGAGTGCATGAGCAAAAAACGTTCTAAAATTTCGATTTTCTTATACTGAAGGTGTTAGAAACATGAAATTTGGCATGGTAGTTATTTTTATAATATATAAATCCTCTCTAAGAACAAATTCTAAAGAAAAATCGAAATTTAAAACTGCGAGATGAGCGAAAAACGTTCTAAAAACATTCTAAATTACAATTTCTATGGAATCTCTGGAACTACTGAACCCCTTTCGAAAGTAATGGTGGCACATTTTTTATGACAATCCCTGGTCCTACATAGGCTATATTTTACGTCGGTGCTACTAATCCCATGGTGGTGCAGGAGCGAAAAACGTTCTAAAATTTAATTTTTGAAGTGAAAACTTCTTTAGGCGCGTTGAGCATTTTTTGAGATGGGAAAAAACCATTGAACTCGCGGCACTGTTACTGTAACCGACACTGTTACCAACACCTCTGTATATTTGAAGTGAAAACTTCTTTAGGCGCGTTGGGCATTTTTTGAGATGGGCAAAAACTATTGAACTCGCGACACTGTTACTGTAACCGACACCTCTGTATATAAGTATGTACATGTATTGTGTATAGTTAGATATGAGGTAGGGCGGGGTGGGCGCGCCGCATGCTTGCCTGTGCGCTATTGCACCGCGGTATAGTAAGCGGTATAGTAAGCGCAGAAAAATGCAAGCGGTATAGTACGCGGTATAGTAAGCGGTATAGCAACGCAGAAAAATGTAAGCGGTATAGTAAGTGCAGAAAAATGTAAGCGGTATAGTAACACAGAAAAAATGTAAGCGGTATAGTAAACGCAGAAAAATGCAAGTGGTATAGTAAGCGGTATATTAAACGTAGAAAAATGTAAGCGGTATAGTATGCGCAGAAAAATGTAAGTGGTATAGTAAGCGCAGAAAAATGTAAGCGGTATAGTAAGTGCAGAAAAATGTAAGCGGTATAGTACGCGGTATAGTAAGCGGTATAGCAACGGAGAAAAATGTAAGCGGTATAGTAAGCGGTATAGTAAGCGCAGAAAAATGTAAGTGGTATATTATGCGGTATAGTAACACAGAAAAAATGTAAGCGGTATAGTAACGCAAAAAATGTAAGCGGTATAGTAACGCAAAAAATGTAAGCGGTATAGTAACACAAAAAATGTAAGCGGTATAGTAACGCAGAAAAATGTATGCGGTATAGTAAGCGGTATAGTAATGCAGAAAAATGTAAGCGGTATAGTAAACGCAGAAAAATGTAAGTGGTATAGTAACGCAAAAAAATGTAAGCGGTATAGTAATGCAGAAAAAATGTAAGCGGTATAATAAAGCAGAAAAATGTAAGGGGTATACTCTCTTAAAACGAAAGAGCCAAAATAACTCAAGTTGAGCCGAAATCCACTCATCTCACGATTTGAAAGTGAGCTTCTCATGAAGAGTTGAAACAACTCGAGTGAACGAGTTGTTTTTAAGCAACTCATGATTGAGTGATCTCTATTTTACTCATACTTGAGTTAAATCAAATCAATGAAGGTTAAATCCAGTAGCACTTGAGTGATTTATAACTAAGTCATATTTGAGTGAAATGGAGTCCTTTAAGACTAAATCCAGTAGCACTTGAGTGATCTGCAGTCAACTCATATTTGAATTAATTATTAAAAAAAAAAAAAAAAAAAAAAAAAAGTAAGTTGCATGTTGAATGTATACATATATGTGTACATTCAACAATTAAGTGAAAAGTGTCATTTTATGATTATATATTTTGCTGTTGTTTTTGAGCTGCTTGAACTATATACCTCCCCCCCCCTTTGATACAAAAAGATAATTTTAAAGGAATACTTGAATAGATAAGAATTTATGCTGTTTTAAATACTTTAATCATGGGTTTTTTAATATATATAATGATTATGTTTTCTATGCAATATTATTAGATATATTGCATGATATTTTTCAGTTTATATCAATATTATCATTAAATGTTTTAATCCTAATACTATTTAGGAATATTCACACAGTGAATATACAGGAATGGATATATTTACCTTATTTTTAACAACATATGATAAAAAAAATATGGGATTTATACAGCTTCACAAATCAAGTATATTTATTTTAAAATATTAGAAAAACAGTATATATACTAATAAAGCTACTTTTCAAAAGTTTTCGTCAACATGAAATTGATATTCTAAAGCTTTTCTTATATATTTGAGATACATTTAAAATAATCTAACTCTCAGCAACATAAAATGACTCAAACTTATGTATGCGCATTCGAAAAACAAGGCAGGTCAATAAAAATATCCAGGAAAAATTTCTTCAGACTGAGAATAAAATAAGAAATATAATTTGTTTACTTTAAAACAATATTTTTAAAGTCAGACAAGTCAATTTCCAATTTATAGTATTATGAAAGTTAGAGTTCTGAAACATCATTAAAAAATATATATATAAACAAACGCACAGTACCGCCGAGACATTAGGTGTTTTTAGTATGTTATTGCTATCGTGTATATTAGAATGTATTGTAAGATCTTGCAGATAAATGTTATAGTATGACCACTAAAACTGTTTTCAGAAACAAAAATTGTAAAAACTTTATTTTTTTAAATTTGATTAAATTATAGTAAATTTAGTTTACATTCAGTTTACATAAGCATCTTTGTTATATAAGATTTTATCAAGAAATCTAACGTACACAGCAATTATGATATAGCACAATCAATAGAAAATTCCGAATGTAAAATTGATGAAATTATGGGTTATGAAATTATGCGAGTTGTTATTTATTCCTTTATTTATTTTACATCCTGTCTCCAATTTTTGATTAATTAATATCTGTACATTAAAAAATACTATAAACATTAATTGCATTTATATTAGTAATGAAACTAGTAAATCTGCATATCAGGGAGATCAAATGTCAAATCAGCAGTTTTATTTTGAAACAATTTTATTTAGTATTTAAAATATTCAACGTGACGTTTTAGTTCTTTCATGTTTGTATTATTAATTAATACACGTAATATATCAAGCAACTCAAGAAATTTAATTTTTAAAAATTTGTATCAGTAAATACGATTCTATGCACTGATATTCTGATTTTTTTCTTGATTTTTTTCTTTATTAGGACCCCCCCCCCCCCTTTTGCGAACTGTCACAATAATTTTATAACTGTAATTCTCCTGTAATTCTCTCAAATTCAGTGTTTTATATCTTGTATCTAAAATAGCATCTAAAATAATTAAAATACTGATCTTGTGATAATATCAATATTTAATTTGAACAATTGATTATTCTGATAAATATTGTAATTATTATTGATATCCTAATTCTTAAATATAATTGAAAATGGCTATTTCGTTTCATTGGTATGCTTTCATTAAAATATGTTTCTAAATAAAATCACAAAAACAGTTATCTATTACTTTTTGTAGCGTATCCATTACTGGAAGAGTGGGTGTCAGAAAATGCTGTCAAAGTTGATGTTCTGAACCGAATTTCCGGATGTGACAATGCAGGACAGTAGAAAAAAATTGTTACGAGACAACGATCGCTTATAATTTAAGATGAAATTAATTTATCGTAAAACGAAAACAGTTCGATTACGAATCATTTTAATAGTCATGCCTAAAGTTTCAGCCTTTGTTTAAAAATGAATACGTAAATATTGCAGAAAGTTTCGTATTATTGAGTGCCAAAAGTATTTTTTTGAGAACTGCCTTATATTATACATAACTTCACCAAATGATATCACTTTCACATAGGTAGCATTATTTACTATGATTGTTGTTGAATACAAGTTTATTATAAACTGTACAAACAGGGTTAATTAAAAGGCTGAAATAAGGCCAATTATTATTAGGAGGCCCATTGACCTAAGGGGATTTATGACTCGTGTGAAAGTCTTTGTAAGACGGTTGAGCTAGTATTCACATACATCCAAAAAAAAAAAAAAAACAGAAACATTTAGAACTCGATTTTGAGCCCACTCGACCGCACGAGAAGTTTCAAACCCCAAACCAACATATCCACCGAGTCAACCACATTTCCAGAACAGTACAATTATGATTAAAAATTAAGATAAAATATTTTAGATAACTCAAAAAATAATCTTTTTTTTTTTTTTTTTTTTTTAATGTATAATAATTATAGAAAAGAGTGAATAAAGACCAAAGAGTGTCAAAGAGAGAGTAAAAGACCAAATAGTAAAAACAATCATATTTCATTTATGTGTGTATTTAACTCTTTAAGACTGTTCTGAAATACAAACTGGCTACTTTATGACATATTTTGTAATTAATTTATGTTCGGAAACACATGAGATTGGCCGGTGTTCTTACTTAGAAACTTTGTAGTTGAAAGATGTTTTCCATTTTATGGTAAAGACAGAATATCTTTTAGAAAGTACTGTCAAAGTCAGCGTTTGGAATCAACTTTCCGACGTCACAGCATGAAAAAGGAGAAAAACGTGTCGTCACGTAACTCGAATCGCTTCTAACTTGATAAGTAAAGTATTTATCAAAAAATGGAAAATTCATTTCGATTCCAAAAGACAGTTTTTTAAAAATTTATTTCATTATATTTTTTACATTTATGTAATTTATTTTTTTCTATTTTTATACCATAAATAATGTTGCGAAATCTGCAAATAAAATTTTTTTATTCATTCTAAGTTTTTATAATTCTTTGAAAATCGACATTTTATGCTTGTGCTTAAACTTTTGAGACAGACCTTACAATTATATTTATAAAGACATGAAAATATATACTGTACATTTAATAGATCCAAAAATGTTATTATTTTTTTTATTAAAATTAAATTTAATGTAGATAGAAATATACAAACTTATACAAATAAAAATGCTATTTTTACATAATGGAAATGCTATTTGTTAATTTATTATAAATGTTATTGTTTTGTATTAAAATCAGATTTATACAAATTGAAATATACAAATAGAAATACACCAGTAGAAATACACAAACTTTTACAAATGGAAAACTTTTGCGGAACTCTTATCTCGCTTCCTGATAGAATTGAGTCGGTTATTTCGAAAACCACATAAGTCTTTTTTTTTCAAATATACAATTTTTGTCACAAATGCTTCCTTATAGGTAGAGCCATGATTTGGGTAATAACCACATAACTCAGTGTATTCCTTCCTCTTCAAACAATACCTTCTAATTTTCGTTCATTACTTGCGACATGTTAGGTGGTTTTTGGATGCAATACCATATTACCATTTGTCTGCAATACCATATTAAAACATAAAAATGTACCTGTATAAGAGCTAACTTCATTAATTTCGATTAAAAATATGCTTAATATAACTGTTTTGTTCAAATTAAATACCACCTAAATCGTTTCTTGCTAAAACAACATAAGTCAGGAACAGTTTTTCTGATATTCTTATTTTTATTATTCATAAATTACAAAAATTATGCAATATTTACAAACTTTGAAATTTGTAAAAATACTTGTGAATAATAAAGTTTTTTGTATAATTTCTAAAAAGTTCTGATTCTGTGACTTATGTGGTTTTTTTTAAATGACCGATTCAATTATACAAAAGATAAAAGACATACTATATAAAATATAAAAAATACATCAAAATAAAAGAGGAAAATTTCATTTATGGGTACATCAAATATACCCATAAATGATAACTTTTTTATATTAAGATCAATAACAATGCTTTTTTTTAATTAACGACCAGGGGTGAGCAAATACAGCAAAATTTGTGAAATAAAGGATTTATCACATTACATCATTATTCTTAAATTTTCAAGAAATTAAAAGTGACCCTAAAATTTCTATTAGGGAATTTGAAACTGTCACTGCAAAATAATATAAATAGAACGTTAACATATTTAACAAATAGGCTAACTTAAAAATAAGAAATAAAAAGATATATATATATATATATATTATAAATACTTGTTAAATACATTTTTGCAAGAATTTACAAAAATTGAAAAAAAAATTATGTTTCGAAATACTTATTATGAAAGATAAAATTTTTCAACTTTTACACGGTACTATTAGTAATATTTGGTAATATCTGGTATATATTTCTCATGTAGCACTCAACTACCTGGACATTTAAGCATTCGGCAGTAATCATTCCGAGCATGCCGGTTAATTCGGTATTTGCAGTAATATTATTATTATTTATTTTTTATTTAATTATTATTTATTTTCAGAGATATATCATTTTGATAATTTTCGACACGAAACTTAGTTTAATGTTATTTTTCTAAATTGTGTACTATTCTAAACTATTTAACTAATAATTCTAAATCATACTTTGTTATTACATTTGTCTTAATTAATTCATAAAAAAAACTTTTGTGCTTCTTGAAAATCAATGACAGAAAGGGGGGGGGGTAAATATTTCTACTGGCGAGTAAAATTTTTTGTTTGCTACCAGATTTTATCAAATTTGTAAAGCCCTGTACATGAGGGTGTGAAATATGTAATAATAGATGAGATGCTGATTGATTACATATTGGTCGGAAGGACTTGGAAAAAAAATTCAGTTGTCAGAGGGATAAGCTATCTTATTGGAATTTCATTATAAAATTTCTAATATGTGGCTCTCTTAGCGGTAAGTTTCTGCAGGCTCTTGGATCTACCAGTTCTGGCAAAATACATTCCATGTAAAAAGCCTTTAGTTTAGGAAGGATTTTCTTCCAAAACGAATCATCTTTATATATTCTGATAATTTTTGTTTCTTTTGGGCACCAAAAGTACAAATCACACCAGTTTCTGCCTGTGATATTAAGTTGGCCTTGGATTTGATAGAAATATCTGTGGTTAGTTGGCAGGAATGCTTCATCGTTACTTTTATATTTTAATCCGATATTATGGTTTTTCCATATTTCTTGGAAACCTGACGCATTTCTTGCACTATACGGGCATTTAATTTCTATCAATCCATCATCGGCTATTAAACCATCCGGACTCGTACACAAAAATGGATGCACCACATCAATGAACAAACCACATTGTTGAACAATATTACCAGAATCTTTTTCATATTGCTTTAGAGCGACTATTTCGTTAGCAATACCATACCTTGTTGCTGGTATGTCAACACGGTCTTTGTAGATGATTTTTCTAACTAGGTTTGAACATGATGTGGTTAGCCGTCTATCAGCAACCTCTTTGAAGAAAGACGAAGAAATACGTTTACGTCTTTCATGTCGCCATTTCTCGGAAAGGTACTGTTCTCTAGTTTCTTTTTCTAGATCTGATGATTGTTTAACTTTTAGCTCTTTCAGAAAATTTTCTTTTAATTCTAAAAATATTTCGTCTGAAATATCCGGTTTTTGAGAAAACTCTCCGTAATTTTTATCACCTCCCACTAGTGACTCATTACTTTGTTTAATTTTTTTATTTGGGAAAAGTTTTCTTTTTAAATGTCTTTTGTTCCTGGATGATACAAAATCACGAACTGGAGCTTTTGGAATGCTTCCAGTGATAGCTGTATATGTATTCTCTATCCACACTTGAGCTGGTGTCTGATATGCTAATAGAGCAATGTATGCACGCCTGTTAATTCCACCAGCTCGTGAAAAGTCAACTCGCTTTCCGCCAGATGTCTTGCATAATTGGCTCATAAAATTTTCGGCATAATTGTTGGTGAGATTGAAAATTAGGGTGTTAGCACATGACACAAGTGTTCTGTTAATTTCAAAATTGATGCCCTCTAATAGTTTTGAACCCATACAGGGAATTTTAGATTGATCCAGGGATAACGTTTTAGAAGATTTCTTATTGCAAGAAGTTCCACAGGAAGAATGGTTGCCAAATACATGTTTACATTTTTTAACTCGCCAATGAATTTTTTTACCGGATCTTTAGATGGTTCAATGTGTGTGGGAATGGCATTATGTTTTATAACTGATCTAACAGTATTAACTAGAAGAGGTATTTTGTCTTTTAAACATTTTTTTTGGGATTGAATACTCCCATATATTCCTTTTGATGGCTGCAATCTTTCCAGTGCTCTCCTGAAACGTCGAATGGCGTGGTTAACACATTCAATTTTCAGGACAGAGCCGCCGTAGGAAATTTTTTCTCTTACTTTATACATGGTGTTTGAATCACCATCTGCAACCAGCCTCATGCATCTTATTTTGTATATTTCATGAAGATACAGCATTCCTTCAACAATGATGTCACTTTCCATGCTTGTGGAGGAACTATTCCAAATTTTGAAGCACAAGTGTTCACGGTGCTTTATTTTCCCGTTATTAATCATCCTGCATAATAAACACAGTTTGTTTCTGATGCCAATAAAAATAATCTTCTTTGATTCTTGACCAATGATCACAGCGACTCCACTTGATGCGTTATACCCTCGACCGTAACTGCGCTTACACCATCCTCCATCCACGACGGCTGTAATGTTACAGTAGCCTTCTGAATCTTTGTCACCCCTATTTTCTGCAGCAGATTTTTCTTCTAGAATAGTTCTTTCCATTGTGTTCTCAGCACATAATTTTATTATTTCCCCAGTTTTAACTTCATACTGTGAAAATTTATATCGATTCATGTACTTAACACCCATAATGCCAAATTTCTCTTCTTCCTGAGCGAATCCGGAACCTGTGGACATGGCTCCCAAAACTGCTAATTTGTTAAGGCTATCGCCATCGTTATCACTCACAATTTTTGCTTCCGCTGGACACAGTGGGTTATTGCATACATAGTGAAATGTGCAAATAAGTCCATTTACTGTCATTTCTTTGTACAGTAACTTTCCTCCAAAATTACATTCATAAGTGTGAGTTTCTACATTTCTAGATTGTTTAATAACTGCCTCCAGATCACACAAAAATCGACCTGTGGAAAAAATTTATTTTTTTGTCTGTTTTTAGAATATTCAATGCAATATTCCGCCTCACTTTGGTTATCTGAATTTAATCGAGACGTTTCATCTATATTTTCGTTATTAGTCGTGGTTTGGGACGTGATATAGAGTTCTATAGACTGCTTCGATGATGAAGGCGCTAAAATATGATTTTCTGAGCTGTCAATAATCTCGTTTTCCTCTTGCACATTCATGTTTTTCCTGAAAGAAGCAAACACAAAAATTAAAATATTGATACTTTATATACATTCAATTTTTAGCTTATTTTTATGCATTTTATTGATAATTATAGTTTTACCGAGGGCGTAAATAAGGTTTCAGAATGGTAGGTGGGGAACACTTACCCCCCACATTAACAGACCACCACCATGTAATCAATACCTATTAAAGTCATGAAATATAATTAAACCATTAACAGTAATTTTTTTTAAAGTATTATAATAATAAAAGAAAACTGCCCAGTTAAACTGATGGCATTCAGCTCACAGGCTATTCACACTAACTGTAAATTATATTCTTATTTCAACGAATTTGAAATAAGCCCTCGAAAAATGAAGAAATCGACAATATATTAAGAGGGGGGAACCATCCCCCGTTTCTCCTTCTTATAATTAACCAATGAACCCATAAAACTAATCAGAGAAGCGCCTTACCACAATGAACCTATATACAAAATTTGAAAAAATCGGATAATTCTGCATGAAAAATCCATTTATCTAAATTAAGGGGGGGTTAGCCCCACGTCCCCCCTTTATACTTAACCAAAGAACCCCCAAAACTAATCAGAGAAGCGCCTTATCACAATGAACATATATATAAAATTTGAAGAAAATCGGATAATTCTGCTTAAAAAACCCATTTCTCTATATCAAGGGGGGTTAGTCCCCCCCGTTCCCCCTTTATACTTTACCAGTGAACCCCCAAAACTAATCAGGGAAGTGCCTTACCACAATAAGCCTATATACAAAATTTGGAGTAAATTCGATAATTCTGCATGAAAAACCCATTTATCAAAATTAAGGGGGGGGGTAGCCCCCGTTTCCCTCCTTTACGCTTCACCAATGAACCCCCAAAACTAATCAGGGAAGCCCCTTACCACAATGAGCCCATATAGAAAGTTTGAAGAAAATCGGATAACTCTGCATGAAAAAAATCATTTATCAAAAATAAGGGGGGAGGATTAACCCCCCCCCCGTTACCCCCTTTATACTTAACCTATGAACCCCCAAAACTAATCAGGAAAGAACCTTATCACAATGAACCTATATACAAAATTTGAAGAAAATCGGATAACTCTGCATGAAAAAAATAATTTATCTAATATAAGGGGGGAGGATTAACCCCCCCCGTTACCCCCTTTATACTTAACCTATGAACCCCCAAAACTAATCAGGAAAGAACCTTATTACAATGAACCTATATACAAAATTTGAAGAAAATTGGATAATTCTGCATGAAAAAACCATAATCCAAATTAAGAGGGGTTAGCCCCCCGTTCCCCCCCTTTATAGTTAACCAATCAATCCCCAAAACTAATCAGGGAAGCGCCTTATCACAAGGAACCTATAAACAAAACTGGGAGAAAATCGGATAACTCTGCATGAAAAAATCATTTATCAAAATTAAGGGGGTGGATTCCCCCCCCCCGTTAGCCCCTTTATACTTAACCTATGAACCCCCAAAACTAATCAGGAAAGAACCTTATCACAATGAACCTATATACAAAATTTGAAGAAAATTGGACAATTATGCATGAAAAAAAAAAATTTATCTTAATTAAGGGGGGTTAGCCCCCCCCCGTTCCCCCCTTTATAGTTAACCAATCAATCCCCAAAACAAATCAGGGAAGCGCCTTATCACAAGGAACCTATCAACAAAATTGGAAGAAAATCGGATAACTCTGCATGAAAAATTCATTTATCTAAATTAAGGGGGAGGATTCCCCCCCCCGTTAGCCCCTTTATACTTAACCTATGAACCCCCAAAACTAATCAGGAAAGAACCTTATCACAATGAACCTATATACAAAATTTGAAGAAAATTGGATAATTCTGCATGAAAAAAACATTTAAAGGGGGTTAGCCCCCCGTTCCCCCCCCCTTTATAGTTAACCAATCAATCCCCAAAACTAATCAGGGAAGCGCCTTATCACAAGGAGCCTATAAACAAAATTGGAAGAAAATCGGATAACTCTGCATGAAAAATTCATTTATCTAAATTAAGGGGGAGGATTCCCCCCCCGTTAGCCCCTTTATACTTAACCTATGAACCCCCAAAACTAATCAGGAAAGAACCTTATCACAATGAACCTATATACAAAATTTGAAGAAAATTGGACAATTCTGCATGAAAAAACCATTTATCTTAATTAAGGGGGGTTAGCCCCCCGTTCCCCCCTTTATAGTTAAACAATCAATCCCCAAAACTAATCAGGGAAGCGCCTTATCACAAGGAACCTATAAACAAAATTGGAAGCAAAACGGTTATTTCTGTCAAGAGTTATCGCGTTACGTACGTACATACGTACGTACATACATACATACATACATACATACATACAGAACGGGCGGGCACATAAGCTCTCAGGCTTTGATAGCCTGTGAGCTAAAAAAGTAAGGATCGAAACTAAATCCCCAGACATTGTCGTTTTATCAGACAGTGGGTTTCACTAATTAATGGAGGACAATAAGAGGTACAATTATATCGGATCCTAAGCTGAAAAGGGTTCCGTAAACACCGAATTCGTATTATTTGTATAACCGAGAGCATTAAAAAATTAAGAAACATAATATACAAGAAAAAGTTACGTGTTTATCTCCAAAATGGTAGTTTGGATACACATTACAAATTTCGCATTTAAAATTAAGAGAGATATTATAATTTAGAAATTTATAGAAAAACAGCTATAAATGCAAACAATAAATAAATCTGTAAATACAGTAATTTGGAATATTAAGAAACCCAGCGTTAAAACATGAAGACCTAATAACGAGTAAATAGAAAAAAGTGTCGACAGCAAGAAAATATATTCCTTTAGTGTGTTAGTACTTGATAGATTCTAACAGCAAGTTTCAATGGGAAAAATCTATGACGTCATGCGATGCGTTGCTATATACTGTAGCTGTGATTTGCCGCTGAGATTCGCAAATTGTTGAGCAGAACAAATTTTCCATAAAATAAGGAAGTTACGACCACGTGATTTGCAGTATGGCTGACCCCCCCCCCCTCTTCCCTGAAGTAGCGTTAAAAGTAGAGTCAGTACTCGCTACAAACTACTGATTTATTTATCGCGCTACTCGCTACACTACACTGTTCAAAATATAGGGCGCTGCACTACAAACTACTGTAAAAAGTAGCGACTACTGTAGTTTAGCTACTTGTAGCGCGCTACTTCCGAACCCTCTCTATATGCATATACTATATGCAGGATATGCAGGGGAGGGAGAGAGTACCTCACACCTCTATACTGGGCCTGACAATAGATGTCTGCACGGGCCGAAATTTCCAGGTCCGGGACCGGCCATAACCCTACAAAATGATTGGCCCGGCCTGGTTTAAAAACAAAAAGTTCGGCCCTAGTCCGGCCCGCCCCGTACAATTTGTTTCACCCGACCAGCCCGGTATAAAAGCTAAAACCATGACCGGCCTAAAACATCATAACTCGACTGATTTTCAACTAAAAACAATAAATTTAAATTTTTAAAACAAAATTTCAAAGTTTAAAAAAATATAGCTGAAAAGTAATTTTTATTTTAAAAAATATTGCAGGTAAAAAAATCATTAAAATATCTATAAATTTATATATATATAATATATAAATTTATATATATAAATATATATTTATTTATAAATATAAATTTATATATATAAAATATTATCAATAAATAAAGAAAATAAAATTTTGACAAAAATTTTAAAAATATATTCTTTAAAGTGAAAGTCACTGAAGATATCTTTTTTTTTTCTTTTTTTACTTTTAAATTTATTAAAAATTTTATAAATTCTGAAGACAAAATAACAAGGAAACTTTCCTGCAGTGAACAGGGAAAAAAGTAATGAAATAGGGACAGTGATTCATGAGTAGTAAAATATTAAATAAGTTTAAAATTTTAAAATAAAATTTTAAACCTAATTAATTTTTCAACAGAGCTCAAATTACGCTGTAAATTTCCTTTGTGTTTAAAATTGTAATGTTTTAAAAAACTTTTTATCTGAATAGTAATTTTTATACATAGATATATTTTATGGGGAAAAAATCATGCGTCAAGCATTGATTATGAAACACTTTCCAACACAGCCAGAAAACTGTAACGAAAATTCACCGTTAAATAAGGTGAAAGAAGATATGTAAGTAAACAGTTTAGAAAACTTACACTGCATCGAAAAATACATTTTTCGAAATTACCTTCCAGTGGCAAAAAAGTAGTCACATTATTTTGTGCAGCCCTGTATATGATCAATAGATGTGGATATATAGCACGATAAAATTTAGTTCAGTTAAAATATTCACATTCAGCAATTTTCGCCAATCGATGGAAATGCACTCGAAATCTTTTGTACAGCCCTGTATATTATCTGGAGACTTTTATACACACAGCATATTAAGCTAAAAGGCAACTTAAAACTCACTAGCAGCAATTACCAACCGTAAACGACAATGTATTTTTTTTTCTTTGCGTAACCCTGTATATGCAGAGGCGTAGCGTCAAGGGGGACAGGATAACTTTACTAATAGTATTTTTTAATTCATACCGTTCAAAGATTAAATAAGACCAACTGTAGTATATAATTCTACTGGTAGTAAAATGATCGTCCCCCGCCCCCCCCCCCCCTGACGCTAAGTCACTGTGTATATGAATTTATTTATATTTCACAAACTTCTGTTAGTCTACTAAATATACTTCAGCAGAAAAATGCGCAACATAATTAGAAACTACCCTTAAGCAATTCACTTCCATAGTCTGTAATACAACGAATTCCCTTGTGTAGCCCTGTATATGATCAACCGAGTTTATAAACACACACGTATTATAAAAAAATTTTGCTAAACTTAAAAACGCACTTATAACATGTAAACTGTAAATATCGCACATGTACTCTAGCCGATATATTTTTTGTGTCCCTGTAAATAAACGCAATGCACACAAGAGAGCTATTTATAGTGCACCTCAGTAATTCATATAATTTTCATTGCGTTTGAAATAGTGAAATATCACTAAATTACACTGCAAACGATTTTTCCCCATAGGACAGTGTGTAACAGAAATATTTTGTTTGACCCTGTAAATGAATATTAAATGCTTTGCACTCCATACAAAAAGCATGTATTAATGCGCTTTATAATTATGTATCAATTTCGTCATGTTTTGAATGACGTAGAATCACAAAATACACTTGAAACGATTATTTCCCATTGACTGTAATGTAACGAAATACTTTTGACAGTCCCTGTAAAAAAAACTATAAGTGCTACACTCTTCAGTTGCAATAGGGAACATGCTATAATAAATGACAATAACATACAAAAATTTCAGGGCAATCCGAATACATTTACGCGAGTTAGAGCACGGACAGTATAGGTTAGAAAGTGTTAAGAATCACTAAAATTTGCCCATAAATAAAGAAAATAAAATTTTGAAGGATTTAAAAAATATATATTCTTTGAAGTAAAAAGCAATGACAAAAATTCTTTTTTTCTTATTTTCATTTTTTTTTTTTACTTTTAAATTTATAATAAATTTTTTAAGTAAAAATTTAAAATTTTTTATAAATTCTGAAGACCAAATGACAAGGAACCTTTACAGCAAACAACAGTAAAACTAGTCGGATGTGCCAACCCCAAAACTTTCTTCTATCTCACACATGTTTCGCATACACTAAAAAGAATCAGCACCAATTTATATCAAGGTCTAACTGAATTTAAAATTTTATTAAATTCCGTGTATTAATTCTTGAGATATGACTATTGCTAAAATCGTGTAAATCCTGCAAAATGTAGCACAGCAGCGTCACCAGTTGGGAGATTTAGACCAAAACCTAATCAACAACAACTTATGTCAACGTCTAATTGAATCTGAAGTTTGATGAAAATCCGTGCATTAGTTCTTGAGATATAGTTATCGTGATAATAATGAAAAAAGTAGCATAACAGCGTCACCTGTTGGGCTATTTACACCAAATTGTAAGCGGCATCTATTTATGTCAAGGTCTAACAGAATCTGAAGTTTAATGAAATTCCGGGCATTCGTTCTTGAGGTATAGCTATCGTAAAATCGAGAAAAAGGTGGTATAGCAGCGCCCCCTGTTGATATATCTTCACCAAAACATAATCATCGTCTATTTATTTCAAGGTCTAACTGAACCTGAAGTTTGTGGAACATAAGGGCTTTAGTTCTTGAGATAGAGCTATTGTGGAAATCGAGAAAAATGCAGCATAACAGCGCCACCTGTTGGGCAATTATTACCAAAAACTAATCACCACCAATTTATATTAGGGACTAACTGATTATAAAGTTTTATTAAATTTCATGCATTAGTTCTTGAGATAGAGCGCCCACAAAATTTTTGTCGCATACATACAGACAGACTCGCAAACAGACATATTCTAAAAATAGTCAGATCGTGTTCAGGACCTTCTAAAACGTATAAATCCGTCGAAAACCGGTAGTCGAAAATTTTCATGAATCCAATACTTTCTTCTTGTAAAGATAGAAGAATGTAATTACATATGTTTAAAATTTAATTTTTTTCAAAAATAAAATTACAAAATTTTAAAGAAATTTTTTTATGTGAAATGTAATTTTTATAGACAGATATATTGCAGGAAAAAAAAAACATAAATTTTAATATTGAATCAATAATTAAACAAAAGACTATTTTATAAGTCAATGTAACCCTACAGGAATCATGCATAAATTTTCTTGTATACGATTTTTTAAAAATGTAATATCAATATTGTTTACATAATACAGTAAATCTTACCTTTCATTGTCAATTTCACGATTTTCTTCAAATACATTTCTTTCTCGTTGTCGCCGAATCCGTTGACTATTCGACCGCTTAGAAATTTTTTGATCACACTTCAGATTCTTCCTTTTCTTATTTCGTTGATTTCCCATATTTAAAAAAAATAAATTATTTAATTCAAGAGTATAGTCCAACGTTGAATGCCGGAGAAAATTATTTAAATTCTCTTAAAACATCTAATAAACCAGCCAATCATTAAATGTTCATTCATTGATTAATATCTAATTTTCCGTAACGACACTTCACGGAATGCTTATCTTTCGGTACTAATTGAAAAAGCCGTAATACGATATCCTCCCATGCACATAAACCCCTGATCTCATTTGAAGCTGGACATTGTATAGCAAACAAAATTGACTACGAAACACGTTTCATCTATTGGTCATTTTGCGCGAAAGAATGAAATGAAAGAATACCTAATTATTGGCTAATGTTAATTGAATGACAGACTGAATCTCCTCCCTTTTTAAAAAAAAGTACTACCCACTTTCAAATTTCCCGGCAACATTCAGCGCCATCTATGAGGAAAAGGTAGTTTTTTTAATTTCAAAATACTACCTTAAACGAACAACATTTTCTCTAAAAATATACTGGTGTTCAAAAGCCCGAAACATGGCAACTGTGTGGTAGTATCCACCAGGCGGCGATACTTTCCGGAGAAAGTCAATTAATAAGTTGGCAATTACCGCGGACATTTTCTCCCATAGACTTTCTCCGGATTGTCAAGTCTGATCTATGATAAGGGAGTCTTGATGAACGCCTTCGTATGGATCGGAAGCGATTCAATTTGCGATTTATATTGGAAATTGAATCGACAGACCGCTAGATGGCGCTGTCATTAAATACAGAAAGTCATAGCTGCCAACTTTTACGCTTTTTCATTACCACTAAAATCTTATAGTAAATTTTAGCTTATTAAATCTCCGAAATCAAGTGATTCAATAAGACAAAAATTTCTATTAATTTTTAGTGTATA